>CM067221.1:26949328-27414286 GCA_034190945.1 Octodonta nipae | reverse complement strand
AGACTAGTAAAATAATGACAAAAAAATATTAATTCTATACTAAAACATGAAAACCATCTGACAATTTAATTTCGAATCAACTGTTTTTCTTTTACATTAGACACTGTTTCATGCATAAAATCTGCAAGGTACTCGTCGTCGGTGTTGGCAGATGAGAAATAAACATCATTGTAGTAATTAATTCTTGATTTGGTCCCGACCAAAAATTTTGGGGGATTGACGCATTTCTTAAAATTATTTCGAATACCTCTTTTTGATTTAATTTTTGTATTTATCTGAAGAGCTTTAATAAATTGTCTTGTACGATTTGGGCAGGAGTGAGGAAGGGTCCATGACTTCTATGAGCCCTCTGTGTATCACGGAACTTGCTTCTGTGACTCTCCAAACTGATGAGACTGCACTTTGATTAACTTTTTAGATTTTTGATATCTCTTTTTGTAATTGTTACATCTCTTTTTCGGTTTCTTGACCTAGATGAAGTTGAGGTTCCTGAATGGCGTGGAAGCCGGTATGCTCAATGATCACCATAATTTGTAGTGCAGCTTATTGACGACATTTTGTACTGAGCCGATAACGACGTAGCTTTTCCGCGGGTGTCAGCCATTTATTGTAGAAGCTTCTTTCTACAAAACACGAAGTAACAGCGTAACCAATACAACTGTGTTACTTTTTTATAGCAAGGCAGTTTAGCAGTAACGCAGTAGTAAACATTTTATTATTTTGTAAATGTGCACTGAAAGGAAAAAACAAAAGAGAAATATTATGTCACTTTCCAAATCTATACCTAAACATCTGTGTATGAGAATAATAATAATGCAAATATCTTTATTACTTATACCTTTTGACAGCAGTCACGCAATAAACACACTTACATCTTCAGATGACTGTGAATCGACTTATTCCTCTTGCCTATTTTTCCCGTGCAAAGGGCCTTGTTCCTTTTAATAGTACTACTAGTCGAACGAGAAGAGGTACATCAATTTTTAATACACTTATTTTTAAGGATTTTTCAGATAGTAACGCAGGGTAATTAAGATTTTCTTCTTTGTTGAGGAGACAATGTAAAAAGATTTGTATTTTTATTAAACACTTTAGGTAAAAGGTACAATTAGAAACCTAATAAAGTTCCAAACCTGTATCTATGACAACGATATTTAAGTACAGCGCCATCGATGAAAAAGTACGAGGAGATAGTCCTTTACAACATGAGACTTATGATCCGGGACAGCAATATTTTGTATGCAAAACATCTGCGTTACTAAAAAAGGCAACATTGTTACCTAAATTTGCTTAAAACTAATATACAATTTTGAATATATTTTATTTTTTTGTATAGTAAAATATTGTTACGTTTATAAATAAGTTGTTTTTTTTACAAATTTACCAAAAGGGACTAGTTTTCAGGTATCAAAAAAGATTTTAGCCCAGGCATTCTTTTCAATTCCTGGAAAACATATTTTTTCCTACATAGGATAATTTATTAAAATGGTTAAACGCAGTTTGTCATTCGAGTTGAAATACCAATTCATTCCTATATCCATGGGCGTACCAAGGGGGGACAAGGGGAAGCTGCCCCCGGAAAAACCTGCAATGAGCGTTAAAAGCTTCCCATAAATTTGCTGACTTGCCGCCCCTGGACCAAAAATTTCCTAATGTCTCTTTATCTAATTTTTTATAAGCTGGGTACGCCCCTGCCTGTATTATTTTGGGTTGAAACATATTTTACCTAATAACTATATAAACATCCCCATTATCCATTCAATGCAATAATCAAATAATCAAAGCTTCGCAAAATGATGAATCAAACATCTGTGAATTTAAAGAATCAATTTAATAATTCTCAGGTTTCGGTTCCTCAAAAAGATTTTCTAACAAAATACCCCACCTGTCCCCCACTATTGGTGACTTTAATTTTCGAAAAATGATATACCTAACTTAGCTCAAATAATTCAAGGAGTGGAGAATAGAATATAACCATTCTCAACACTCATATTGCTTTCGTTTTCTGAGAACGCGAATTTCGGTAAAAACGACATTCATTTTCGCAAAATGAGGATGTACGTATTTACCAAATTATGTAAGTAATCAACAAATCAATACTTCAGTATGCCTGTATTCTCCACCTGCAAAATCATTATTTGTTAAGATCCATAGCCCCAACCAGTAGTATTATACGCATTTTACCAAAATAAAAAATAGCCAGAAAATATAGCTTGCTATTATTAAAACTTTTTAACAAACATAGAAAATACAAATACTTTTGACCTCTTGATATATTAGTAAACATATTCATCTAAAATACCATATGAGAAATTTTTAATGGTAATCCCTTTTTTTAAGATAATAGGAGTTATCCTTTAAAAACGTGTGTAGTGTAATCTAGCGTAGGCTTTCGGAACTACGATGCCTAGAAGTAAGAACAGTTAATATACAGATTTCATTAATTGTAGACATCTGGCGGTTACATGAAAAGTTAACTACATCTGTTGAATAAAACTCTACTGACCAGAGGAAGAAATTCCAAAAGTTTCGAACACTTTCGTATAGAGGGCCATAATTCATTTCAAATATTTATATTTTAGAACTAACTAATCTATTAAAACGAACGAGACCATTATTGTTGATCATGAAAAAGCTTGCGTAAAATATACTTAATACATAATGATGGACATAATAGATTTTTTACAGGCTTCATTAATTTTTTTATACATGTTAACGTTGAGATATTTAGCGCTTTCTTGTATACAAAATAGAGACACCACAAATAGGCTTCAGAATGATAACCTCTGTTTGCCTGTTTCTATGAAAGCCCTAGACGTCAACACATTTAACGATATGTATCAAATTTATATAGAATTTTTCGAAAGGACAATATTTCCTGAGGTCAACTGTTATGGACACAGATGAATACAAGAAAAATATTTGAGAATTACAAAGACACCAACAGATTTCTTGAAAAAAAAGAACAGAAAATCCAAACATCAGCTAGAAAACAAGTAGGTCAATAGAAAATCATTCCTCGAGAAAAACTAGATGTTGCCCTAAACTTCTCGTGGAACTAGAATTACCCAACTTTCCCCAATATGTGATTTCTAGGTATAACAAGATACAATTCACTCTATAAATAGAACAGGCTAAACAACTTTCTTTCCTGGATGTGCTTATAACAAGACAGAATGCTTAGAAAAACTTCAACTCTACTTCAACCCCTTTCCAACGATATATCACACGTATTGGAAAGTACTCTATCAAAACAAAATTTGAAATTGTAACTTACAAGGTGAGAAATACAAAAAAATAAAACATACATCAAATTGCAATAATTTGTTATAAATTTTGTTCAGTCTGGCTTCTACCGCAACGGATGCAAACGCGAAACCTTTTTCTGACTTTTACAGTGGTAGTCTCTAGTCGTATCTCATCCCATATTATTTCAAAAGCAACATTTATTCTTGCTCTTAACTACTTCTTGATTTTTATTTCTCTTTCATAAACAAGTTGCTTGGCCCGTCCCCACACAAAAAAACCAAAGGGAGTTAGGTCTGACGACCTTGGAGGCCAGAGTATAGGGCCAGTTCTCTCAATCCCACGCGTTTGGGAATGAATTGTCCAGGAGATCTCTGACAGTTCGCCTATAATGTGCTGGACAGTCATCATTTTTAATATTATTGGTCTGCCTCCAATGGGATTTCATCTCATAAGATCGATCATACCGCCTTTTGTGGAACGCACCATTGATTCTTTCCCTTAACTGCTCCTTGGTTTCTATTTCTATTTCGTAAATGACTTGAATTTTTAATGAATGATTTATCGATCATATTAAATGAAGACCTATTGGAAGACAGACCAAAAATATTCAGAAAAGAGGGCTGCCCAGCACAGTATAGTCGAATTGTCAGAGAGCTCCAGAGCAATTCATTCCCAAACAAGTGGATTGAGAGAAATGGCCCTATACTCTGGCCTCCAAGGTCGCCAAACCTGACTCCCTTTGATTTCTCTTGTATGTGGACGGGGCAAGCAACTCGTTTATGAGAGAGAAATAAAAACGAAGGAGCAGTTAAGAGCAAGAATAAATGTTGCTTTTGAAATAATATGGGATGAGATGCTACTAGAGACTGCCACTGTAAGAGTCAGAAAAAGGTGTCGCGATTGAATCTGTAGCGGTAGAATCCAGTTTGAACAACATTTATAAAAAAATATTGCAATTTGGTGTATGTTTTATTTTTTGTAGTTCTCACCTTGCAAGTTACAATCTCAAATTTTATTATGATACTGATTACTTTCCAATACGTTAATATATCATTGGAAAGGGCTTGAAGTAGAGAAGTTTTTGTAAGCATTCGAAGTTTTCGATGTGCTTCTTTTTTTTGTAACGTGATAAAGTGTTTAATTTAATTTCTTTTTTCCATTTGTGGACTGATATATTTTTTTCAACCAACCAACTAGACTACAACTAGTAAAAACTAATAAGTTACGTAGCTCGCCTTGGTGTGTCGGTGATGGTGGAGGGAAAGGGGGAGAGTGAGGGGTAGTGGTAGAGAATGAAAGCCTCGAACATAATATTGGGTTGGGTAGTTATAGGCTCCACTACACTAGTAAAATATTTCGGTTAGGCAATCCATCAATATAATCTGTTACGCGTTTCTCCTATAGCCTTAAGAGTGGGTTTGGGGGGTTGGGGTGGTTTTAGAGCTGCGGGCCCAGTGAGACTTTTGATTAGCCTATTGAGAACTATTATTCTGCAAAGTTTCAGCAAAATTGGCCGGAACCCATTTTCCATAAGTGTGTTGTCGTTTACCAAAAATTGTTTGATGAGCTCCAAAATCGATGTTTAGTAATGTTAAAATGCCTAGGGTATGTGTATGCCGATTTTATCGCCAGCTAAGTGAATTCGAAGAAGGTCTAATTATTGGTTTGCCGGAAGAGGCTTTTTCATTTCGAGAACTCGCTAACCGCACGAACAGAAATCCAACTACTGTTATGAGATGTTTTTAAGCGTGGTTTGATAATACCCAAAATCGGGAGAAGAATAGGCACCGGACGTCTAAGGGGCACAAATGAAGTTATGCTTATGGCCTTTAGTGACCAATTTTCGACAACTCGAATTTTTTTCTGATGAGTGGTTAGGAGAACAAGGCCATCTTGTAAGTAGCCGAATGATTTACCGCGCCGTGTAAGTTTATTTGGATTGCAGCATTAGTGTCCCCATCTTGTGCTACCTCTGACCACTGAGCGTCAAAGGCTACGACTACAGTGGTGCAGAGAACGACAGCAATGGAGTGTGGAATGGCATCAGGTCGAATGCTCTGATCAATCTCGATTCTGCTTGGTTGGAAGGGCTAGACGACGTCGAGGAGAAAGCCGTCAACTTTAATTTGATGTTGACGGACATGTACACCGAACAGTAGGCGTTATAGTATGGGGTGTTATTGCACATGGTAGTTGGTCACTTTTAGTCTTTGTTCGAGACAACATGACAGCGCAACGTTTTCTTCAAGAAGGATTAGAGCCGTATATACTCCCTTATTAGATCTCTTTTTCAGTAAAATAATTACAAGTTTAAAAGTGATTTCAGCCTAGTGATTTCCCATGGTTGTTAGGGTTACAAGTTAGCCACCTAACTATATCTTGATTAAGCTATTCTTAAATATAGGAACTTTGATACATTAAATAAATAGAAGAGATTGAATTAAAAACATAATAAAGGTGAATACTCTAAAACCATTTACAGTCATTAAAAATATTAATCGACTCATGGATCCCATATGTCAACAAGATAATGCTCGGTCTCATGTTGCTCGAGTTAGTTCAAACTTTTTTTTAAAGAGAGCCATTTGAATCTGGTTCAATGGTCGCCCATATCACCCGATTTTTCGCCCATAGAAGATGTTTGGGATATGTTGGGTGGAAGGTTCGAAAATTTACTAAATGTATCATTATTTTCGGGAATTATTCCAGGTAGTGGACAACTGATACCTCCCGGGATCGATGGTTGAAGACCGACGTTTTGACAGAGTCACATATGTGGTCAGGTCGGTTCGTATAATTGTCGTATCCATCTGCTTACGCTTTTAGGTGTTCGAATATTCGAATATAGCATTCATTGACTTTCAAAATCAAAACGCCTTTGATAGCATTGAGACCAGAACGTAAGCCACTACGTATATCTCCGACACATCAATGGGATCAAATAGTCGATATAAAACGAGGGATTGAACTGTTATGGGCAGCCTTAGGGAAACCCAGTTTTATATGAAAAAACAAGAAGCCTAAAATATAAAATTTGACCAGTTACTACATATTGACTGGACACGATGGCCTCGAGAAGGATAACTGGGAACAACTAGATGTAATCCAAAGAGCGATAGAACGGGTCATACGGTGATAGACAAGGTGCGAAACAGTGACATTCTCAATAGAACAAAAGACAAAAGTAACAAATGTCATGAGGTCATGTACCGTGTAGCGGGGCTCAAATGCCAATCAGTCGGGCTTGTGGCAAGAGCAAATTCCGGGAGACATCAAAACATCTAGATTGGCGATGAAAAAAAACATAACAGGAAAACAATGGAATGGAAAAGCAAAAATCGGAAATGAATAGAAACATTTAGAGAGGCTTAAGTCCAGCAGCAGATGAATACAGGCTGAGAAAGAAAAAGAAGAAGAAGTATCCGAGGCTACTGCCTGAGATTTTATGCATTTTATGATTTAAACAAATGTCGAGGTGTAACCCTTTGCTTAAACCTCCAGAGTTGGAGGACTGGTTAAGCTCCTTCTCTTAGCTGATGTCATAATAAGGAGATAATTGATTTGGATAGGGAACTTAGGATGTGACATTGGTCTGCCTCGCATATCGTTTGGAAATAAAATAAGGATTAGGTGACGTTACCTATTGGTTGTGTCTTTACTCGGTACCCTACCATAACGTAACAAGTGTTTTGAAAATCCTTTTAGGTTTGAGTTTATATATCTTTTGTTTAGTTTTTTGGATAAGATTTTCCTTCTACTGCATTACAACGGAAATAGTTGTAATTTCTTAGTAATAGATGCTCTTCAATAGTGTATACATCGTTGTTAAATATTTCAGTGGGTGAAGACAACTAACTATCTTACGTTCAAAGGTTAGTTGAATTGAAATTTAATTATTTGTTTGCGTTTGTAGATTTCTGATAAATACTTATGCCTGCGGTGTCATCTGACGTTTCTGTAAGTAGGGACATCAAGTTAAGCATGTTTTTGAAATATTCCTATCTATATTAATTTCCCAGAACAGAAAGAATTCGAAAGGATAAAGTATTTAGGTGTCTTATTATAAATGAGGAATCGAACCAAAATCCTTTAAGAATCTCTTTCGAATCGAAAATACGTTGTTTTCGAAATAACCCATAAAACTGATATGGAAATGGTTGACAGAGTACATGCAGTATGATTGGTTAAAATTGTTATCCAAAAAGCGATAATCCAATGAAGATGATGCGCTATTAGTAATCTGACAAAACGTCTATTGATTTCCTGACGATTATATACGCGACGGCATATCAAATCTGAAATTCGAGTGGGAGAGAACACGATACTACACAAATTAAATCAGAAAATGATTGTGACTATTGGGGCGATTAATTGGAAAACAATCGAAACTCTCTCCAATGTGTCACAAGCGTATATGGCAGAACATTTCCAGGAATTATAATTTGTGCAATGAGAAAAAAATTGCCAAGGGGATTATTTTTAATTGATTTCCAAGGGGAAAAACCGTTATTATCACAATAGCGACGTTATTGTTGGCCATTATTACAGTATTGTTAATAATCCCTGAATGAGGAAATCGCACTTGCTGAAAAAAGTCGACATATGTTTTAAAAATGACCAATTGGACCCTCCAATATGCTGAACATTATCGCCAGTTTTATTTAGCAAATGTTAAGGTGAAATTACAAGAACAATCCTTTATGTTGCAATATTATCGACATAAAAAAAGGAATCTGTATATTCAATTAGTATATTTGTTTTTATGTACATCGATTTCTAGAAAATAGCTTAACCGATATAGATAATTTTGTTGGATTATAAATTTTAAAGATGTAAACACTTTATTTGCTTAGTTTTATTTTGTTTCCGCGGTATAAAACTGTTCTCAGTCAGTTCTGACAGATTCATTGTAAAAATGATTGGTTTTGTGCTGTTTAAACTAAAATACCATTAATCAAAATCTACTCAGTTGTTTTTTTTTTAAATAACCTGATCCTTACTGACAAGAAATCGCAACACCCAGAAGGAGATGTTTAAATTTAATATTGTTTTGGTAAAACATCGATGTAACGAGAAATTTATTAAATTTTGGTAAAATTTGGTGAATGCTTTGTCATGTAAACTTTTTTTATCAAATAATATTGTAGTCATTTGTTGCATTATTTAAATTTACCAAAAAAAAAACAAACTGTTTAAAGGGATTCAAAATCGATGTTTACTAATGCTAAAATGCCTTGAGAACGTCTACGCCGAATGTATCGCCAGCTAATTAAATTTGAAAGAGGACGAATTATTGTTTAACGGGAGGCGGGTTTTTCACTTCGAGAAATCGCTAACCACACGATCGCAAATCCAACTACAGTTATCATATTTGATAAAAGTAGGCACCAGACGTCGAAGGGGCACAAATGAAGTTCAAGACGTCTAAAACTTTTGGCGGCCTTTAGAAACCCAGTTTCGACCAGTGGCGGCTGGTGGGTTATGAAACTGGTGATGCACTTTACTGGTCAAATATTGGGATCCAAAATGCAACAAAACAAACCATGGCTTGCCTAATACTGCATTTATTTTTTATTAATTAAAATATTAGTCGACTTTTATCGAAAGCGAAATGTTCAAAGACCTTTTTATTAAAGTCTGGCATTGACTGAATATAATTTTTTCAATACTAAGCACAGAAAGAGCATTTAGCCAGTCCTGAGACATCGTATTTCTAAGAAACATTTTAATCCAGTTTCCATCCAAATTGTTTCCCCGGTATAAATAATGTCAGAAAAACAAAATAATGTATTGATGCGATCACATCCACACAACCATTTCTTTTTATTATAAATTTCACTTTTAAAACTTCGTGTAAATACTTTATTTTGCCTTTTGCACTCTTGTTTTCAATTAAGATGTGGCCTAGGTGGACCAGCCAATTTTATATCTAATTTGTTTTGAAAAGATTTATTATTGTTAATATAGTCAATGTTCAAGTTGATACTCATTTTGACAGTTATGTACACACACTCTGTATATTAAATATTCTTTCATCGACTACGAGGACAAAAACAAAGCAACCACTAAATAAATCACGTAAACAAAAATTTGAATTATTGAAAAGTTCGGATATGTCCGGTCAATAACAGCACTGTTCGGTGTCTCCGTGCGGAGTACGAGAATCAGCCCATTAGTCCATATAGTTTGCATTAACCACAGATCATAGAGAGGCATTAACTATCTTCTATCTCACGCGCTAAGCGTGTTATTGTCATATCTCCTAAAAGCTATATAAGTTTCACCGTGCGCTAGACGAAGTGCGCAGTGAAATATTCTTTCAAGCAAATATAAGTCTTAATACAAGTTTGAATTAGAGCTTAAATTGTTTTTTAATAAATTCCTTGTTATTGAAATGATTTTTATTAAACATTTTTAACCTTACTAAAAGCTTATTAAATTTGGTAGTTCAGCGCACGAGTGCACTTAAGGGACAGCCGCCCCTGGTTTCGACAACTCGAATTTGGGTTGATGAGTAGTTAGGAGTACAAGGCCATCTTGTAAGTGTCCAAGGTAATTATTAGCGTAGTGTATTTCTAGATTTTTCTCGCGAAATCCCTAGTGGTGGCATAATATTTGAAATGTTAGGTTAAAAGACAGCATGGAAAATATACAAAAAATTAACAATTATTATCTGCTCTTAGTCACCGGCATCATTGAGAATAACTTTTGAAAAAATGTACTTTGCTCAAAGTTTATAGTAAAAGCCGAGCGAAAATCTTAAAAAATGATTTGCATTAATTTTTGGGACACATTAGAAAATTAAATTAAAATTGAAAAATAATAATTTCAAGTACATTATAAGTATAATCAAATTATAGCATTCGGCATCAGAAATACAAATACGTAGAAACTGGTATGGGTCTTTTATGGGTCTGAAATGTATGGTATGTATGTATGGAACTATTAAATATATCAAAATGAAATTTTGAAGGTGGATACTGCAGTAGATTGCCTATTTGTTTTTTTACAATTTTGAACTTCCTGTTCTACCGGAAGTTATGTCGATCTTAAAATTTGGAATGAAACACCCTGTATAGTATTTTAGTTTCTGATGAAACATTTTATTGCGAATACAAAAATATCGGGTTTGATATTATTTACTTCAATACCTACCGAGATATTAACAGAAAAGTAATTAGGGAAAGGAAAAATCTAATATCCATTAAAGAAATACATAATCATAATTATTAACTAAATCTAAGTGATTTTCAAAACATTGAAACTTAATTTAAGTAAACTTAATGTATTAGATGTTCAAACTGAGCACCGTTTACTTCTTGACAATAAGCAAGTCGGTTTTTAAATTCTCTAGTAACATTAGCTATTACTTCTGGTGTAATTCTTTGGATGTCTTGAGTTATTCTTGCAGCTAATTCTTGCAAGTTATTTGGTCTATCAACAAAAACCTTAGACTTTAAGTAACCCCACAGAAAATAGTCTAGTGGATTAAGGTCGGGACTTCGTGCAGGCCATTCATAAGTGTACCCCTTCTTCCAATCCATCTGTGATGAAATGTCCTATCTAAATGATCTCGAACAATGCGAGCGTAATGGGGTGGTGCTCCATCCTGCTGAAACCAGATATTATTTGGTAATTGTCCATTTACCTCCAATGCCGGAATAACTTGTGTCTCCAAGAGCTGTAAATACCTATCTCCGTTTAAAGTTTCTTGTAGCAAGAAGGGTCCCACGATTCTGTTGTTATAAATGCCGGCCCAAACGTTCAATTTTTGGGGATGTTGTGTATGAGCGTCTTGTACCCAATTAGGATTACTTTGCGACCAGTAGCGGCAGTTACGTCGATTAACCGTACCATTTAAACAAAATGTAGCCTCGTCTGAAAACACCACATTTCTTACAAAATTATTATCACGGTTACAAATATCCATCATCGTTTCACAAAATTGAAAATGTCTGTCGAAATCGTCTTCGGAGAGTTCTTGAAAGAGGCGAATTTTGTATGGATGATATTTTTCTCGCCTTAATATCCTTCCTACTAAACGACGGCTAATTCCATGCATATTGGCGAGGTCGGTAGTGGATAAGTGAGGATTTTCTTCCAAAGATATAGCACATTTTGAGCTACACCTTCATTACTTGTACTTTTTAACCGTCTACTTTTTGGTAAATTGCTAACTGTTCCACTTGTGTCGTACCTTCGCAAAAGTTTTCGTCACTACTGAACGGGATATTTGTGTATTCGTATAAACAATGTTAAAAAGGTCACAAACTTCTTGATGCGTCCTTTTCCTCTCCCCATACCCAATCATCATTAATATTTATATTCTTTCTCTTTCACTTAATTCGGCCATTTTATGATCAAATTAAAACAATACAATCTTTTACGTTTAAATAAAAAACCTAATAACTTATTTTGACAACTACTGTCACTTCTGCAATGAATTTCATGGACTACTAAACTTGATTCAGATTTAATTTGCGCCTCATTTAAACAAACGCACGTGTATTCGACTATGGAACAAGCAGTGCTGTTGGCTGTGACGGTATAATGCCACCGATTGGCCAATAGAAATACAAATCCTTACCGAGCGGTTTGTTTATATCGGGCGTAAATGAAATCTGAACCGAGTTTAGCTACCATGGAATTTTTCCTTTCCTTAGTTACTTTTCTGTTAATATCTCGGTAGGTATTGAAGTAAACAATATCAAACCCGATATTTTTGTATTCGCATTAAAATGTTTATCAGAAACTAAAATACTTTACAGGGTGTTTCATTGAAAATTTTAAAATCGACATTACTTCCGGTAAAACAGGAAGTTCAAAATTCCAGAGATATTTACTTGGTTCCACACATTTGCCCATCACTGTATAATAATAAAGTTAAAGTTGGAGTCAAATAAGAAGAAAAAAGATATAGTTGTTATACAATACAACACACGCAAACCACAGAGTCCTCATTTTATTTCCGGAACAATTGAGCCTAACATTTGAAAAAACAGCGATCAAAAGGCTCACCTACAGATTTCAGAAAAGCCTGACAAATAAAAGAATATATATTACAATATATCAATTATAGGAAACGACCAAGTTGGTACGAAACCCTTAGTATATGAGTCAAACTCGTACTAGAGTAAATTATTTAAAAAATAGATTAATTGCGTTATGGGCAAATTAAAGTAGTTTGGCACATAAAACAATATTACCCTCATCATTACTTTATAATGGAGGGACAAATTCACTTCATGACGTGCAAGAAAAAATAATGTTTGTTATTCAAAAAAATACATACTATTTTTTAAAACTTGAGAGTACAAGTACAATGAAAATTTATAAAACAGTGTCTAACTTTTGGCTTTTAGTAAGCACAGACATACTCTAATTTGTACGATATATGTGAGTTTTTCCTTGCATCCTGCCAGTTTGTACCTTGAATTATTTTTATTCTCATCGAATTCAATTTGTCCTTTGTCGCCAACGTCAAAATCAAAATCTCCTAGATCCCAGTCATTTTCATTATCACTTTTATGATCTAACTAATACCATTATTCATCG
This sequence comes from Octodonta nipae, assembly GCA_034190945.1. Classification (NCBI taxonomy): domain Eukaryota; kingdom Metazoa; phylum Arthropoda; class Insecta; order Coleoptera; family Chrysomelidae; genus Octodonta; species Octodonta nipae. The sequence continues at coordinate 27,401,482 of CM067221.1, read as the reverse complement.
TCGTTATTACGCTCAGAACTATACATTTTCTGGGAAAAGGTGTCTACAATAACGACATATCAACAGACATTAGGAAAACAGTATGTGACAAAATGTCCTGTAGGTCAAGGTCAAGGTCAAATTCACCATCTAATGACCTTCGTTCTCCCCCAAAACTTTGGTATGCAAACATTTTTTCTCTGACGCATATTTTGCAAAATATTTGGCAGCGTCATTTAAAATGGCTCCCCAAGGGGCGGAAAGAAAAAGAGCGGAAAACTTTACCTGACTTATAGGTTAAGGCCATACCGGATGAAACATTTTTCGCTCATTTGGTTTTGTTAGTAAAAATTAAGTTCCCAATCTCTTGGTCAAACATTAGGTTCCGAGTTGAGAAAATGAATTTGATCTCGGCATGAGTTTGGCCTTGAGGTCAATGTCAGGGTCACATCGGATAAAACATTCCTCGCTCTTTCCATTCTCTGGGTCAAAAAGGAAGAAAATCGCTTTGACCTCGACCTGAAATTGATCTTAAGCTCCAGGTTATGGTTCTGGTTAACATCCTTAAAAATTTTTGTATGAACAATTTTTTCCTCGGATACGTATTTTCTGAAACATTTGGCAGCGCCATATGAAAGGGTATATCTATATTTTACATCACTGCATGCTTTTGAAAGCGATCTCTTTCTCGGACGACAAATCCACTGAAAGGGTTAGTAACGAAATGCGAGAAGGTATGGAAGAAATGTATGTTATTTGTCCCACATTAATCAATATTTTCAAAATTCGCTAAGAGTTAATATTTCTGTTCAGTGTATTGTAAGGAGTGTTTACAATTTTGATCTACTCTGAAGAACAAAAAACTTTTGTTTAAAAATAATGTCGTTAATTTATTTTGCATTCGAAAAAAAAAAGAGTTCAAATGAAATGCACTCAATTCATCGTTGCCAGACGTCACGCACACGAAAAAATGAATCGTTATGTTGAAGTTCACATCGCAAAAGCTCAGTAGATGAAGGATGTTATCGCATTATCAGCAGGCATATGCAAGTTAGTAAAATGATGGCTGCTGCCAGGGCTGTCAGCGGGACGATTTTTACTCCAAGGCAGTGGAAGGAGAGAATAAATGAGCGTCCATAAAAAAATGCAGATAGCCTCGAGCATACAAAAAATAAATTGTAACTAATGCAAAACCATATCGCACTGAGGCTCATTTGTATGATGTAATTGTAATAGTTAGTTTAGTTTGTATTCCTTGGGCGTTTTATCATATTGCTTTCTAGTAAGAAGTGTTGATTTGATGTCACGCAAATCGTGAGATTTATAACTGCCATATCAATTAACTTAGAATAGGAGTACAACGTATATATCTAAGAACGGGTCTCAACTATTCCAATTTTGACGTTACATTCAAAAGATCGATAGAAGGAAACTAAAAGTTAGCCAGAAAAATAACTATAAAATATTTCTACTCATACATTTCATTAAATCATAGCAAACGAATATGTCAAGTAATTATTCACAACTCAATTATAAAGTCTAATTTCAAGTTCTCTCGAAAGTGACGTTTAATGTAAAACTTAAGTGAACTGATCTCTTAGATCATGTAACTCCTAGATATAGCCTCTCAAGCACAAAATTGTGGCAACGATAGAAAGAGAGGGCAACAGAGACAGTAACAGGCTATTTCACTTAGTGGATGGACGCAGCCAATGAACAACATGCTGAATGTATTTCATTGGAAGCAGCTTCCAAGTGAGTGAAATAGCCTCTTGCCCTCACTATTGCCCTCTCTCTCTTTAGTCTTACCAAGACATTTGTGCATGACATGCAATATCTAGAAGGTACATGATTTAAGACTGATCTTTATAGCGCAAAACACTTCCTTACATGGCACTGAAATCTCACAAATTTCCTAGCCCTTCTATCTACATGGCGTTTCCTCGGCAGTAATTCTAACTTCCTGCTAGAGTATATTGATGTTGCCAAAGCTGTTTATTGCTTAAATGAACAAATTCAAAATTCTGTTAATTCTGGCTAGAGCCAGCTTATGCTGCAATGTACAAATATCGTGAGACTTGAACGAGAGGACAAAAGAGAGAGCAAAATGCTATTTCCGTCGATTAGGAGGTGCTTCTAATGAGCTACGATCAGTTTGTAGTTCATTGGCTGTTTTCACTAACCAAGTGAGATAACATGATGCTCTCTTTATTGCCCTGTGTTTCTAGTTTTGTGATTATATTAGTGCATTGTAGGCTACCTCCAGTAGTATGTGCTCTAGAGGAAAGGGCAGAATGACACCGGAAGGAACAACGGAACATTAACTTTAAAACTACTACTTTTTTGACTGTCACTTTCATCAGGAATTTATTCCTAACTTCGCTGGTTCAAGTTAATTATACATGGTTATTGTTAGTTTTAAGAACAAAACAATATGAGATGGATATTAGCATAATCACAAAAATGTACTCTGTTTACATAACTAAACAAAAAGGACCGAACAAAAGGCCCTGCTGGTTCATTTTGCCTTCACGTGTTTTTTTACAGTGAGATCTTCCCTATAAATTTCATAACAGTTTTAATAGGTACTCTCTTCGAGGTGTCATTCCTTTGTACGCAAGACAATATATATTATATATATTGTTTCTGGTTAGGGAACTTTCATCAGTTGCGCTTCCCACAATTGAATGTCCTCTCGAACACTTCTTTATGCATTTGATGCATTTCGTTAAATTTGAAGACGCGAGATGTAAGACCGACATCTAGGATTTTCGAGAGAATCAGTACACAGAGATTCCGAATCTGGAGCCGTTCCGTGTAATTGCTGTTCTCCCTTAACTCCTAGGACAGAATGTCACGATAAAATTTTCAGGTTACTTCACCTGTCAGAGATATTGAATACTCTCTTCGAGGTGTCATTCCTTTGTACGCAAGACAATATATATTTGATGCATTTCGTTAAATTTGAAGACGCGAGATGTAAGACCGACATCTAGGATTTTCGAGAGAATCAGCACACAAAGGAATGACACCTCGAAGAGAGTATTCAATATCTCTGACAGGGGAAGTAACCTGAAAATTTTATGGTGACATTCTGTCCTAGGAGTTAAGCGAGAACAGCAATTACACGGAACGGCTCCAGATTCGGAATCTCTGTGTACTGATTCTCTCGAAAATCCTAGATGTCGGTCTTACATCTCGCGTCTTCAAATTTAACGAAATGCATCAAATGCATAAAGAAGTGTTCGAGAGGACATTCAATTGTGGGAAGCACAACTGATGAAGGTTCCCTAACCAGAAACAATATATATTATATTTATATATAATATATATTGTCTTGCGTACAAAGGAATGACACCTCGAAGAGAGTATTCAATATCTCTGACAGGTGAAGTAACCTGCAAATTTTATGGTGACATTCTGTCCTAGGAGTTAAGGGAGAACAGCAATTACACGGAACGGCTCCAGATTCGGAATCTCTGTGTGCTGATTCTCTCGAAAATCCTAGATGTCGGTCTTACATCTCGCGTCTTCAAAGTTTTAATAGGTGTTGAGCAACTACAACAAAAGTAGCAGAAACTCTTGGAAAGAAGAAGATATGGAAAGTGCTTTCTCAACAAAGCTGTTAGAAGCTACAACGCACCAAAGACTTCTTTGAAAAGGCGACTATCAAATATTATGAGACGCACGATCTAGACAAGCTACAGAAGGGAAAATGGAAAGTCTCTTTTTGACTGATTTCTAAAACATCTCAGAAGATTTGGCATAAAAGAACAATGTCAAGCATACTTTGGACCATGGTTCTAAAATGGCAGGAAGAATTTGGCCTAAATTTTTTTTTGAAACGAAACCCTGACTTAAATATAAGCAAACGTGAACCCAATTCGGTAGTTCGTGCAGAGGGGTTTAACAAAGTTGTGATCTCCTTATTGATGTCGTCATAAGATACAATTTGTAGTAATCACATGTTGCTTTCTTGAATGTACTGGAATTTTCTGTGATTAATCGTGCATTCAGAGAACTAGTTTTTGCGGCTAATTGTTTATTTCGGTGAAGTAGTTTTTATTATAGGTGATTAATTAGAAATTAAACATTGAAACAATATCTATAAACAATTAAAGTGAATTTATTCAGTGATTTAATGATGCAATGTATTGTCTTACTACAGTTTAAAGATAGCTTCTAGAATAACTTGTCCTTTGTCTTTCAACTCAAATGTATTCGAAAGACCTATTTTTCTATTCGAATTGGAATATTTCCAATGCAATCAATGGATTATTATTAAAGATAACAAACGGTTACAAAATGATACAAACGAATCATGTTCGAGCAACGTCATAAATTGTACGATGTAAACCGCTTTATTGTCGCAGTATAGAAATGGAAGAAATGGACGAAATTCCAGTTCACCAACCAATTTCACGTTCAAGTGGATATGTAATTTTTCTTATCGTTGCCGATACGAATTTACCCTCTTTCTCTTTCTCTTTCTCCAGCTGAGAGTAAGAAATCTTTTGTATTGCGAATGTTTCTGATTTGGACAGAAATCAATTGGATGTTTGGACGGAGTTTCTCTGCGATATATCTTGTACGAGATAAGCATGCATTAAAATTATTTGGATTCAGAAGGCATAGATTCAAGATGCGTTATGTTATATATACACTGTGCAACAATTGAAGTGGATTTTAGACGAACGTTGACATATTGTATAAGTTTTAGAAATTATATAAGTCTAAGATGTTTAACAATTAATTTTCTTATTGGCGTTTCTTGAGCAACAATATTAATTTACCATGAACGAATAATTAAGTAAAATTGAGAAATTCAAGAAAGAGCGGCCATAACGCATGAAATTTCAACATCAAGTGATCGCCAAACGACAAATTGTCAATGTCAAATTTTTTGACAAACAACAAATTCAACATAAAAGCCAAATTTTTGGAAAAAACCTCCAATTCAACATTTGACGATTGATAACGACTCCAGACTCGGAGTTGAAACGTCTACAAACACAGATAAGTATAACACAGTCTCTTTCTCTCAGAATAACTGTGAGGAAGAATCTCTATATAGACAGCCAGTCATCCGGGCAATTTCACGAAATTGCCTTACTACATTTTGTTATACAATTTTAAATACTATCTGTTGCATGAAAAATTTTGAGGAGAGAAAACCCAATGAACACTTAAAATAATTAATACCTTTATTGGTTGACAAGTTCATTGAAATTGAAATTTTGAAACTAATGCGTTGATAATTTTTCGTTGCATTGAGAAGGTACCTTAACCTAGCGGCTAACATTGTTATTAAATTGCCTCACAACGTGCGATCTAGTATCGATATGCTTCCACAAGAATTTTTTTGAAGTGAATTAGCGCTTGCGCAAAGTTAACATAAACAGGCCAATTCAGAGACGTTGAGATTTGGGATAGGGAAAATAGGTGTTGTCGTATATCATTTGAAAGTCCTTTTTACGGACTATACCGCCATAATATTTTTTATTGCAATTCCTGTTCGTGTAACAGAAAACCTAACGGACCTAGTAGTAAAACCGGATTGTTAAATTAAAAGTTTTTACTACTTGGAAAAGTCTTAAAAAGGAGTTCTTTTACAGTATGCTCTTAAACCACCTTGTTTCACTGCCGCACCCTGTAATAATACACAATACCAGAAAAACATTAAATGTAAACATTCATTTATTTTCATTATTTTTTGCTGATATTTACAGCAAGTTTGTTTATCTGTTCTGATATTTATTCGATCATTTGAAGCATTGTACATTCATCTGTCAAGTTATTACTTTACTGATGTATTGAAAAATTTAACAGCTAATTATGGTATAGGTACACATTGCAAGAACCTGTTGAGCTGGTAAGTCTTTATTACTAAACTCAAAATTGTGCTCTATCTGCTGCAAGGGTTTTTAACCAAAACCATCCAGAACGTAACGTTCGTCATACAAATTTGTTGAGACGGGCTCAGTAATGAATAAAAAAAGAGGTCCCATTGGAATTGTAAATGATGAAGGGGTAGCTGTGGTTACATTGGGCCATGTACAACTTATACCAAACACGCAGTCTGTCCAGCAAATCTCTGCAGCTGCCGGTATTAGCAAAACTAACGTTTTTAGAATTTTGCATAAGTAAAAATTTCATCCGTACAAAATTAAATTACTTCATGAATTGAATGAGGATGATTGAGAAATTATGACCCAGGGTATTATTGAAAACCCGAATTTCTTGTACAATGTTTGCTTTTCGGATGAGTGCACTATTTAATCATTAATTCATTAATTTCGAGAAGCTCATAGTCAACATCCCGTAAAACTAAACGTTTGGGCAGGGATTTTGGGAAATCATCTAATTAGACCCCTGTTTATTCCTGGTAATTTAAATGGTGAAATTTATCACAATATATTGGAAAATGAATGTAATGCATTGATAATAGAAAAATTAGAAAATGATCTTCTACTACAAGAAGAGCAATTGCATTTCCAACAAGATGGAGCTCCTCCTCACTACGCCGCACCAATTCGTCAATACCTCGATTTGGAATACCCTGGTCGCTGGATTGGAAGAAGAGGTCCTATAGAATGGCCTGCCCGATCACCTGATATGAATCCTTTGGTTTTTTTTGTGGAGACATGTTAAATCCAAAATTTTTAAGACTCAGCATGAGAATTTGGACGAACTACGCCAACGAATTATAGCGGAGTGTCGTCAGATAACACCGACTATGCTGAACCATGTCAGAGACGGCTTTCAGTCAAGGTTGTGCTATTGTATGGAAATCAATGGAAGATACTTTGAACATTTGCTTTAGAGCGATTGTATTGTAATGTAAATTCGTTTTTTAATACTCTTTTATCATTACACGTACAGAAACTGAAATAAAAAATTTTATTGCGAGGGTATAGTCCGTAAAAAGGGTTTTCAAATGATATACGACAACACCTATTTTCCCTATCTCAAATCTCAAGGTGATTGAATTGGGCTGTTTATATTGAATGCGCGCAAGCACTAATTCACCTCAAAAACCTGTTTTTTCTTATTGCAATAGTTTTGAAAATAACCAAGACATTCAAGGTGGCTTGTGTGAGATGGAATACCCTGTATAGATGTTTAATGCAATCTAACAGTGAAACTGTAAGAAATCCTTCTTTCCTTTCGACGATGAACTTCATCAACTTTGACAGACAAATTGCACATTTCACTTTAAAGAATAGTAATATGAGGACTTTTTTCCATCACAACCTTAGAATGCACCATCAATTAACGATAACTTCACAAAGCATCAAGAAAGGAAGTTATCAAACACCGCCTGCAAGCCACAAGATCGTTGTTCTTAAGTTAGATTTATTTATTCATCTCTTATCGAAGTGAAAAATACAGATCAAGGTTTCGCTTTAAGGGAAATTACATGTTCTCGCGGATACCCCTTGCATACGTGGAGTTATATATGACTTCTTGTATGATATACAATGGTAAGAGCAAATGCCAGTGGCCCAATGCTAATAAGAACTTGCAAATTAATTACGGTCTGTTGTGGGTGCATCGCGATATATAACGCCGGCAAATTGAATACAGCAAGGAGCCTGTAATGAGATAAAACTGCATCTGGATAACGATTTCACTTACGTTTCCTGTCTCGGTTTCTGCGTATTTGTTCGGGTATAAATTTCGTGCTTGATCATATGTATAAATAATTTATCGACAGATGAATACAAAATAATGCGTGTATCTGCATCTGTTTATACTCCTTTCGGAAATGATTTATTGCATCCTCTGGTTTAGAGTGAATTAACAAATCGTCGAGTCAGTGCTTTTGTACCAACAACGAGGAAAATCGTCATGATAAAAATATTCGATATTGATTACTGTGAGATAAAATGACTTGAACCAATTATACATATAGAATAATAACCGATTGAACAGTTTTCAGAATAAATTGGGCGTAACAGAAGTTGAAAATGGAAATGGATTCCACATATGAACTTAATTAATGAAAACATAAAAGGAAAATGAAATGCTGTTGTCAAAGTGAAATATTGAAACAATTCTGTAGACAAAAGAAAGTCCCAGTTAACATATCGAATTATATAAATTGTCAGTTTATAAATTAAAATTAAATGAAATGAAACGAAGAAATTCGCTGTGTAAATAATATATACAAAGAATATAAAAAGCGAAATTGAGCTTATTAATAAGCATATTAAAAAAAGCAATAACCGAAGTCGGTGCAAGCAGAAAAAGTATTTAATTGTTGTAGTAAAAATTATTTCATGAGTTTTAGTCTTTGAAGTTTGAAGTCGTTGTTTTAATGTATTTATTTTACAATTTTTAGTGATGCAATGGCTTAATTGGATGCAGTTTCAAATCTAATAAACTTTTTCGATATAGCCTAAAATAAGGTATTTTACTTTACATTTATAAGTTTGATCAACCCCGTTTACTGTTGAATAGAATAACTTGTTTTTTAAATATGTATATGTATTAATACAATTTTGTATATGATTCTAACTTAGGTGAAACCACTATATTGTAGACGATCTGAGAATCATTATTCTTTAGGTCTGTTAATTATACTGATATTCATTTCATAGTCTCCTCTCCGCGGAATCTTATAATCAATCGTTATACAGTTTTAATTGATATAGCATAATCAGACGTAGTTTTCAATTCCAATAAACTTTATCTGATAACAATTTGAGTTATTATTAAAATTAAAGGTGCTTAACATAAAACAAAATTTACATTCTTTATCAAACCTAGTACACAATTTGGAAAAGTGACATGAAGATCTATTATACAATTTTTAGTAATGTGGTATAATTAGATGCATATTATAATTCTTATTACTCCTGTTTGATAAGAAATTTATATATTATATATTTTCTCGAAATAATACTCATAAGAATGTTTGAATCCAACTTATGAAGACACACTGTATATAGAACCAAACTGAGAACCTTGAAGTTGATTACATGACATTTATTTAGATTTATTTCCAATCAACTTTTAATTTATTACAATTTTTAATAATACAGCACAATTGGATGCAGTTTTCAATTCTAATAAACTTTGATTACAATTTGAAGTATTATAAAAAAAATAGAATTACCTCACTTTTAAACAAAATTGAAATATTTTTTGAAACCTACCTAGTATATAGTTGGAAAAGTTACATAAATACTTATTATACAATTTTTAGTGCAACTACTATTGGATAACAATTTTAGCTTTTAACAAAAATAAAGATACTTTAATTTGTAATCAAAATTCCTATTTGATGACAAACCTCGTCTACTGTTAAAAAAGTGACATGAAATAATTTTATTTCTAATCCCAAAATATACCTCAAATGAAAAATTTCCGAAATATACTAGTTTTTCATCTTCAAGTTTAATTGCCCATATTTTTAGGTTAAGTCTACGTTTTAGACCATGCAAATCTGTTAAAGAAGGATACATTTTTCTCTTGAAATTATTAATAAAAATCGTTTGATTTATGAATACACACTGTATATACAGACTAAACGAAAATCTTAACTTTGAAGTTGTTTAACTGACATTTATTTTGATTAATTCAATTTATTTACAATTTACCCTACGTTCCGAACAGAATTATTTTCACATTTTTAGTATCCCAGCAACTCCACCAAAGCTTACTGTATAAGAAAGTCGTTACAAAAGTTTTTCTAAAAAACCGTACAAGCTATGTTAGTTAAAAAGTATATGCGACCACTTCGGGAACCCCCGGAACTAATCCAATTTCTTTTTAATTTATTATACCCCATGTTACGAAGAGAAAATTTTTCCATATTTTTAATACCAGCGACTCCACCAAAGTTTAATGTATAAGCAAGTCGGTTTTCTAAGAAACGTTACAAGCTACATTATTAAATATGGGACCAATTCGGGATATCCCGGAATCAATCCAATTTCATTTCAATTTATGCCATGTTCCTAATAGAGAAATATCTATATTTTTAATATCAGCGATTCCATAAAAGCATTTACTGTATAAGAAAATCGTTTAACAAGTTTTTTCCTATTTTCGAACAAACGGTACATGCTCTGTTAATGAAAAAAATATGGGACCACATCGTGATTCCCCGGAAAACGATCCAATATGAAATTCCTTGAGCCGTTTGCAAGTAATCGCCGAACAAACATAAAAAAACATAGATACAGACTAATTGAGAACCTGCTTCTTTTTGAAGTCTTCTTCTTCCAAGGGTGTTCCTCTGGCCATCTTATTAGCCAGTTACAAGTGAAATGATTGTGTTGAAAAAATTACTTGTAAATTCCCGACACCACAACAAAAATATTGAAAAAAAAACCGTTTTTGTAATGAAAATAAAGTACTGTTCTTCTAAGTAACGTGAAAACCAAAACCATCTCTGATTTTTCGATTTCTAAAAACAACATGGATCACCTAAAAATTTAATAAAAAACCAAAGATACAATGTTTATATTGTATGAATATAATGGTGACCAACTGTACAGCAGAAAGGTCGTTCTTAAAGCTATGAGTAATTAGAAATTGCCTGAGTATTCAACTGCTTATGTTCCACACTGCATAACATTTTTTAATGATCCTGTATAACTATAATTCCAATCCACCATATATTTCAACCATCCTATATATGCAACTGCTTCTAACATTTTTTGAACCCACCACGCTATAACTCAAATATCCTTACTGCATATGCTTATTTAACAAGTTTTTACGTTTTTTATCCACTCTGTATAACTATAGTTTTACCTCACTCCTATTTCAACCACCTAGTATTCGCAACTACACATGTGTCAACATACAACGATTTCTTGAACCACCCTGTATAACTTTAATTCTATTCCACCTTATATTTTGAACCATCCTATATATATGCTAATGTACCACTCAACATCACCTTTATTCGTAAGATTTTTTGAACCCATCTGTATAACAGTAATTTTACTTCGCCCTATATTTCAAATGCGCACATTGCTTGCTGCTTGAATTTCAATACTCGCGCATACACACGCACTCACCTACCACTTTATATAGAAAAGATCGCTCACATAACAATTTCAGCTTCGATACACTAATGGGATATTTTGTGCCATTTCACACGACTGCATGCCCCGTAAAATGAAAACCGTTACAAACATCCTGTACGATACACTTTCATGGCATATCTTGACATTTAAGCTAGATATTTATGATGAAAATTTGACATTTACATTGATTTGTACCGTTTTTGTACATATTTTTCCGATTTTCAGGAAAACGGTAAGTTTTAGGTTACAGAAAATTTTAGGCAATCAAGCTGGTACATCTCTTTGTACAATACAATTTAAAATATTCTTTTGATTGAGTCGTTTTAGAGAAAACTGTGTAGATTCAGTGAAATTCACTGAAGTGTAGTCCCTTAATTACTGTTATTCCTGATTTTCTGGAAAACCGCATATCCCACGTTATATAAAATTCTATGGCCTTTCTCTAATATTCCTTACTATACATATAATGCCGTTTAAATCATCAAAATTGCCCAAGACGTTTTTGAATAATCACTAAGCATACATAAAAAAAAATTCGTGCAGACGCATTGATGACCTCTCCTTCATGTTGGAGAGCATGTACAAATTACGTTAATTGCAAAAAATGAGTTCTAAAACCCTTCCGATTTATTCAATGTATTCATCTTTTGTAGCCGACTAATGTTATTCTGAAATGGTTATTAACCCAATAATTTAAGTCTCTCATCTGCAAAGAAGGATTTAATCATTCGCTGTGCAGCGTTCATTGTGCCGTCAGTTTCAACCAGTCGCTGTCAGGAACCAATCAAAATCAGAACGAGCCATTTGAAAGCTGTATCATTTATTGTCAACGTGCACTTTACATTTTAAAATGCCGCAGTTGATTCGATAGAAAAGTTTCTGAAATATCGCAGTTTCATGCTAAATGAAATAATGTATTTGACAATGTCGTTTTGCCATGTCTCACGGGAAACAAGAATTTTTTATATCATTTTTCAATCTCGAGTATTTCATGTTGGAACGTGAAATCAATATAAAGCCATTGCGGATTATGGGTGAATCGTATAGAATCAGAAGTTTTACTACGGAAATCTTGAAAGCGCTGTGTGGCTTGAAGTATTGGTTAGAGATATGGAAAGTTTTGCTTCTAGTTCAGAAATCAGTGAAAGAAATTTTTACAGTAAGAATAAATCACTTGGAAACAAGTTTTTGAAATAAAGAAGTTGCTTACTAATTTATGAAATATCTATCGGCTGTCAATATACAATTATATGTATTTAGATAGATCAGGTTGTTGTGTATTACAGTGTCAAAGAAGTTTTATAAAAGATTTTATCAAATATACGACATGAATGTCAATACAAATTTCCTAAATGACCTATTTTATTATATTCTCAAATATTTTCTATTCATGCAATATAGAGAATGTACAATTTTAAGCATGTGTTAAAAAAGTTTTAAAAAAGAAAAAGTAATTGTCGTCTAGAAAGTTCATTTTCTTTTAAATAAAGGCACTTTTTGACATACGATCTTTATTTGTGACGTAATCGTCATTCGACATATGACGTAATCAACAATTACAAGTGCAAAAATATGATTACATTAGCTACGTTAGATAAAAAAATGAAAAATAAACACTATTTTAAATTTTATTAAATTTAACTACAGGAACTATACGATGTATCTCCTGGCGAATTCTCACTTGTAATTCTTCTAAATTCACCGGTCTAATAACGTATAGTTTGCTTTTTAAGTACCCCCCAAAAAAGTATCAAATCTGGCGATCTGGCTGACCACTCAATTGGTCCCTTCTCCCTGTCCAACGTTTCGGGAGCACCTCATCTAAATAAGCACTGACAGGTACTGCATGTACTAACTTGTTGAAAGAAAATGCCATATCTTGGAAGGTCACGTTTTTCTTTTGGATATACATACTGTTGTAAAGTCCGTGGGTTCAATTTAAAATTATAAAACTAATATTCACTTTCACTTTTCTAGAAACTTTTATTTACATTGAAGATAAAACAGCTGATTCAAATATCACAATAACAATTTTTCATATAAGCTCTTCATACAACCAACTGATCCGCGATCGTGGCCTCCTTCCTTTATAAAACCAGCACAGAAAATTCTCGTAAACATCATCATCACTCCTACAGGTGCCGAGTCTTTTGGAGAACCATTTTTTATCTCAAAGCGTTTGTTTTCGTACTGAAATGAAACAGGCGCGGCTTTGGGTACATTTTGTAACACTGCCCCCCCTTTTAATTCTGATCGTCCCGATCAGAAACATCCCCTCCATGGTAGGGAGTAAGTCGATCTAAATGGACCACCTTCAACTTAGCCTTGGGGTTTCGACGGATCCGGTAGACGACGTCATTATGCCTCTTGACCACCTCGTATGGACCATCCCAGGCGGGTGTAAGCTTTGGGGATTTACTCTTGCTCCGTTGGGGGTTGTACAGCCAGACTTTATCCCTCTCCTGGAACCCGACTGAATTGGCCTTGAGGTCGTATCGCATCTTCATCCGGTCACTGGTGGCCAACATCTGCGTTCGGGCTAATTCGTGTATTGCCAGCATGTTATGTCGGAGCTGGTCGGTATAATCGTCGATGTCTTGGGAAGGTTCTTCGGGGGAGCCAAATGCCAAATCACAGGGTAATCGCAGCTCCTTTCCGAATAGGGCCCTGGCTGGGGTCAGGCCTGTACTATTATGTACGGCAGAGCGATATGCCAACAGGAATAGGGGAATATGCTCATCCCAATCGCGCTGGTTATTGCTGACGACCTTGGATAGGTGTTGTTCCAAGGTCCTGTTGAATCTTTCCACCATTCCGTCTGACTGTGGGTGTAATGGTGTTGTTCTCGTTTTCCTGATCCCCAACATCGTGCAGACCTTCTGGAATACATTCGATTCGAAGTTACGCCCCTGGTCTGAATATAATTATATCCGGACGCCAAACCTGCTAAATAGTTGTTCTACTACTACTATCTGTAGCACGACATCTGCCTCACCCTGTATTGACATGGACTCGCCGGTGACTGTTCTGAGCTGGATGGTATTGGTAACTGGCCGAATTTCTGATGCTCTCAAAACCCTGGACTTGGCAATGGACACAGCGGCGCCGGTGTCGATGGTGATGGTAACTGCTCGCCCATTGATGGTGCCTTTGATGACTAGGCTGCCGCTATCTCGGCAAAATCCCCTGATAGATAACGTTTTGGGGGCTGGTGGAGGGTCAGTCAGCATTCGCCTCCTTATGCTGACTGGCTGACGGTCCCTGGACATGTGGCTGTTCTGTTGGTTACCCCTGGTCGGTGATCGGTCAGGTAGCCTCACTCGACAATCACGTTGGAAGTGCCCTGTCCTTCCGCAGCGGTAACATGCCCCTCTGGTGCCAGTTCTTTGTGAGCGTTCTAATATTTTGTTCAGACCAGCCAGCAGCGCTTGAAATGGTGACTCTTCCTGGTTAAAGGAAACTGCTCGGACCCTCGGCTTGGACATGTTTATGACGGTCTCTACTTCCAAAGCCCGAAGTAGAGCTTCATTACTTCTCTTGACGCCCCTTAGTCTTAGATTTCGTTGTACTTCAACATCTCTGATGCAGTTTATGAAACTCTGTGTGGCCAACTGGTCTTTCGTTTCCTCTGGCAGGTCTGGGTAGGACAAGTGAACTAACCGTCTAATCTCTGCTTCGAATTCTTGGAGGCTTTCACCGGATTTTTGCATTTTTTCACTCAGTTGGACTTGGTATAGCTGGCTCAAGGATTGATTGTCGTATCGTTTGTCTAGGATGGCAATGATCTTGTCGAAATTGCCTTGTTCATCGACTAGAATGCTTTGGAGGAGTTCTAGGGCCGGACCTCTTAACGAAATTTCCAGAGAAGTAGATTTTTCTTGATTATCCCATCCGTTAGCTGTAGCCACGGCCTCAAATTGCCGTTTATACATGGGCCAAGATGAACTGCCATCAAATGTGGGTGGTTTACTAACGGAACCTTTGGTACTCACGGTGTTCTGGTATTTTCCTCGCTGTAAGTCCTGTTGCATTTTTTAAATTTCTGTTTCTAGTTTATTTTGGATGGCACTGATTTTATCTTGTACTTCACTGTGTACTGTTTGCTTGATGGAACTGATTTGATCTTGAACTGTGTCTTGAATTGAACTGATTTCAAATTTTACCTGGCTTTGGATAGAATCGAGATCATCTACTTTTGTTTCAAGAGTATCCATGGTATTTTTTAAGGTCTTAATATCATCATTTATCTCTTTTATATCTGACTCAACTATTTGCATTCTTTCATTAACTGTTTCATTAACTTGTCTTACTATTTGCATTAATTGTTCGAATTGCAGTTGTCTTTTCTGTTTAGTTTCGTGTCGATTTAATTCAATTTGATCTTGTTTCTCTTCAAATACTTTAAAATCATTTTGTCTCGTTAATTCAAATTTCGAGAACAATTCTTCCAATAAATTTTCATCGTGGAAACTAGATTTTGTTGTTCACTTTTCATAGTGGAAACAAAATTTTCTAATTCTATTTTACGTTTTTCATCGATATTAGTGACAAGATTTCCTAACTCAACTTTAAATTTATCATCAAAAGATTTCACTAACCTTTGTTGAATTTCTTCTTGATGTTGTTTCTCCTTCTTGTCACGTTTTTCTAGAATCAGTGCTATTTTTTCGTCTAGTCCCTCCGTAACCTGCTTGACTATTTTTTTGGTAGTTTCGTCCATACTATGGGTTTCCATAAATCAAATTACGATTTTAACTGCACTTAATCCTTTACTTCTGATCACCAAATTATTGTAAAGTCCGTGGGTTCAATTTAAAATTATAAAAGTAATATTGACTTTCACTTTTCTAGAAACTCATATTTACATCGAAGATAAAACAGCTGATTCAAATATCACAATAACAATTTTTCATATAAGCTCTTCATACAACCAACTGATCCGTGATCGTGGCCTCCTTCCTTTATAAAACCAGCATAGAAAATTCTCGTAAACATCATCATCACTCCTACAGGTGCCGAGTCTTTTCGAGAACCATTTTTTATCTCAAAGCGTTTGTTGTCGTACTGAAATGAAACAGGGTCGGCTTTGGGTAAATTTCTTAACAATACATTACTTCAGGAATAAGGTCGCTTCGACGAAACTCCATATATCTTATCACTTAGGTTCATGTCAAAGAAATAGGGAACTAGAATTCTTCCTTGGACTATGCCGCACTATACATTCACTTGCTGAGGATGTTGAGTACGATACTCCAATATCCATCGGGGATTGCCGGTAGCTCAATAACGGCAGTTTTGCCTGTTGATAATGGCCGTTTAAAAAAAAGTAGCCTCGTCAGAAAAAAAATCGTTTCATAATAAATTATTATCATTCTTGGATAGGTTTTGCATTTGCACGCAGAAATGAATTTGCCGATCAAATCCGTCCTCAACTAGCCCATGAACAAGAAATACCTTATAAGGATGATACCTACTTTGCGTTCTTCACAATGTTGTGAACTGTGGACGCTGAAATATTGAAATTAGAAGCCACTTGGTTAAGTGCTGAGAGATGATTGTATTGTATTGTCAACAAAACATTAAATTGATCTTTTTCTGATTTTGAGGGTCGATCAAATCATCAGTCACGAACATGTCTAAATTTATGATATTTAGACTCAATGCTGCTCACCATGCTTTGGTTAATGGGACGTCGATCAGGAAGAGTTTCATTGAACAATTCAATTACTTTTTGTTGGATGCGCATCCTGGCTATAAATTATATCATGCAATGAATTTCAATTCGTTCTCGGTCAGTTAATTTCACTTTTTTTTTTTAAAGACAATGTCACTACTCAATAAACAGTACAAACACACTGCTTTTGCCAAACAAGAGATATGAAATCGATAAGAAATACAAAAAAAAACAAACAAAATACGATTTCAAGTTTTTATTCGATAGTAATAAAAAATATTCTCCGTCTCTAAGACAATCAAAGCTTAAAAAAAATTCGATGCTGATACATTTCGAATAGCGAATACGTCACAAATAAAAGTCGTAATGTCAAAAAGTGCCTTTATATAAAACAAAATCGACTTGTCCGAGGAGTTTTCGAAAAACTCACTTTTAGAAAAAATGAACTTATTCGTTACTCGTTTCGAAAGTACTGTCTATAATAGAACACATAATCAACGTTCTTCTTAGTTAAAAATTACAATAAACTTTGCAGCCGCAGTTTTCACTAACAATGAATATTTAAAATCTTTTATAAAAGATGGGAGGACGCCTGAATGTGATAAAAGATTATGTCAAAGAAATATTTTAGAAAAGACCAGTGGACCCAGCAGACGATGCCAAAAAGAAAAAGTATTCATAGAACCCGATGTTAGTGCCACTCAAATGTATACAAAAATTTCATTAAAATCGGTCCAGAGAAATACGAGTAATATTTTTTTCGTTTAGGTGGAGTTAAAAATTAAAAAAAATGACAACCTCCTATACACAACTACTGACCTAAACTTTGGAAAAAATCGAAATATAGAGCCTATATACAAGAAAAGTAAAACGCAAATTTTAAGAGGACTTTATAAACTAAATTGAAAATATATATTGATATGTATAAATATGGAATCGTCATATATATATATATATATATATAAAATTTATTATTTAAAATTTCACCCGATTTCCAAACTTTTGGCGTAAAAATCATTACCGTGCTTCACTAAAGTTTATTGGTTAAATAATGCAAATCCTATCACAATTTGACAAAAAAAAAATTAAATATTTTCATAACAATCAAGCGCATCTTGTGGCAGATAAAATAAAAAGGCTCCTTACTTACTCAAAATTTACAAGAAAAGTAAAACGCAAATAAGAGGAATATAAACTTAAATTGAGTAATAAAACTTTTTTTCGAAATATAATGAATAAAAAAAAGAAATAATTTGTTTTTTTTAAAAATTTGTTAAAAATTCATTAAAAAAATTCGACCCATTACCTCCTATCTTCCATTTGCGTAAGAATCAACAAAGATACTGCTTCACAGAAAGCTAAACTTTGGAAAAAAAAAAAATCATAACGAGAATATAGAGCCTTACTCAAAATTTACAAGAAAAGTATAACGCAAATTTTAACAGGACTTTATAAACTTATATTGAAAATAAAACTGTGTTTTCTTAAAGTGCACCCTTAACGTAATGTATTAAATGAATGAATGGAATCGTCATAAAAATTTTATTGTTTTTTTTTAATAATTTGTTTAAAAGATTTAATACTTTATTATTTAAAATTTCACCCATTCTCCCTTTTATCTTCCAAACTTTTGAGCGTAAAAATCAGAGCAAAGATTATACCGTGCTTCACTGAAAGTTTATTGGTTAAATAATGCGAAAATCCTAATCACAATTTGTGGAACCAAATTAAAAAAATTAAATATTTTCATAACAATCAAGCGCATCTTGTGGCAGATAAAATAAAAAGGCTCCTTACTTACTCAAAATTTACAAGAAAAGTAAAACGCAAATTTTAACAGGACTTTTTAAACTTAAATTGAAAATAAAACTGTGTTTTCTTAAAAGTGCACCCTTAACGAAATGTATTAAATGAATGGAATCGTCATAAAAATAAATATATTTTATTTGTTTTTTTAATAACTTGTTTAAAAGATTTAATAATATATTATTTAAAATTTCACCCGTTGTCCCTTTATCTTCCAAACTTTTGAGCGTAAAAATCAGAGCAAAGATTATACCGTGTTTCACTGAAAGTTTATTGGTTAAATAAAGCGAAAATCCTTATCATAATTTGTGGAACGAAATTAAAAAAATTAAATATTTTCATAACAATCAAGCGCATCTTGTAGCAGATAAAATAAAAAGGCTCCTTCCGAGAAATAAAAGTGTATATTTTTATAGATTTAAAACGCTTAGTTTAAAATATATTAAGGAAAATATAAGAAAATCTACTCACTCCCTGCTAGTCTGAAACTAAAATATTAGATAAGTATATCCTTTGATTTACCTACACTGTATCAAATCTCAAAGGTGGTACGGAACCATTTGTATGCCCAAATTATTTATATAAAACAGAAACTTTTAGACAATTTGTAAGAAATTACAATATCCATACCAATAAACAAGAGAGAAAGTACCCTGGAGATATCTAGTTTGAATTATAAGAATGGCTATTTTTTTTTCAAGCGGATGAAAGGGACGGAAAACGGATATCAAAGTTTGTACGGAGAAACTCAGCAGCTGATACGATCTCGAAAAAATTTCGCTTGCAGATAACTTTATTAGTATTTGGAATAAATATAGATAAAACATTTTTTGTACATTCATTTTGAAAACATGAGAAAGAACTGTAAAAGTTGTTAGGAATAGTTATTATGTAGGTATAAGTATTGTTTCGAATGTAGATTTAGTTAAGATCAGAACTCTCTAATACCAAATTAATTTAAAAAAATACAGTCAAACACAAAATTGACTCTATTCAAAATTACCAAAAATATCTAGATTAAGAGGTTATCCTCATTTTATCTTGACGTTATTATCGTTTCCTAAAAAGACATTTCTCCTGTAGACTTTCGCATTAAAACAAAATCTTTTCCATTTAGATTATGTATTACATGACAAATAACAACTAAAATTAAAAATTTTGTCGCCCTATGGACATAGTCCCTAAAAAAATATACATTAGTAGTTTTGTACATTTGGTTAATATTGATCGGAAGTAAATGTCAGGTTGAAGTTTCACTGACATGTCTAAAACTACCTCCACCTAAACATGATTTAAATTTTATAAAATTAGATTTCGGACAATCACCTAAAAATTATCAAGTGAATTCTTACAATGATTTCATAATTTTTGTAATGCCTAGCGGAGAAATCATCCAGATACATATCGGACAAGCTGGTGTGCAAATTGCTAATGCTTGCTGGGAGCTGTTTTGCTTAGAACATGGAATCACTGTTGACGGAACTCTGTACGAACACAATGATAGCGATCAAAGCTACAGCCCCTTTTTCTCTATTAGTGATTCGGGTAAGGCCGTACCAAGAACTATTATGATCGATCTGGAACCTACAGTCATAGACGAGATTCGAACAAATTATTACCGAAATTTATTTCATCCTTCTACATTGCTGACCGGTAAAGAAGATGCTGCAAATAACTATGCGAGGGGAAAATATGGAATTGGAACTGAAATGTTGGATCTAGCTTTAGATAGAACAAGATTGTTGGCTGAAGACTGTCATAACTTGCAAGTATGGTATTAAGCTTTTTCATTTTTTTTTGTATTACGCGGGATGTCGCCTTCCTTTTTATGACCTGTTCAGCCAGGTTCCAGCTAGACAAGGTGTATAATGAACTATTCCTGAGCATAATTCTTCCTCTCAGGGATCTGTTAAACTATGCTTACAGTTCAGGGACTGTTTGGTATTTCCTGTAATTATTTGTCAAATAGTGCGCAGTCTGATTGATTTGCCTGCAATTCTTGCTTAGTTTGGTTTTATCTGCTCAGGACTGTCAGATGTTTGTTATTAGATTGAACCTACAGTAAAAATTATTTATAGCATTGTTCTAAAGACAGAATAGCCAAGTTGGTGAATCAGTGGATTGTAATGTCTTTAGAAGATCCCTCTCATTATTCGTAGCCAACATCAAAGAGTTACTATGTACTGTGTGATTCTTAATTCTCGATTAATGTTATTAGGGTTCCGTATATAACCCTTATAATATCACTCCGGATTTCTGCCTCTGGCACATCACAGCAATTTTCTCCTAAACTACTGGACAGAAGAGGTTGAAATTTGGTATCAATGTATAGTTTGGTCACCCGATCAGGAATACATATAGTAAAAGAAGAAATTTTGATTTTAGGGGTACTTCTGGGGAGAAAAACTAAAAAAATCGACCTTTCCCCCCTGATCTCCGAAACTACTGAGTCTAAAATTTTGAAAAAAATAGGAAATATAGAACGTTGCCCGAACTTTACAGGAAAAATAAGGAGAAATATATCAAATTTAAGGTCCCATTCTGAGGAACACAAATATATATTTTTCATATTTAAAAAAATAGATAAAAAGATATAAACGAAAATATACCAAAATTTACCCATTCCCCCCCTTACCTCAGAAACTATAAAACGGAAATTTTTGAAAAGGTATTGGGCCTGACCTAAAGTCTAATGAAAAAATAAGGAGAAACCTCTACTTTTGATTTTGGGGGGCACATTACAGAAATAAATGGAAAATATAAAATTGTTTCTAACGCACCATATTATATATCAAATGAAAGGGCTCATTATGACAAACATATTTTTTTCATGTTTCTAAAATAAATTATTTAAAAGATATTAACAAATATATTAAAAAAATACCCATTCCCCCCTTACCTCCGAAACTATAAGCCGTAAAATTTTGAAAAAAATACAGGTATAGCGCCTCACCTGAACTTCACTGGAAAGAAAAGGAGAAACCCCTAATATTGATTTTGGGGGGCAAATTATAGAATTAAATGGAACACAAAAAATTAAAATTGTCTCTAACGAATCATGTAATATATCAAATCAAAGGGCTCATTATGACGAATATAAATTACTTTTTTAAATAATTTGTCTAATAGATTTAAAAATTTATTATTTAAAATTTGTCCTATTTTCCCCTTTACTTTCTAATCTACAGAGCCTCAAAATTAGATTATTAGAAAATTAAATACATATGTATTTTTATAAAAAATCAAGCGAATCATAAAGCAGATAAAATAAAAAGTCTATGTGTGAACCCTTAGTATGCGAGTCCAACTCGCACTTGACCAAATTATTTTTTATTTATTTTCTATAAAGCTGACAAGTGTAAATTGAACAATAAACGAATAAAATAAATTGCATTAAAATTAGTATCCCACTCATGGAAGTTATTCCAAGCTCTTGTATTTTGAATATTCTCGTTATAGTTTTGAACTCATTGCATTTGACTGCCTTTGGAGTTTTAGGCAAATGCAAAAATAATCAGTTTATCTAATTGTTATTTCTGCGAATTACTTCACTAAATGAAGGCAAAAAACGATAATACTGGGTAATTTGTCCAAACAATACCCATTTTCCGATTTGGATTTGAGTACTACTTACCCTCTGCTTCAAAGTTGACCCTGTGCCGGGGGTTGCATTTTTCCGGGGGAGGAGGGTGAAAAATATATGAAAAAAGTCCAGGAATGAATAAATAAATTAATTATAAGCAACTTTTGCCCCATAACTTTTTTTCTAAGACAATTTTTTTCGAGTAAATCGCAAGTGAAATTATCTATTTTTCAACCAAAAAACAAGTTTTCATATGAATTTTCGTAAATAACTTTAAAAATATGCACTTTAAGAAAAAAATCATTTAGATCAAAAATGTAGCTTATAAAAAACAAAAAAAAGTTATGTGTGTGGTTTCTGTAGAACCAATAGAAATGGAGTTACAGCTAGTTGAAATTTTGTTTTTATTTGTCAAAACAAAAACGTTTATAAATATTTTTTCAAAGTGCTTTAACATTTCTTTAATCTGTTTTTTTATAAAAGTCTCTAGCATTAAAATTAAGCGAGTTATGACATAAATAAGGTTGTTTTTTGTTTTTTGACAAAAAAATGTACAAATTACCCCCTAAATACTACCGCGGTAGAAATTAATAGCAACCACGTCTCAAATCCCTTGAGTAACTCATTTTAATTAGGCTCAGAATGTTTGACAGGTTTAAAGTAAATAGTTTTGAAAAAAGTCGAGCTTCAAGAAAATATTGTAGTTTTGTAATTTTGCAAAAAATGTTTTTTTTAAATAACTTAAAAACTATGAGAGATTTGTGGAGTAGAAAATTGTAGGTTTTGTTTTTTTAATTTATGTTTTTTGTAGCATAAAAATTAAGTTAGATATGACCGTTTAAAGTTTGTTCATGTTTGTAAATTGTACTATTAGGCTATCCTTTAAGCTCAAGACCTTTCAAAAATAAGGGTTAAATACATATTCAATTTTCATGAGCTTTAAGCTTATGAAAAACCCTACAAATTGGTGACCACATTAAAGGATTTTTTCACTTACAAAAGTATTTATAAACTTTTCCGGGAAAATGCATTGTTTTTTAGTTATTTCACGATAAACCATTCAACCATACCCAACACTTTTTTTTGTTTTTTTGTAAGCTACATTTTGATCTCTATGATTTTTTTCTAAAGTTATTTACGAAAAACCCTATGAAAACATGTTTTTTTGGTTGAAAAATCGATAATTTGACTTGCGATTGACTCGAAAAGAATTGACTCTCAGAAAAAACTTTAAGGAATAAAAGTTAATTAAAATTAGTTAAATTATTCATTCCGCGACTTTTTTTCATATAAAATATTTCTCGTAACCCGAGAAGGGGGAGAATCTGCCTCCCCCCCCTGGGAAAAAAGCAGGGTCAACTTTGAAGCAGTATATAGTACTCAAATCCAAATTTTTAGGACAATCGATGCTGCTTGGACAAAAATTTCGCGGGAAAATTGTCATTGGCTGGACTAAATATTCTGTGGTATATCTAGTAATTCTGGGAATGCGTTGCCTAAGCACTTAAGCGGGCAGAAAATAAATATAGAATAACTATTTACTCATCAGTAAATACAGTCCATATATTTACACAATTTTCAGTAATTGTGCATATTTTTGTTCAGTAACTGTAGAGACATACATATATATAGTTGTCAGTTAGCTCCATTTAAGAGCTATAATAGTTTCTCTTGTTTTAAAATGATCTGTGCAAAATATAGCTCTTACATTTCATACTTTTCAAAAACTTAAGATCTATCATGACAAAATCTGCTACCGAAATCTCCTCGTTTTAAACATTTAGTAACTTTACAGTCCACAGTGTTTTTATTAGGTACAACATTTAAAAACTAGATATAGCGTTAATGGATATGAGGTTTTATATTAAGGTCGGTAAAGTACTGCATAATGTCGTTATCAGAGTTATTGTGTTAAGTGTTGTTTATTGACATATTACAGGATTATAGGACTTGAGAGCCAGGTTAAATTGAGTTGTTAACTGTTGAAAGCGCATTGGTTGTTAACATAAAGGTTTTAATTACGGTATAAAACTGCGTTTATACAATTAATAACTTTTCGAAATATTTACAGGGTTTCATTTTATTCCGAGCATTTGGTGGAGGTACAGGGGGCGGTTTCACACCTCTTTTCCTTGAACATTTAACTTCAGATTACAGAAAAAGGAGTGTACTGGAGTTTGCAGTCTATCCTGCTCCTAGAATTTCTACAATTATCGTCGAACCATACAATACAGTCCTTACAGGTAACAGCTGTATTGAATATGAAGATATTTGTTTCGTTATGGATAATGAAGCAGTTTACGATATTCTCGGCAGGTACGTTTTAATAATTTATATGCTGTTTTCGTGTGCCACTCCCATACACTCTATTGAGAAACACTTGAATAGATTAATAATTGATACGCTTTTGTTAGATCTAATATTGACTCCCTTCTAGTTGCCATATGGGCTTGGACATCATGCTTATACACTTTAAGAGACTTTAGTTGATTCTGCTTTTGATTTGAACCGCGTCATTTTTTCGAATTAATTTATATATATATCTGAACCAACATATGAACAAATTTTCCGACGTTTCGCCCACACTTGTATGGAACTTTTTCAGGGATGAGAAATACAAATGTTTCTTACCATGCGGCGACTACATTCGTTTAGTCTTTTTCTCACAACACACTTTGAAACTTCACTTTATTAAACTTCTCACACTGAAGCACAAATTATAAATGACTAATACTTTCGATATAGCCAACAATGTTTAAAGAAATAATGATTGCCCCACCCCCAATTTCGGGGAAAACAAGGGTAGGAGGTACTTAATGGGATTATTTTGGATTGTCTTATGATTGTGTTGATATTTTGAATACGTTCCTAGAATTCTGTTAGTGGGTAATGTAAGTGATTTATTTCGTAAATGAAATTTTTGTTGAAATGTGGATGCAAGACGAAAGTTCAAAATCTTTGTCTCGGTTTAAATTCTTGGAATTTTTGGCGATTTCAACGGCCTCACGGAATTTTCTGGTGAAATAATACGGACATTTGGCCACGATAGAAGAGCTGTCGAAGAGGATTTGATGAACGCCCGTTTCTTGATGATGTTCAGCTACTGCGGATTTTGAAAGGAGGCCCGTTTTCAAACACCGTTTGTTTGAAAAATCCCAAGAATTTCAAACCGAGACAAAGGTTTTGAACATACGCCCATCTAGTAACCCTGCATCCACATTTCAACACAAATCTCATCAACGAAATAAATCACTTATATTACCTACTAACAGAATTCCAGGAACGTATTCAAAATATCATCAGAACCATAAAACAATCCAAAATAATTTCAATAAATACCTCCTACCTTTCTTTTACCTGAAAATTCGGGGGAGAAATTATTATTTCTTAAAACATTGTTGGCTATATCGAAAGTATTAATAATTTAAAATTTGTGCTTCAGTGTGAGAAGTTTAATAAAGTGAAGTTTCAAAGTGTGTTATGAGAAAAAGTCTAAACGAATGTAGTCGCCGCAAGGTAAGTAACATTTGTATTTCTCATCCTTGAAAAAGTCCCATACAAGTGTAAGCGAAACGTCGGAGAATTTGTTATATGTTGGTTCAGATATATAAACAAATTAATTCGAAAAAATGCCGCGGTCCAAATCCGGAAAAAGCAGAATTAGCTATGGCTACGTACTCATTTAACAGACTTTGTTACATATTCTCGAAGGGAGCTGAAAAAAAGTAAATAATACTTAATTAATACACGACGCCAGACGTTCTTATGTAGAAATGTATCTATTAAGTACTTATGTACAAAAAAAAAATACAATAAATAATGGAATTTTTAGATTTGGTTGTATATAAACCCTAGGCGTCGTCATTGGGTTACAAGCCAGGTAAATCAGCAGTTTTTGTCTAGAGGGAGCAAATTAGAGATTGTCGGTTTTTGTAAAATATCAACAGAAATATAACCTTGCCCCTGCCAGACAGTGCCTGCTAGAAACAAAGCAAGGCGCTTATGTACAAATCTCCCAGTATAGGTATTTTTGCAGGCATTTTATTTTTATTATAGATGCTTGGATACACCTAGACCGACTTACACAAATTTGAACAGGATATTAGGACAAGTAGTGTCTGCTGTTACGGCATCGCTCAGGTTCGAAGGAGCTGTCAATGTAAATTTGAGTGAATTCCAAACAAATCTGGTACCGTACCCGAGGATCCATTTCCCATTAATAACATATGCTCCATTCGTAGGAGCACAAAAGGCCATGCATGAGCATCTTACAGTCAGTCAGCTAACTAATTCCTGTTTCGAACCTGCCAATCAGATGGTTAAATGCGATCCAAGAAAAGGTAATAAACGTAAAGCTATTTGTAATAACGTTGTAAAAGTTTCGGCATTCCCTCGT
Source organism: Octodonta nipae (assembly GCA_034190945.1). Classification (NCBI taxonomy): domain Eukaryota; kingdom Metazoa; phylum Arthropoda; class Insecta; order Coleoptera; family Chrysomelidae; genus Octodonta; species Octodonta nipae. Next base: position 27,374,999 of record CM067221.1, on the reverse strand, counting down.
GAGACAGGTTAGGTTTACCCAATGACTACTAATATAAATGGACCTGCCTGTTTACATTAAAATTGGGTTTAAATATGTTTGCCGGAAAATAGTAAATTGCCGCCTACAGATGCCAAACTTCTTTTCATTGTGACAACTAAGACGTAAATCTAGGCATATACGCGTTGACGGAACGCCTGAACGGCGATACTTTACGCCGTTTATGTCCAAAGGCAAGTGTGCTTATTTACATTTTGAATTGAGGTTAACTCCGAAATTTATATTTTTTAAAGTGTTTTGGTGTTGTAACTTATTTGAAATGAGTGATTATCTTGTGTAAGTGTAAAAAACTATAATAAAGTGTTATTTCAGTGTTTTATATGCAGGAAAACGATATATTCGTTTGCAGAATTATCTTTCTCACCGGTAAGTGTCAGATCATAAACGTGTTAAATGAGTTTTACAAAAGGTCATTTAAGCAGTAAATAAAACTACATTTTACGTGAATAAATAAATGTTTTGATAATTACATACATATTAGTAATTAAGCCTCTAATTGTTTTTGTTATTGTGCACATCTTTTATGGATTTTAATATATTTATATTTGCGGATTAGGTACGTAGTTCTATTATTTTCAATCTGAGTAACATTGACCTTTAATTCAATTTAGTTTGGACACTACTGTTGGAGCCGGAATATTTGTAAACAAAAATATCTGTGTCTGTTTTTATTTTTGTCTCATGTTTCAACCCATTTTTCGTTTGGTCGTATATGAGAGTGCCGGGTCCATTTATTTTAGTAGTCATTGGTTTTACCCTACTGAAGACTCGTCGTTGCGATAGTAATCCTGCCCAGTACGAGAGTAACCCCATGTTCGGACATTTGGTCCACAAACTCGCTCAAGCGGGCGATGGTGCGAAGCTACCATCCGAGGTATTATGCCTGAACGTCTCTAAAGGGCCCCACTCACCTCGTTCTTCTCTGCCGTTTTTACCCGACGTTTAAAAATGTTGGAAGGAAGCAACAACAACAACAGTTTTGTTTTGCGCCAGTTAATCACGATGGACCGCTTATTAGCAGTGGCAGCGATTTTGTTAGGAAAGAAAAAGAAAAAAAATCTCCAGACGCAAGGAAATCATTAATAAAGTTCAATGAAGAGTAATAGAAAGTCTCTATTCCTGTATCTAATATCTGAAAATTGTGTAACCAATAAACAACAAAGCAATAAAAAAGTGAGAATACCGAACGTCATTGTCTCAGAAAAATACCGACCAATTTAACTGTTTACGCTACATACCTCGTGTTTACCCGAACGGTTGGCACGATAAACGTCAAAATTCAGACTTCGCCTGAAATTTCGGAACGATGTGCAAAAATTATGTTCTTGCCCATACACCTCGTTTTTATGACATTTTCACCCGAACGTTTTTAACCGTCGGGTAAAAACGTCAGAAAAGAACGAGGTGAGTGGGGCCCTTAAGACCGTATACTTTCTAGTCAAAGGTGGCAACGACATCTCTTGGAGTTCCGAGAGTCGAAAGGCTCAAAACAATGTGTCTCTACTAGCCAATCGTAGCTCACTGCGATCGTCCACTAGCCTTAATTAACGTTGGAATCATCGGTCGACGGTGGGATCGAGCATTACCATGTCCGACAAGATTTCTTAACGGTCTATCATAGGTATAAAACTTGTTTCGATGTCGGACCCTTCGGGTGACAACAACGGTACAATTTTTTTAATAGCAAAGGGGATCATGTGACGCCTCATTTGAAAGGGATTAGATCATCACGTGACTACTGTCTTGCTTCCTTAATTATTTCCGAACTGGTAACTCGCGCGAACTCTCTCACACAGTTCAGACAGTGTCACATGTTGTCACCGCTTCTTTTACGTATGTCGAATAGCAGTGCGGACTCGCTCCATACGTATTATTTTTAGGTCAATGATTATAAAATATCAAGTCAACAAAATCAAGCATTTGGAATATCCTTCCGAAACTCAATATGTAATTATACTGACTTGTTTAAAGTAGCTAATGACGAGTTGATTTACTAACCTTTATTGCAGGCAAATACATGTCTTGTTGTCTCTTGTATCGAGGTGACGTGTCGCCCACGGACGTCAACAATGCGATAGCGGATATAAAAAGTAAACGATCGATTCATTTCGTCGATTGGAGTCCCACTGGAATCAAAGTCGGAATCAATTATCAACCGCCTACCACGGTTCCTGGGGGAGACCTTGCCAGAACAAATCGCGCCGTAACGATGCTAGCCAATACCACTGCGATTAGAGAAGCCTGGGAGCGATTGTTGAAAAAGTTTAATCTTTTGTACTCCAAGAGATCGTTTGTTCACCATTATGTCGGTGAAGGTGAGTTCTCATTTCTTTTTTTATTCGTAAATATTTTGGTACATCTTCTCGGCTAGAATATACAAAATGCAGACTTTCGTTCTTGCTATTCATACTTAATTGAAAGAAAAACAGACAGGCTGCTATTATGAAAGCTTATCTTTATCAGTGGATTACAATAAATAACTAGATTTAGACGAGGATAATGTCAAAAAATATATATTGCGTTGAGGAACTAAATTTTAAACATCATTTACAATCGATCCAGGGAATTCGAGAGAGCAAGATGCTATTTCACTCGTGTAGGAGCTGCTTCCAATGAAATACGTCCAGGATGTTTTTCAATGGCTGCTTCTACATACCCAGCGAAATAGCCTGTTATCCTCTCTATTGCCCTCTCTTTGTAGACTTCTCGAATTTGTGCATTACAGGCTACCTCCAGAAGTATATGCTCTAAGTATTTGACGTTTTTGAGTTTTCCACATTGCATGTCACTGACTTATAAATCAGTAAATTGTTCGACCGTAGAAGACCATATTTACAAAATTTAAATTATCTACATATAGTATTACTAATTCATTTGGAAATAGTTCAGTTAGGATCTACATATCACTACGTCGGCAAATCAGTAGTGAAATGGCATTCTCTTAGATTTTACATTAGAAGCAATAGAAACTTTTATTTTATAAGAATTATATATTGGAATGATGTTTGATTTTATTAAAGTAAATCATGGAGTAATGTAAATATTGAAGATTTATAGTATATTTTAGTGTATGTCAGAAATAATTGACATTTTATAATACATAGCTCATTTTGCCATAACATTATATTCTAGTATATGGTAGTTGGCTCATATTGCATTCAAACAATATATATAATGAGATTTTTTTTTAATTTTAGAAAATATTAAATTTAAGTGAAAACTATAATATACATTATTGGAAGGAATAAAACAATTTATTATAATTAATCATCTTCTGAATCAAGTATTAGGTCAGCATGTATATCTGGAATTCTTGAATTATGCAGGTCTTTGCAGAAAGTATGATTTTCTTTTGGAATAAATGGTAATAATGAAAGTAAATTTCTTATCAGAAATAAGAAGATAAAGTATTTCTGTTGTAGTATAATATTTTCTTGTTTACTTGGCCTACGGACTGTATTTAATAAACGAGAATTCTGTGGCTTGTCAATTTTAGAGTATCTATTTTTTGACCATTCTACATCCACTCCATCCATAAACTTTAAGCGTCTTACATAAACTTCATCAGATCCATCAGATAAACACTTAAATTTAAAAAAATCGGAAAATTTCATCACTTTTACCAACATTCTCTTCCCTTTTCCAGATGGAATCATTCTAACCATGTCGTACCAGTCTCTATTTGTGTAAATGTGTAAAAATACCCATTTCATTAGGTTTACTTTCAATTTTTCCATGATCGCTGTTTTCAATTTTCTACTTTTCGTTGGTACATCTGAGGTAATGTGAAATTATGTTTTTGGTCGGCACAATTGTCAGAATATATAACTAAATGTTTACAGTTTATGTTCTTGTACAAAACCTATGCGATTTGGTCGGAACCACCACATCCATCTAGTTCACACCACATATAGCATGTAATGTGGTTAGTAGATAAACCGTGCACTGTTAAATTGTATGTACACAAATGTTTTTTATAATATGATTTTCCTGTGGTCAAAAAAGACGTTTCAAGTACTTTCTATAAATCGGGTTTCACGCAAATTTCACAATTTTACCGTTCTTTTTCTTTGTCACTTCTTTTTGCTTGATACGGTTCAGAGTATTTTTTTGCATGATTTTTTAAATGATTTTCTAGTCCTTCTTTATCTGTTTGGTTTATGGTTTTGTTTCTACTTAGTTGTATGTTTAATCTATCACATGTGTCACATGTATTATTGTAATTATGTTTAACAAAAAGTTTCAATTTTTGAAATACCTTGCGATATGTTTGGTAACATTTGGGTTGCGGATTTTGTTCTGCAAATAAGTTAATATACTGGTTGTACATTATGCTCGTATTGAAATTGGGATATAAATATTTGTTTTGGGAATATACTTCTGAAATAATCGCTTTCAAATGAAGGATGTGAATTAATGTGGTTTATTATGAGCAGCTTATCAGAAGGTGATGTCTTGTTTTTAGTTTCATGCTTACGTCGAAAATTATTGTATTTTACATTCTTCGAATTCGTTCTATTTCTTATAGCAATTTGTACTTTTCTTCGACTTATAGACAAAGTAAACATTTTTACACAAACCCTCGTTTTATTAGTATTGTTACGAGAATTCATCCGACAGCTGGTGCAATCGGCCATCTACCAATTCGTGGAAGGGACATTATTCCGATAAATTCTGGGAGTCCGAAATGTTTGTCTCTCAACAGGCGGACAGCTGCCGTTACTGGGAATTCCCTTAAAGCTTCCAGAACATGAAAGAGTTTTTCCCGATGGTTTGTGGACGTACCAGACAATTCCAAGATAAATATATAAATAAGAAGAGCTGGCGATAGGAGGCATTCAGTTTTCGACGGTCGTATTGAACAGTTAAGATAAAATGTAAATAGTGGTTTCTGTGAATATAAATTGTGTAAAAGTAGTGGAAATAAATTAGAGTGAGTTGGACTGTGTTTTGAAATAAATCCAAGAACTGAACTGTAAATATTTGATTCTTTCTTTTTATTTTTATATTTTCTATGTTTTTCGCATGGAACAGTTTCAACAAGAGAAAAGATATATTGTGTTTGTACATGATGATGCCCAATATTCCAGAAATTTCTAAAAATGCATTGTCTCCCCATAACAAAATTTCATACGAAAATAATAGTGAATTATAAGTAATATAATGTGTTCTCAATACAAAAATAATGCATATTTTTTTAGAACAAGCAATATGAGTCAACTGCATTGTTAATAAAATATTGCAAAATATGGTAATGGTGCTATTTGCATGTAGCTCATTTTGCCATATAGGGAATTATACGTTATGTGGCAAATAACACACATTGCCTTACCAAAATATTTTTTATATTTTTCTGTTTCTATTATTTCAAATTTTACGTTATTTATAACCATTTAATGCATTTAAATGCAATTTGAAGAAAATAGCAGATAGCACCCTTCGCCATTTCACTACTGAAATACTATGTAACAGTGCCGGATTTATATTTTTTATGAGTGTAGGCCACTTTAATTCCGCCGCCCCATGTACATACCTTTCTAAAATAATAATTTTCCTTTTGTAGTAAAGAAGGCCTTAAAGGTAAATACAGGGTCTTTCAACAAGACCTTTGTTTTAATTTTAAAACAAAATAAAACATAAAATTTTGATGACGATGATTCAAATTTTTATTGTATTACAAAAAGAAAACTTCGGCAATTATGACTTTTATCCTCTGAAATCAAGTGACCGTCCTTGAAATCTGCCGCCCCTAGGACGCTGCCGCCCATAGGCCGCGGCCTACACGGCCTATTCATAAATCCAGGACTGCAGTATGTAACATTTAAAATATTGAAATGATATAGTTTTAAAACTTTTACCTAACAAAACATGATAGTTTGTTTTTATTGGCAGGTGTTTGACCATTATGTAAATGTTTTGTTAGTTTAACTCGATAGTTTTATATTCCGCTTAAATTGAAATGTATTAAGTTTTCTCTAATTTATCACATCTAGATAAATACATAAGTTTTATTTTTGAATACATTTAATGCCAAATAGTTTAAGAGAGTGATTTCACTTGTCCAATTTGTTCAACATTTTTTCAAGTCCGGATATTATCACAAGCATAACGGGACGTCAAATTCTCACGATTCACTTAGTTACATCCGAACTAAGATGACGGTTAGTAGGAGTACAGTGTTTCTGGTTTTTATAGAAGAAAAAATATTTAATATAACATTTATTTACCCATATAAACCACTTCAGATTGATGGTGACATTCTGAAAGTCATAGATTTTTGCTTATGGAAGAAAATTCTGTTTAGGATCGTTCCTTAGTTTTAGTTTTTTTAGACTTAACTTTTCAGTGATCTGTTCAGGCGTACGTTATTTCGACTATGATATGAAATATCGTCCGGCTAGTTAATCTTTCATTCGTTCATCCAGCCATTAAGTATATTACAAAATACCAATCATATTGTTGTCAGTTGAATGGTCGTAAAAGAAATAATCTATCTAAACCTTTAATAATGACACACTCCCTGGTGAGCAAAATGTCAGGATTTAAAGAATAGTTAAAAATATAATAAATGATTTTTCTCAATAAAGTTGGTATTAATCAGTGCCTGGTATTACAAATTACCCACATATTAATAAAATCCCTTTCACTGGTGTTGTGCAGTTAACAAATAGTGATTCATAGAAATTATATACTAGCTACAAATCGCCCTACAAATATTAATGACTCTAAGTCTAGTGCTCACTCGGCACAAACAGCTGCCGTACACAGACCATAGAAAATCTGATCAATATTGATTAATGTATGTGCAATTTTTTGCTGACAATTTGTATATAAAAAATTTTTTAATAAATTTCCATCCTACTGAATTAAAAAGAAAATTTGTTGTTTGTTACTCTCTCACTCAAAATGTCTATAAAACATCATTTAAGAATAACTTTTGCCAAGTATGAGTTTTGATTAGTTAATTAAATATTAAAATTTCAATTATCGTTTTCCAACATTTTTTTTGTAGGTATGGAAGAACAGGAGTTTACCGATGCCAAAGAAGATTTACAGGCTCTTATCTTGGATTACAAAGAGGTCGACAGTGACTGAGGGAATTCTACTAATAATCTGTCATGGTTTGAAATATATAATATATTATACTATCTCATCTTTAATGTTCAATGATACATTAGACATACAAAATGATAATACAATCTTATTTTTGATGTCTTATATTCCAATTCTAATGGTATAGATTTCTAAAAGTTTTAAGCAAACTTCTTTAGTCACGTACGGCTACGGCTTTTATCATGTACGTCAGCTTTTTTATGGGAACCTGTGTTCTTATGGAGTTCTCATACATAATTCCTCCATCTCAAGGAAGAAGTTGGGGGTAGAACAACGTGCGCTGCATTCAGTCCCGTTTTCCTTTTTGTCTTTCTTTGTGTTTCGATTCAATTGCCTAAAATTTATAGATGCTCTTTAAAAATAAATATTGATTAAAATGAGTTCGAATATTCTTATCGGTAGTGGAAGTTTCAGAAAACTGGGTTCAAATTTACATATAAACGGTAAAATATCAGTAATAAAGAAACATGTTACAAGTTTTTTGTAGAAGTTTGTTAGGAATAAAAACTGTTGTTAAACTTTGTATGTTTTAAAGCAGTCGAATTATTTTTTTATCACTGTGAACTGCTAAATTATGCAGAGCGACTTTTCAGTTTATCTGCCATTCCTTATGTATTTATAACGTAGATGGTGAAATAAGCATAGAATGCATAAAGAATGCATTATATCACACTAAAACTCCTTTGTAGAGGTGTATTTGTTCAACGAATAAAAAAAAACAAATAAATATAACTATTGTAACACGTACAATTAACAACATAATTGATAGTCCAGACAATGAAGGCAAAAACCGGTAATACTGGGTAATTTGTCCAGGAAGCACTGATTTTCCTAAAAAATTGGATTCAATTTCTACTTACACTCTACTTCAAAGTTGACCCTGTGCCGCGGGTTGCTTTTTTCCCGGGGATGCTAACCATTCTCGGGGGTGAAAAATATTATCTGAAAAAAGTCCGGGAATGAATAAATTATCTAAAGTTTTATTTGAAAGTTAATTCTTTTCGAGTTATACGCAAGTGAAAGTATCGATTTTTCAATTAAAAAACATGTTTTCATACGGTTTTTCGTAAACAACTTTAAAAATATACACTTTAAGAAAATCTTATAACACCCAAAAAAAGTTGTGTTTATGGTTTCTGTAGAACCAATAATAATGGAGTTACAGCTTGTTGAAATCTTGTTTCTATTTGACAAAACAAAAACTGAAAGGTTTAGCGTGAAATAACTGAAAGACAATGCATTTTTAATACGCTTTTATTAGGTCGATGTGTACGTATGTATCTATCTATGTAACGGAAAGTTTCAACGTAATTTTCACCAACTTAAAGAAGTCAAATTAAGTTGAAAATTGGCACACATGTGTTATGTTGAATTTTCCCGTTTGTTGTCTTTTTGTCACTGTTCTTGACTAAATACAAATTTGTCTATTAACTACTGCCATCTAGTTGGCAGTAGTAGAACTGCAATGAAATGGAAATGTTACGCAAACATGAAGTAAACTTTTTAATTATAAATACATCGTTATGAGATTAAAACTTAGAAAATAATTATAGTTTAAAAAAACTAAAAAATACGGTTTAATAGCAAACCGAACTAAAAAGCAGAAAATAATTTTTAATTATGAACAGTTTATATTAGATCAGAAGAAAGTAAAAAGCGTGGGGTGCATTTCACGATATTTGCATAACTCTCCTCTTATAAATAGTTGCCAATAGAATAATTGTAAAATTTAATATTTCAAGCACCCCACGCTTTTTATTTTCTACTGCTGTAATATAAACTGTTCATAAATAAAAATTATTTTCTGCTTTTTAGTTCGGTTTGCTATTAAAGCGTATTTTTTAGTTTTTTTAACTATTTATAAATATTATTTAAAGTGCTTAAAAAATCCTTTAATTTGGTTTTTCATGAAAGTCTCTTGCATGAAAATTACGCGAGTTATAACATAAATGTTTTCCTCTATATTTTTTTTGCAAATAATGTACAAATTACCCCCTAAACACCACTCTAGTTGAAATTAATGGCTGCTACTTCACAAATCACCAAATTGTAGATTTTTTATGAGCCAAAAGCTCATGTAAATTGAAAATGTATTTAATTAATCCTTGTTTTTGAATGGGCTTGAGCTGAAAGGGTAGCCTAATAGTACTATTTACGACAATGTACAAACTTTAAACGGTCATATCAAACTTAATTATTATCCTACAAACAAAAACATAAATAAAAAATTTGGTCAAGTGTGAGTTGGAGTCGCATACTAAGGGTTCACCTTCAAGATTCTAATATTCCAGTTTCAGACAAGCAGGGAATGAGTGCATTTTCTGATATTTGCCCTAATAGCTTTTAAAGGAAATGCGTTTTGAATTTATAAAAAATATACACTTTCATTTTCTACACATAGACTTATTATTTTATCTGCTTCAGGATTCGCTTGATTTTTATAAGAATACATATGTATTTAATTTTCTAATTTGGCCCTCAAAAATTAACATTAGAGTTTTATTTTACTAATAAACATTCAGGGAAGCCTTTTACAATCTACTGTCTCAATTTTGAGGCTCTGTAGATTAAAAAATATAGGACAAAATAGGTCAAGTTTTAAATGATAAATTATTAAATATATTATTCAAATTATTTAAAAATACAAATCAAATATATATTTCAAAATTTAAATAGTGTAATTTCTAAAGTGGGAATTAAGTAGATGTTTAATATATTTGTTAATATCTTTTAAACAAATAATATGATATATTTGTAATTCACATAATGAGCATTTTGAAAATTGCAATTATATTTTCCACTTAATTGTATAATTTGTCCCTAAAATTACTATGGGGGTTTTCTAATAATTTTTCTTATAAATTTCAAGTGAGCACCAGTACCCCTAATTATTTTCAAAATTTTAGGTAGTATGGTTTCGGAATTAAAGCGAGAAATGAGAATTTGTTATATCTTTATGTTAATATCTTGTAAAAAATTAATTTTAAAAATATGAAAAATATGTATTTGTATTCCTCATAAAAAACCCTTTCATTTGATGTATTGCATGATGCGATAAAAAAAAATTTTATTTACCGTTTAATTCTATAATTTGGCCTACAATATTAATATTAGGGATTTATTCGTATTTTTCCTGTAAACAAAAAAAATTAGGTCTTATAGTTTGGGGTGTAAAGGGGGGAATGGGTTTTTAATGAGCCCTTTGATTTGATGTATTACTTGATCTGTTAGAAACAATTATAATTTTTTATTTTACATTTAATTCTATAATTTGCCCCCAAAATGAATATTAGGGGTTTCTCCTTATTTTTCCAGTAAAGTTCAGGTGAGGCGCTATACCTGTATTTTTTTTTCATAATTTTACAGCTTATGGTTTCGGATATGAGGGAGGGGGAATGGATAAGTTTTTTTATATTTTTGTTAATACCTTTTAATTTATTTATTTAAAGAATCATAATGGGCCCTTTTCATTTGATATATAACATGATGAGTTAGAAATAATTTTAATTTTATATTTTCCATTTAATTCTATAATTTGCCCTCCAAAATTAAAAGTAGAGGTTTATCCTTATTTTTCCAGTAAACTTCAGGTCAGACCTTATACCTCTAATTTTTTTCAAATCTTTACGTTTTATAGTTTCGGCGATAAGGGGGGGGATGGGTAAATTTTGGTATATTTTCGTTATTATCTTTTTAATTATTTTTTTTAAATATGAAAAAATATATTTGTATTCCTCAGAATGGGACATTTCATTTGATATATTACATGATGCGTTTGAAAAAAAATTTTTAAATTTTCATTTAATTCTATAATTTGCCCCCCAAAACTAATATTAATGGTTTCGCGTAAAGTGCGCGCAACGATCTACATTTCCTATTTTTTTCAAAATTTTGGGCTCATTATTTTCGGAGATCAGGGGTAGGGGGGAACGGTCGATATTTTTAGTTCCCCCCCAGAAGTACCACTAAAATCAAAATTTCTTCATTTACAATATGCACTCCTGATCGGGTCACCAAACTATAAATTGATACCAAATTTCAACCTCTTCCGTCCAGTATTTTAGGAGAAAATTGCTGTGATGTGACAAAGGCAGAAATCCTGAGTGATATTATAAGGGTCTCCCTATATTATATATACGGAACCCTAAAAAAACTAAACCTACAATTTTGTACTCTACAAAATCTTGCCTATCTCTCATAGTTTTTAAGTTATTTTGAAAAAAGACAATTTTTTGCAAAATTACAAAAATACAATATTCTCTTGAGGCTTGACCTTTCTTTAAAATACTTTTTTTAAACCGATTAAACTTTCTGAGGCTATTTAAAATAAGTAAGTTAAGTGATTTGTGAAGTGCTACTAATTAATTTCAACTGGGGAGGCGTTTAGGGGGTAATTTGTACATTTTTGTCAAAAAACAAAAGGACCAACCTTATTTATGTCATAACTCACTTAATTTACGTGTTAGAGACTTTTGTAAAAAACAAACTTTCTAAGCACTTTAATAAAGTGTTTATAAACTTTTTCCGAAAAATGCATTGTTTTTCAGTTATTTCACAATAAATCTTTCAGTTTTTGTTTTGATAAATAATAACAAAATTTCAACAAGCTATAACTCCATTTGTATTGGTTCTACAGAAACCATAAACCCAACATTTTTTTTTGTTTTTTTGTAAGCTATATTTTTGATCAAAATGATTTTTTTCTTAAAGTGCATATTTTTAAAGTAATTTACGAAATACCGTACGAAAAATGTTTTTTTTTGGTGGAAAAACCGATACTAGCGACTAACTTGCTGGAGACATTATAAACCCAAAATTTTTACTGTAGCATTATTTTTTTTTTACATTCAACGCCGTGTCAAGTGCTCAGCTATCATCATATTGTGGGATCAAATTTTCTAACTTACTTACTAATCCTGTGTAAAAAAAAATGTAAGACAATTTATTGACAAATCCCGAAAAGAGAGTATTATAAATGCTTTGGTAGGTTTTAATTAACCTATGAATTGTTTTGTGACATTTCTTTCCTAGGAATTACACAGAAACGGCGTTACACAGAGTACGTCTGTGTGGGCTAAATTTCCAAGTAAGGTGAGGGAAGCGCAACTCATGAGGATTCTCGAGTGGAAACGATTAATTGTCTTGCGTTTTTTTTTGATGGATCGTTTTAGTCAGAAATATTCAAGACTTCAGAATATTGTTTTTAAAGTTATACATAGTGGCGCAAGGTAGGACCAGCTTGTTTTAAAATTTGTCATAGTTTAAACAAGTTCGCCATTTTGATTTATTTATTTATTTATTCGCGTTTATTTCCCAACAGCTAACCATAAACATTAATAGAATAAAGTCACGAGTTATAAGACAACTAATATTACTTATAACTAAGTCAAGTAATTTTTCAGGATTATTTACATTACACTGGTTCATGTTTAAAAAAGATATTCAGTTTCTATTTTGGGAAAGTTCTCATCAAACATGGACGTATCAACTATCTCCGATTTCACATTATTATCGATTGCCAGTAAGTAATATCCCTTCTCCAGTAGTTAATGCAATATAATTTACGATCCTTACGGTAGACATCATATTTTGATGGAAATAATTCATAACAACTGACATAAAATTTCAACCTTTTTCGGCCTCAGATATATTAAATATAATAACGTTATTTTTTCGCCCTTGTCTTTCGCCAATTTCAATTATCATCTCTTCAAAATCTATCCCGATGAATTTGCTGCACATGAATGATTATCCTTCCACTCCTTTATGTCATTTTGTAGTTTAATGATGAGTGATTTTAAATCTTTAAGGCCTTTACCAATCACTCTACATCCAGTACAGATCCAGTCGTACCTACCTACCCCTTATTTGCATTTAATATACGAATTTCATTGGCTGTAATATTCACACAATTGTTCTTGTATTTATCTTTACAAACACTACAAGTAATCAACAGATGACGTTCTGTAATTTGTTTACAACATTTATATGCAATTTTTGTCATTGCTTACTATATATAGTTATATTTTTATTAAAGTACCTACAGAATGAAGTAAACTAGATACGGTCCTGGTCGATGTTATTGAATGGAGAATATGAAATTCAATGAAATGGTTAAGGTTAGAACCTACTAGAGATCAAAGACCACACTGTTTTTTCAACATATGACTCACTACTAATAACAGTTAAGAAACTTAAAGAATTTATAAATACTAGTTAGGAAATAAATTAAATTTACGTATTGATATTTTAGATTAAAACACCGCCACAAGATTCATGCTGTAAACGAACACGAACCACGATATATTAATATATATATATATATATATATATATATATATATATATATATATTTAAAACGTATTTTAAAAAATTGGAGTCAGCACCCTGATTCCACCAATTATTTGTTAAACAAGCGAAAGTTAATTAAAATCGGTCCATAAATAAAAAATTATCACATGAAAATAAAATTCCAGTTTATTTGGATAACCCTATATAAAGATATACTTACATTTGTAGGGACGTTATCCAGCTGATCACATTTCAAAATTTAAAAGTAAGTAAAATTATGTCACAGTATATTTTTATGTAATTTTCAATGTATTTGTATGATTACAAATAAATATTGGACAGAAATAAATTGAAATAAAAATCTTTACTAAATCATGCGATTCCTTAATGTATTTTTGCACTTGTACATGCAAAGGACTTAAATTTAATTTTATTAAATTGAATGTCTCATGAATTTCAAAGTAATGTACACAATTAAAAGCTACTTCATTAATGGTCTTTTTGAGTTTTTCCGTTTTTACTTTAATGAGGTTTCGGCTGTTCAAACTTTCGTAATGGTTTCGTTTATGTTTAAACCTGAGTGTAGAGGTTGTTAACATTCCTTGGAATTTCAGTTTGATTAATTTTGAGCTCTCTATTTCCTGTGAAATATTGTACATGAGAGCTGAATATTGTTGCTTAATGGAAGGTTTTGTTCTTTCGTCTCTCGAGAAGGATTGAATGAAGTTTTAGATACAATGAATCTACTTTGTGTTCAAAGTATTTTTGTTGGGATAAAAGAATTAAAGTGATTCATTTCTGATTAGGATGTTAGTAGCTTTAGTTGTATTGTTAATGTCTGCAATAAGAAACGTATTATTTGTGAAATTAGCTCAAAGTTTATGTTTTTCTAGAAACCCGTAAAAACGAGTAAAACGAGAAACATTAACATGCTCAGGTATACATTCTGTATTTATGGATTTTTTGTTGATTTTGGTGCATAAAGTGCCATTAATGTCATTAGGGAGACACAAGGTTCTTGTACTGGACGTCACAAATCAAGAGCTAGCAGAAAAAAAGACACAGTATAAGTGAACAGAGTAGAACGATTTCGATGGGGACGGACTGGCTAGCTCCAGGTCGGCAGGGTTAAGCTGTCACAACGATAACCAACCCAGAGATCCGGTTGTTGCTACAATACTTGCCATCCAGAGCCAGTCTATTTCATGATAATCTAGGAAGGGACACGGCGCACAGTGGTTTAGGTTAGATGGGAACGCGGAAATAATTCAATAACTTCAAATTGTCAAATAATCTCTGAATGATATTTGGCATACATAATAAGGGATTTAACTGTTTAATTTTTTATCTAATTTAAACTTGGTAATAATTTTGCATGTATATATATATATATATATATATATATATATATACAGGGTGTAAATAGTTTGAGTGCATATATTTTAGGTGGAGGTAGTATACACCAAATTAAACAAAAAACTCTTATACCACTATGGTCAGTAGGCCTTAATAACCAAGAAAATCCCTAAAACATATTAGGTAAATTATTGTCAACCTGGCAACGTCGCTCGCGTTCGAAGCAGATTCACTCTTAGCGCGAATAATAAAGGAATGACTACGCCGACAAAAAAAGTAAACACCTGTGTTTTTGTATTGACTGATGACATTGACCTTAGAATTAAATAAAAATGTATGAAATATTTTGTTGAAAATATTTACGTTTTTAATACAAGGTATTGCAATTAGAATTTGTATTTGGCGGTTTCTTTTATGCAATTATACAAAGTTGGGTGAATACATATGATATTCAATTCAAGAGATCTGTATATGTAGTTTTTTACCAGTTAAATTATTCGAAGAGTCATTATTACTGATTTAATTAATATTATTTATATTAGACAAGTAAATATGTAATCCTACTTACCGAATTTATTATAATGATAGAACTGATTTGAAACAACGGATTATTCACAGCAAATGTTCAAAATGCCCACCATTACTATCGACACAAGCACGACACCGTTTAATCCAATTTTCACGTATGCGAGAAAAAATTCCTGGAATATTTCGGATTTCGTCAGCAGCGTCAAAAATGCGTTGTCTAAGGTCATTCTCGTCAATAATTGGAGTCGTGTAAATTGTCGATGTTTTCTGAGGAACCAACGACAGAAATTGAGTCTTGGTTGAAAATCATCAATTGAAAGCCCTTGAACCCGCTGCATGTGATATGGATAGAGCAATTGTTCCCTTAATGTTCTATGAACAACAGTGTGAGAAATTTGCAGCTCACTTCCAATACTCCGTGTGCTACGATATGGGTTGATGTCGATAAGGTCTAGTATTTGATCCTCAGCAGCTAAGATACGATTATGTCGCTGTGGTCAGCGATTGTTTATTTGTGGTATTACACTACCTGTTTCCAGAAGCCTCTGCGAAACAGCTACGAATGTCCTAGCATTGGGCAGGCGTCTGTTTGGAAACCTTTCCCTGTATAAGATTCTTGCTATTCTGCAATTACGTCTGCTTTCCCCATAAATTAAGAGCATGTCATGCCTTTCCCTAATTGTATAATCGGCCATTATTTATCACAAATAGATACTGTCGCACTATTCTTAATTTTCGAACTTACACACTAATCACAACCGATTTTATTTATTTAAAAAAATTATTCAAATCACTTTACCGTTTATCTATTCTTATTTACAAGAATCGAAATCGCAAAAAACAATCGTAACTCTCAGTCGTCGTTAAAGTAAAAAATGTAAAAAGTTGGTCTGTATGCCACGTTGCCATATCTATTCGGAGAAACTTACACTAAATTATAAAAGCATATTTCGAGTTTAAATAATCAATTTTCTTTTTTAATGTGGCTATTAAAGATGTATAAGGTAGTGAGTATTTACATATTTAGATTTACCGACATTTTGAAATCGAAATTATTGTATTATTCACTGTAGCAAAGGCTACATAAAATCTAACTTTATGTCTTTTTTTGGCAAAACTATAGTTTATTTTAGAAAATGTTATAAAGCTTTTTGATTTGTTTTTGCCTGAAGTATTGTTCTTCAAAATCTTTGTACTCAAACCGTTTACACCCTGTATATATATATATATATATATATATATATATATATATATATATATATATATGAAGAAATATTTATCCGGGAATACATCCGTTCGTTATATTGATTCATCTTTGAATCCTGCAGAAGTTTCGGTGAATTGAGAGGAGATCTGCCTGAGCTGTTTATTTTATATGTCTCCGTCGGAGGTCGTATCGTGCCTGATTGGTCGGTGTTGACTCCGCCCCTTTCGCTGCCCTGTCGGGTGTTTTGCTTGTTGACGCGTTTGTATTTTGCGTAGCTAATTGTGTTTTATTTTGATGTTTTATAATTTTCTTCCATGTGTTAGAGAGGTGCAGGGCGTCGTCTCTATTGTTTAGTTGTCCAGTTTTCTCAATTTAAATAGCTTCTCGTATTAGAATTCACAGAAACAAGTTAAGGCAAGTTCGTATAAAAATCGTATTATAAAGTATCATAACATAAACGTGAAAACAAAGGAAGAAACGAATTATTTAATTGTTGAGATATTATTTTACCATGGAGCATAGTCAACATGTTTCACTTTAAACGTTTGGTTATTAGAACATATTGTGGTTTCAGTGAGATTTTGAATTTTCTATTCTGTGATAACAATATCTTAGGGATAGCACTCTTTTTTGCATCTAATACTTTATAAAAAGGTGGAAGAATGTCATGTCGCTTTTTATCAAGTTTTATATTGATATTTGCTAAGATTTGCTATTCTAATATATGTTGACGTATTACCTGAAAAAAAGGTTTAATTGATTTCTTCTTGGCTACATTTAGACCAGATTAGTATCTTCGTGTGCTGTTTTGAGAGAACACTCCACTCCTCTGCAGCTGCTGCGCAGCCTTCCAGCATTGCTGGTCGTAGGCTGAGACGGTAGGTTTTTTGATAATTCTACATGGAGACTACCATTTAACCACTCTGCATACTTCAAATTTTGTTTTTATTCGCGACACGTCATTCCGTCTTTGTCTAAACTGTGACCAAAAACGCTTCTTTACTTCACGAATCACCATTTCAGTGCGCAAATCACTAATATTAGGATGTGCTCTTTTTAAACAAATACTCAGTTTTTCCATATTGCGACCACACACGATTAGTTCTCTGAACAGAACCCTGTAAGAAATTGTAATTTTATCCGTAGTTATTTATGGTTAAAAAATTAAACTTGTATCTGAACAGTCCAACAATACAACAACTTAATAACAATACAATGAAACAACTACAATATAACAATTAAATAATTACTCAAAGTGATGATCGCAAGCATTTTCACCAAACCAGCCTACTTGATAACGGTCCATAAATTCTATAGAGTTTTTGGACCGTTCTGCTGGACAAAATTCAAAACGGTCTTACAGGTAAGGTTGCGCAAAATTGCAGATAAAACTTATACACCTAATATAGTAAATTATGAAGAATATTATGATGTATATTAGAACGGGTAGGCAAATGTAGCTAAAGTTGTTGCTCTAAAGATCCCAATTTGTGAAGTTAAAATTTACTTTATTTTTAAAGTGTCATTTCAACTGTATTAAATTAAATAAATCTTTTTTTTTTTCGTATGATAAAAAGAGCAAAACATTGTTAAAAAGGAAAATAAATTACATTCCTGTCGCAAAATCACAACATTTTGGTTGCGAATAAATCTGGCTACTTAGAGTGACTCTGTTAAACTATAGACGGGGAAAATTTGGTAAATCAGTCTAATTTTGTAAACTATAATTATCTGTAAAAATAAAAAACTTAAAAAGAAAATAATTTCTTAAACTTTAGATATTTCATTTTTTTTCGCTTATTGACCACTATGAGGCGTTACATATCGTACGAGTCCAGATTTGCTGTCTCTATGAGTTCATTTTCCTTGAAACTCCTAGATTCATTCATTTCTCGATAAAATATTAAATTCAGTTATATTTACGAAATACATAAATAATCACTTGAGATTTTAACCAGTTGAGGGAAGGGCAACTAGATGAAGGTTCTCAATTGCGTTCATTGGTTTGTAAAATCTCGAAAAGGTGGTATGAAAAAAATATATATTTAATTTACAAATTCGAATTTCGGGGAGGGTGTGGAAACTCCAAATCCTCTCTGGTGGCTATGGCCGTTTACAAGTGCAGGGTTTTAAGGCCATCCGATATCTAACCAGCATCCTATGATGTCCAGCTGCTAAAAGTCATAGGCAAAACCATGATACTACAGTCCGCGGCATAAATAGAATAGAGATTAGTAGGTGATTCAGTATCCGTCTTAAGGTCTTAGTGGCAGATATTGAGGTCGGCTTTGTATTGGTCTTGGACCTCGTTGATAACAGGGGTTCATGTTTGATCCGAGACACAAAATACTAAGATTATTCGATAAGCAATTTGCTTGTCTTAGTCCCCTAATAACCACATGACTTCAGTAAGATTTTCAGTAAAATTATTTCCAAGGGTTCAAAGTAGAAATGAACTTTGACGGAAATGAATTTACGAATGAGAGAAATAAAAATGAACCCATTTAAGATGTTGTAAAGAAGAGCAACAAAGTTTTCGGCCAAGACTAATGAC
This sequence comes from Octodonta nipae, assembly GCA_034190945.1. NCBI lineage: Eukaryota > Metazoa > Arthropoda > Insecta > Coleoptera > Chrysomelidae > Octodonta > Octodonta nipae. Next base: position 27,355,911 of record CM067221.1, on the reverse strand, counting down.
CAGATTGAGCCCTATAGAAATAAATGAAAGTCAGCAAAGATTTCTCCAGAGCCTAAAGAATGATCAAAACTGAAACGAGTTCCACGTACCAAGTCCAGTGATTCAGGGTATACAGTTGCAATATCCGGTAATGCAACACCTGTAACCAAAACCATCAATGAAAGAGATTTGAAAGGAACTTCGGCAATAAATAAGGTGTCGGGACTGGTAGGCAAGTCTAGTACTGGAGTAAGAAGTGGAAGCGCTATCAGCACAAAACAATCGAGACCGTCGAGAGAAATGAAGAAATATTTACACCATCCGGCGCTGCTGTTACTGTAACCTACTGGGTGATGCGAATGGTCGCAAGCCAATGGTTTGGGTATCAATCGACTCTTCAAGTATAGCTGTAGTAGGTAACTGAACTGTTACCTAGTGACTCTTGGGGAGTAGGCAGGTTGAGGCCCAGAGTTCGATCTAGACTCTGAAACTCTATTTTATTTTTTGTCTCTTGATAATGGCTCCAAAGCAGGAGTCGACACGTCGAGTATTTAATAAATTCAGACGTGGTTCTCACCCGGAACCTAGCTTAGTTCATAATCATGACCGCGGAAGCCTTTCAGAACATATATATATATATATATATATATATATATATATATATATATATATATATATATATATATATTTGTTTTTAAGTTTTCGCGGGCATTAAATGTTTTAGGTGGTTTCCGGGAATTCATCTGCGTAGTTGATAACTGATCACCGCCGGGATCGATGGTAAAATGACGACGTTTCGGCAGAGTCACATCTGCCCTCTTCAAGTCGGTTCGCATAATTCTCGTAGCCTTCTGCTTTCGCTTCTAGTTACTCGAAATACTAAGATTTTCAGAAGCGCTCGCGCTGTTATATAGTCGCGGCTCGGCGCCTTTTGGTTGGCACCGTGAAAGGCTGCGTGTGATTGGCCCTGGGCGCTCAGTGGCACGCCTCCCGCCTGCTGATTTGTTATTTCCGGTTGAGTTTTTATTGGACGGGTCCGGGTCGGTACGGTGTTTAACAGAATTTTCCAACAATTCGATAAGTTCTGAATTTCATTGCGTGCGTTTAGTCTGTGAGGCCTCTTCGCTATTTCAATTGCCTCTCTTACGAGTCTTGATTTCGGGTGTTGTATATTTGCCAGTACTCTGGTGTTCTCAAAGTCTATTCGGTGTGACATCGTGGTGGCGTGTTCCGCAATGGATGTTGTTTTTTCCTGCTTTCTTACAGCGTTCTGGTGTTCATCACGTCTAGCTTGAATTCTTCTATTAGTTTGCCCCACATAGGTTTTATGACAGTCTGCACATGGAATCTCGTACAGTCCCTGTTGTTCTAAAGGGATCCTCGTGTTCGGAGTCCTCAACACTGTGCTTATTTTTCTGCCTGTATTGAAAATAGTATCGATATTGTGTCTACGTAGAATTCTTGCAATACTGGCTCCTTGACATACGGTAAATAAGCCTTGGTTATTGGTGTCTCATGCTCCTCGTCTGTTTGTCTCGGTTTTGACTTTAGGGCTCTTTGTATACTGCGGTCTGTAAATCCGTTTTGTCTCAGAGCTGTTTTTAAACTGTCCATTTCCTGTTTGATGTTATCCTGGTCAGCTAGTCTTTGTGATCTGGTTACTAAAGTTTTGACGACGGCTTGTAAGTGGGCTGGGTGGTGCTGAGAATTAGCATGAAGGTATCTGTTGGTGTGAGTTGCTTTCCTATGTACTGTATGGCCAAGGGTTCCATCTTCCTTCCTATTTATGAAAACGTCAAGGAACGGCAGTTGATTGTTGGCTTCAACCTCCATGGTAAATTTTATTTTGTGATGGATGCCATTAAGGTGGTCTAAAAAAGTATTGAGGTGTTCCTTCCCATGAGACCAAATCATAAATGTATAATCCACATATCGCAACCATAAACTGGGTTTAAGAGTTGTTCTTAGTGCCAACTCCTCAAAGTTCTCCATAAAAAGGTTCGCTATAACTGGTGAGAGTGGCGATCCCATTGGAGCTCTTTCCACTTGTTTGTATCGTTGGTTCTCGTAAACAAAATAGGTGTTCATCAGACAGTGCCTTGTTAAGTCTACAAGTTGTTGAGGTGGTATGTATTTTTCTATTATGATATCCAAGGCTTCGTCGATAGGGATGTTGGTGAAAAGGGACACTACGTCAAAACTTACAAGAAGACACTCTGGTTGTAAGACCGTTTTTCTCTAAGTATTTCGATGAAATGTGTCGAATTTTTCACATATGAGTCTGCCTCCTCTGCAAACGGTTGAAGTTGTTGGGCTAGGTATTTGGCTAGGTGTTGTGTTGGGGATCCAATTGAGCTTACTATTGGCCTCAAAGGTGCACCTTCTTTATGTACTTTTGGCAACCCATAGAATTTCGGACATCTCGATGACTTTTCACGCGGAATGAGTTGCAGTTGGAGATTTTTGTCAATCCTACTTACTTGGATTTTGGCCTTGGTTGTTTTCTCCAAATAAGTTGTTGGGTCAGTAGTAATTTGTTTATATGCTGGATCTTGTAGCAATGTTTGAATTTTGTTTGAATAATCCACTGTATCTAAAATTACAGTCGCATTTTCTTTATCAGCAGGTAGAATGACAATGTCCTTGTTGAGGCGAAGTTCTTTCAAGGCCTCATGTTCTTCTATAGATAGGTTCCTTTTGGGTGGTTTAGACTTTCTTAGAACATGGGACACATCTTGTCTAATTATTTCAGCGGTGTTCGCATCTAATTTTGAAACTGCTGTTTCCACGCCACATATTATGCTCTCTGTTGGTATGTGAGAGGGAGCAATAGCGTAATTGAATCCCTTAGCCAACAAGCCAATCGAGAAAGTGTTCAATTGGACCGAAGATAAGTTATAAACGGTTTTATTCGTTTCCAATTGCCGTGAGGTTAGACTGTGACCGTTATTTTCCGAGACAAATACGTTTTTGAGCTTCTGTTGGAGCTTCAATTTGTTAAATTTTGCCTGTTGTTGCATTGTTGTTAACTCTGCATTCGTTTCGGCCCTAAATTCGCTAATCACATCGAATTTATCCCATATTATCGGGTGGAGTGTATTGCTTACCTGTAGGTGGAAATCTAGGAGTTTAGTATTAAGAACATCCAAATCTCTTCTGACATAACGTATGGCTTCCCTAAGTAGGGCACAATAACTTTCCATAAGATATTCTGTGTTTTCTGTTGTTCTTCCAGAACTTTACCGTCATGTTTTTCGGAATAACTCCTTCATCGCGGCATCGTTGTAAAAAATGTAGATCGCACAAAAGTTCACGGTGCCAACCAATAGGCGCCGAGCCGCGACTATATAACAGCGCGAGCGCTTCTGAAAATCTTAGTACTCGAGTAAATAGAAGCGAAAGCAGAAGGCTACGAGAATTATGCGAACCGATCTGAAGAGGGCAGATGTGACTCTGCCGAAACGTCGTCATTTTACCATCGATCCCGGCAGGGATCAGTTATCAACTACGCGGATGAGTTCCCGGAAACCAACTAAAACATTTAGTGCCCGCGAAAACTTAAAAACAAATATAGTGAATCTCTACGGGTAGAATACTTTTCATTTGTGTAAAACATTTGAGAAATTACGCGCGAAAAGAAGCAAACTTTTGTGCGATCTACATTTTTTACAACGATGCCGCGATGAAGGAGTTATTTCGAAAAACATGACAGTAAAGTTTTGCAAGAACAACAGAAAAACACAGAATATCTTATGGAAAGCTAGTTGTGCCCTACTTAGGGAAGCCATACGTTATGTCAGAAGAGATTTGGATGTTCTTAATACTAAACTCCTAGATATCCACCTACAGGTAAGCAATACACTCCACCCAATAATATGGGATAAATTCGATGAGATTAGTGAATTTTAGGGCCGAAACGAATGCAGAGTTGACAACAATGCAACAACAGATAAAATTTAACAAACTGAAGCTCCAACAGAAGCCCAAAAACGAATTTTTCTCGGAAAATAACGGTCACAGTTTAACCTCACGGCAATTGGAAACGAATAAAACTGTTTATAACTTATCTTCGGTCCAATTGAACTCTTCCTCGATTGGCGTGTTAGCTAAGGGATTCGATTACGCCATTGCTCCCTCTCACATACCAACAGAGAGCATAATATGTGGCGTGGAAACAGCAGTATCAAAATTAGATGCGAACACCGCTGAAATAATTAGACAAGATGTGTCACATGTTCTAAGAAAGTCTAAACCACCCAAAAGGAACCTATCTATAGAAGAAAATGAGGCCTTGAAACAACTTCGCCTCAACAAGAACATTGTCATTCTACCTGCTGATAAAGGAAAAGCGACTGTAATTTTAGATACAGCGGATTATTCAAACAAAATTCAAACATTGCTACAAGATCCAGCATATGAACAAATTACTACTGACCCAACAACTTATTTGGAGAAAACAACCAAGGCTAAAATCCAAGCAAGTAGGACCGACAAAAATCTCCAACTGCAACTCATTCCGCGTGAAAAGTCATCGAGATTTCCGAAATTCTATGGGTTACCAAAAGTACATAAAGAATTGGATCCCCAACACAGCACCTAGCCAAATACCTAGCCCAACAACTTCAACCGTTTGCAGAGGAGGCAGACTCATATGTGTGTTTTCGAAAATTTTCATTTGAATCATGGAACAGAACAATGTTGAGGGGAGAATCAATAGAGACAGTAATGTTTATTAGACTGTAGCACAATAAGAAATGGCGTGTTGAATTCAACAGCACGTTCGGAGGGCGAGATGTGCAGTCGCCTATTTTGCACACCATCTAACTAGCGCATACCTAGTCTGCATACTGTGGGATTGAAAGTTGAAAAAAAGTTGTCTAACATTTATTTTTTAATTTTCTGAAACAAAATTTATTATTTTTAAGTTTTCTTGGGAATAACACCATAATTGTATTAAAAAAACACGTTATAATCAAATTTAATCATAGCTAAAATGTATTAATGATTATTATCTGTACTTACAATTCTCCAGGTATGGATGACATTTGCTATTACGTACCTGCAAAAATGTACATCTTAAGTAACATTATCCTTTTGCATGTAAGCAAATCGAGAACAGCGTTCTCTATCAACGTAACAAACCATCATTTAATATTTCAAAATAATAATAATTTATTATTTTTATGTTTTCTTGGGAAATCACCCCACAATCGAAATAAAAAGCTGTATATTGAAAGAAAATATCAAACGTTTCAAAGTCGATTCTGACTTCGTTGTCAATGGGTTTAAATATGTATTGAAAATGTAAATTGCAAATTGAAAGTTTGATTTGACATTTAAGTTGACATAAGAATTTTGTTGTTTTTAAATATACAGGTAGCACAAAAAATTCTAAAGATCAAGTATTAAGTTAAACAGCTTTTAAGTTGGAAGAATTTGAAAGAGTTGTCATTAGAATTTATAAGTGGCGTTCCTAGGTACGACTTTGTTATAAAATAGCGCATTCGCCAAAAAATGCGATCAAAGAATTCTGCTGTTTCAGTGATTCCATTAGCGTCATAAGGGAAAAGCTAGGAAAAACCTTATGAACTATCCCGATACTGGGTTGTTCAAAAGGAGATGACCATTAATATTTTCTTCCTTAATTGTCGGTATCCAGATAAGATTGAATTCCACACTTTTATTTTTCGTTTTGGGTTATGTTGTTTTTTGTGAAGTATAGTTAAATTGTCAAATTGTATTTTATGGCCTAGGTCCCATGCATGTTCATAAATTTTCGATTTTTAAAATTGTCGTTTCTTTATGTAATTCTTGTGTTCATTTATTCGTATGTTTAATTGTTTCGATGTTTCTCCAATATAAAATTTATTGCATTCGCAAGGAATCTTGTATATGCAGTTTTGTGAGTCCTGAGTTCTGTTGGTTGGTTTGTGTTTTCGGTATTAGTGTTTTTAGTGTATTTCTTGTTTGGAATGTTGTTTTAACATTAAATCTGTTGCCCACTCTTTTCAATCTTTCTGACAGATCCTGTATGTATGGTATAGTTGTAACTGTAATGTTTGATCTTTGTTCAGTCTGTTTAACTCTTTGTTGATAAATTTTGTGGGGTAATTGTTTCCAGTGAGAACATTTTTTATCATTGTTTTTCTTTGTTGGATTTATTATTATCAGAACAGTTGGTCTTTGCTCTATCATATAATGATTTAATAACACCTTTCTTTAATATATTCTATGATTTGAATTGAAATTTACGTTTCTGTTAGTATGAGTAGGTTTTCTATAAACTTCTGTTTCGAATGAAGATTCTGTTTTTGTTATTAATATGTTTAGGAAAGACAGTTTGTTATTTTGTTCAAATTCTAGGGTGAATTTGATAATTGGTTCTTTGTTATTTATGTCAATTAATAATTTATCTAATTCTTTAAGACTGTTCCCAAATTACGAAAATGTTGTCAACGTAACGCCACCAAATTAAAGGTTTATTTTCTTTTGATAAAATTACTTGTTCAAATTTTTCCATAAATATGTTATTTAATGCTGGTGTAATGTTGTTGGTAAAAGTTATCGTTTAATTGAAAGTTTGTAGTTTTGTTAGCAGTTCCATTATTGTTTCAACTGATAACTGAGTTCGTTGGTTTAAGGAAGAGTTCCGTTCGAGTAGTTGTTTTACTATAGGAAGTGTTTTGGAAACAGGAACATTGTTATAAAGATTTACTATATGAAAACTTGCTATTGTAAAGGTATTTTTGTATTCTATATGGGAAAGTTTCTCCAAGAAATGTGCACTGTTTTTTAGATGAGAAACAGAAATTTATACAACTGACAATTGGTCCTAAAGGAATATTAGGTTTATAAATTTTTGGTAACCCATAGGAATGTGGTGGTTTAGTATAGTGTGGGGTGAGTGCTTTAGGTTCTTGTTCTGTGAATTCATGTTTGTGGTTGTACAGTACACGGTATATTTTGTTTTCTATTGAGCTTGTTGGATCTTTTGTTAGTTTAGTGTATTGTCCTTGGTTTATTATATTTTGAATTTTGTCATCGTAATCAGTTTTATTTAAAATTACTGTTGCATTACCTTTGTCAGCAGGTAAAATTTTTATTGAATTGTCATTTTTTAAATTTGTAATTGCACATAATTCATTAGAAAAGTAATTTTTGATATTTATAGGTTTTTCGAGTTCAATTTTTGCTCTTATTCTATTTTCTTGAGCATCACTAGAATTTAGTTTATTTGCGGTTTGTTCTATAGCACTTATGATATCAAATTTAAGAATTGTTTTTAGAGTAACGGCAAAGTTAAGTCCTTTTTGTAATACTGATGTTTCATTAGCATTTAGTTGTTTATGTGAAAGATTTATGAGAGTTTTGGTTACTGTAAAATTTTCTTCATGTGTGTTATTTTTTTGTTATGTTTCAATTCAAATTAAGTTGGTTAAATTTATGTAAATGTTTTTGTTTTTGTGAAAAGAATTCTTTATTGTAGAAGACAACAACACTTATATTGAATAAATTTATACAGGATCATGAGTTTTTTTCCGCAGAACGAAAAGAAGTTACGAGATAAACAATGAACACAGAAATAAGAAGAAAGTGTAATGTTAAGAGATGGCTATTTACGATCATGTACAGATATTAGATGATAACAAACCGGAAGAAATCAGTAAAAAGTACACGCGGGAAACAGCAGATGATTTGATAGTTGGAAATTATTATCCACAGATGTCTGTTCGGGATTGAACATTAATCTTTGACAGACTATTACGTAGTTTTTGCTGTAATATCATTTTTTGTCAAAATAAATATAAAAATCTGTTATTTGAAAATTTAATAAAATCACATTGTTATGATATGCCTTGCGAAAGTGAACAGTAATGGAAAATTATAAAGCTCATATAAAGGCACATTCGTACGAATTCTTGTATTTTATTTAGTATTTTAGGAACGACATGTATACTAAACCACCTGTTCTGTATGGAAAATCCAGTGCATTAATAGATATATTTTTTTGTAGCTCCAAGCTCTGTGAGATCGTGATTACATATTCAGCATATATACCCCATGTATGCGAACAGCCCAGAGCATGAATCGCTGTTGTGTTACCAACAAGTGTGTAGGCTAGATCATTATTCACATACAAATACACGGCAAATGGCAAGCATCCACTAAACAAAATCAATATCAATACCTGTATCACGGGATAACAAAAAGGCATTGGTATAGCCGTATAACTATTTTCATGAAAATCACCAACATTTTCCTCTGGCACTTGCAGAATTAACAATTGTGAATTAGTTGTGATTTTTAGAGAATATATACATTTTTCTTTATTTGTTAAAATATCGGTAATCCTACCTAGTATTAATTTTTTAAGGGAATTTAATGGAATTTGTTGGGATCTTCCGTACATATAAAATCGCCTTACTGAAGAATTTTGTGAAGGCAGTGAATCAAAATGGTGAAGGATGTTTATATTACAGGTTCATTTTTTCTAAAATAAAGTGTTGCAAAGTTCAAAGACGATATATTTTTTAGACAACATAAACGCAAGTTCATAAGGTATCCAAATTTGGATCAAAAGCTAAATGACAAAGAGCTAGACGCATAACCATCGTTCGTTGGAGTTGTACACGAAACTGTGTGAAAATCACCCCTTAAAAATTATTTCAGAATATGAAGTTTAACAACTGCTAAAACTGTCTACGATGTACCACCTGACGAATGATCCATTGCAAGACCAAGTTAAAAAGATCTAAGGGGTATAAAGGAATACTCCAATATGCAGTTTTTTCAAATTTTGTGATTTATTATTATTACCTTGACAATAGAGTGCAGGTGGTAATATTTTTACCTCCTCCATTTTGGAAGTTGATTAAAAACAAACCAAAACAACCCTAATTCAAATGTCCCATTTTTCGTTAGAAAATATTATGATACAGTGCACATTTTATTTATAGACATTTTGGGGATATTTAGCTGTAGTAATCTAAACATGCAGTCTTTCCTACTCTGGTTAATATTTTTTAATTTCTCCTGCTTATTTGTTGATGGTGTGTGAATTTGAACTTGTCACTATCGCTACTACCCATGTCTTATTTATGTAGAAATTGGTCTTCTCAAAAGAAAGAACAAACCTCAGATCTTCTGGAATACGTAGGATTCAAAGTTACACCCTTTGTCTGAATGTAACTCCAACGAGACATCAAACCTGCTGAATGGGTGTTTAACGAATACCGGTGCCATCGCGGTTGTATGATTGTGTATAGCATATACCATTTATTAAAATCATGCATAGCGATCACGATGTATTTGTTACCCCTCTAAGATTTGGGGAATGGACCGGTGACATCAATTGGAATTCTTCCAAAAGGGACGCCCATATTATACTGCTCCATTCTGCCCTTTGCCCTGGACTTCGGGCCGTTACCAGCTGCACATTTATAACATTTCCAGAACCAGGCTCTATCAATATTGTTTTTCTAAACTCTCTTCAATATCTCACTCCCTACTCTTAGAGACTCCCATTGGGCTCACAAAGACTTCAAGACGCCTGAATTTTCACCTGTTTAGTCTCATTGTGGCATGGGTGCCGCTCTCTTCTTGAGTGATCTGTCTGGTAACCTCACTCTGGAGACACGATGGAAATGCTATATGCGTTTACAACTTTAACATATCCCATTGGTTCTTTTTTATCTCATTTATTGCTTATTAATTTTGAATGGTACTTCCTGAAGGAAGGGCTCTGATTCTGTTTGACTGACAAAAACTGAACTGTACTGTATCCTTGGTTTGGACATGTCCATGATAGCCTCTGCTTCCAAGGTACGCCGCAGGACTTCTATACTATTCCTTATACCACCTTGGCTCAGATTTCATTGAACGTGGAATCTGGAATACGATTTAAAAAACGTTGTGTAGCCAGTAGTTCTTTAACGTTTTCGGTAGGTCTGGGCAGACTAGCTGTGTGCTTCGGATTTTTGTAGACTTTCATTTTTGAGTTTCTTCACTGAGTTGCACCTGATATAGTTGGCTTAGTAATTGGCTGTCATATCTTTTATCTAGGACTGCAATCTATTTGTCGAAGTTACCTTGTTCATTCACAGGAATGCAATGCACTGCAGAAGTTCTAACGCTGAAGCTATTAGAGAAATTACTATATAAATATAGAGTTTCCTTGGCTATCCCAACAGTTAATTGTGATCATTACTTCAAATTGTCATTTGTACATACGCTAAGATAAACTATTATCATAATTGGGTGGTTTTATAAGAAACTGTTGGTACTTACACTATTTTGATATCTTGGCCTTTGCAAGACTTGTTGCCGTTAATCATCGTTTCTACTTTAGTTCAGATTGTGCTAAGTTTGCATTATAATTTATTTTGAATTGCATTGATGTCATATTTGACCTTATTTGCGAGACTATATACTGAACTTTTTAGAACCTCAATTCCATCATTTATTGCTTTTATTTCAAATTCCATAATCTGTATTTTCTGATTAATTGCTTTTTTATCTTGTATGACTAATTGCATTAGTTGTTCTAATTGTTCCTTTTGCATTTTGAATCATTTTCCCTTTTAACCCATCAGCTTGTCGTCTTTCTTCTAAAATTTTAAGTTCATCTAATTTCGAAAATAACCCTTTAACTAAATTTAATTGTTCACATTTTATGGTAGAGCCAATGTTTTGTTGTTAATCTTTCATGGTGGTTACAGAACTTTCTAATTCATCTTCTCAAATTTGCATCTCGTTTTGGTCACGTTATTGTAAGATCTGATTTTGTTACTCGTTTAGCTTATCTGTAACTTGTTTGAAAATTTACTTACTCATCTCGTCCATTTCCGCCGCCATACTTTTGGTAGTTGTCATAGATAAATTAAGATTTTAAAATTCATTCAGCTCCGCTTTCGATCACCAAATATTCCAAATTTTCTGTGGGTTGAAAAACAATCTTTACACCAACAATAATAATAATGACACATTACTTTTCTTAGATTAATTACTTTGAATATTACAACTATGAGTCAAACGTAAATCAGCTGTCCTCTACTCCCGATGCTGGCATTTGGCATATTCCCGTGAAATTCGTACATACTGGAAATTTCGGTCAGTCACTCTTTTTAAATTCGAAATTGTACACATTGGAAATGATTGTTTTTGCTAAAGGTTTGTTTCTTCTGTTTTTAATACGGTGAAATTTCGAAATAATTCAAGGCAGTCAACATCCTAATATGAATATTTAATTTTAAATATTCCTTTGGGAAAAAACCTACCACACCCAATCTGACTAGCAACGTGAAACATATTGTAAATCTTGTACACAGCTTATAAGCCACAATCGCAGGGAGTGAAAATTCACAACCAAACGTTACGTAAGTGCATCGCACAGTTTCTCGGATCATATGCTTAACCCTTCACCTACATTCGAACACTGGTATAGATAATCACCTGATCCATGACATATCAATTACTGAAGATGGATGGGTGGAATGTAAACGAGACAATGTCTATACTTCAGACATGTAAAGGGTAATTAAAAGATAATTAAGGGATTGAAGCAGATGGTTGTTATAGTCGCTCTCAGAAACTATCGACGCTCTGGCGAGAATATCTTCGGGCCAATAAGCATTAATATACTCGATTGGAAATTATGTACTTCGTACGGTTTCGTCGATTGAAATTGAATGAAATTACAGTCTGGAAGAATGCCTTCATATATCAGTGTTTAAAGCACATTCGTAGAAATAAATAAATGTATGCTTACTTAAATAATATGAAAAAATTATTGCTACCGGACAAATTAACATCAACTACTTAAAGACCTACTTAAAAATAAAGGTATGTTTAAAAAAATCTATGTTTTTTCAATGTATACATAGATAATTTCCTTGAACTTGAGTATATGCTCAATTTTATAAAATTACAAGATATGCGGGAAAAAATGCTTTACAAGGGTTGTATTAACAGTTTTTATATAAAGTCTAATCTACGATATTAAGTCTTGCACATACATGAATATTATGCCAGATCACTACCCCTTGCTTGTGTCTATTTATGTAACTAAAAGTGGTACAAATGAATCTTAAATACATACATATCCTCACTGACAAAGAAATAGCAATTTATTAAATAATAGATATTTTAATTTTACATTTTAGAATTGTGCCTTTTTAACCGACTTCAAAAAAAAGGAGGTTTTCAATTCGTCTGTATCTATGTTTTTTTATGTTTGTTCACCGATTATTTGGAAACGGCTTAAGAAATTTCGACCATTTTACTGGATCCTGTTTGAGGGAATAGCGAAGTGGTCCCATATTTTTTTCATTAACATAGCTTGCACCGTTTCTTAGAAAATGGGGAAAAACTATTTTTACCTATTCTCATATACTTTATGCCTTGGTGGAGGGGCCGGTATTATTAAAATTTCAAAAATTTTATTCGAAACGTGGGACAAATTGAAAAGAGATTGGATTAGTTCCGGGATATTTGGTCAGAATTTTTTTCAATAACATAGATTGTATCGTTTCTTAGAGAATGGGGAAAATCTATTTTCTTATGTAAGCTTTGATGGATTTACTAGTACTATTCGGAATTTGGGGTAAATTGTATTTAACATGAATTAATCAAAATAAATGTCATAAATTCATAAATCAAACGATTTCTTTTTATTAATAATTTTAAGAGAAAAAACTTATTTTTCACAAACAAATTTTTTACATGGTCTAAAACGTAAACAGTAATCATTCCATGTCAATTTTTTATTAACTGTAGACAAGGTTGGTCTTCAAAGAGGACTTTCGATTACAAATTTAAGTATCTTCATTGTAAAATTGTTATCAAATAGAAGTAATCTAATACTACAATACGAGCAAGGTTGTTTATCTAATACTATAATACGAGCAATGTTTGTATATATATATATATATATATATATATATATATATATATATATATATATATGTAATTGAGTTTTGGAAAACGGCTCTAACGATTTCGATGAAAATTTCTCATTTGGAAGTTTCGATAGATAGAAATAGATTGCCGAGGGTCTCATCTTTGGGAAAAATCGTTTTACTAAGAAATTAAATTATTAAAAAAATTTAGTGACAGTTTGTGCTTTGTAATTTCAAGACGTTCAAGATAGAGTGATTTGGTAACCTACGTAAGAGTGAGACTCCTGTTGTAAAAATTCCTTCAATACATGGTGATTTGGTGTTCTGTACCTACACATTCTTTCAATACAAATTGTTTGTATGTTCGGAATATGTAACTATTTTATCCCTCCGTCGGTAGGCAATTTTGCATGAGTAAGATCTTGATGATTTCGCATGTTAAGTTGATGCATATGATATGAGTTGGTGATGTAAAATTATAACTATACAGGGTCGTTCAAAATATGTTAGCTGGTCTGTAAGAGTTGCTATGCAGGATGGTTAAAATATAGTGTCCAATGAAATCATACTATGGTTATAAAAAGCAAGAAAAAATAATTTCATAGGGTACCCCATAAGCAGTAGGAAATTAAATGATAGCTGACGTACAGGGCGGAGTAAAAGTAGTGTTATGCAGGGTTGGTAAAAAAGTTAATAGAATATTATATCTATAGGGTAGCTTATTAGAATTTGCATTTACAGGGTGCTTGCAATATAGGATGTATTGGAATTATAATATTGTATTTGTATGTTCCGAACATATAACTATTTTATGCCTCCGTCATATTTTACTCGCAATATATTTTTATAGCTAGACATTTCAAGTTTTGAAGGTGAAAAAATTGGCACGGTAGGCAATTTTTGGATGAGTAATCATGAGATGATTTCGTATGTTAATTTGAGGCATATACTATGAATTGGTGGTGTAAAATTATAATTATACACTGTCATTGAAAATATGTTAAATGGCTCATAAGACTTCCTATGCAGGATGCTTAAAATATAGAGTCAATGGAATTATAGAATTATTTGAAAAAAGCGAGAAAAAATAGTTGTGTAGGGTATCCCATAAGCAGTTGGAAATTAATGATAGCTGACATACAAGGAGGAGTAAAATTATTGTTATACATGGTGGTTCAAAAAATACAGTGTGATTTAAAATGTTATATATGGTAGCCTATAAAAAGTTGAATATATAGGGTGGAGCAGAATTATAGTTATACACAAATGTTAGAACATACATATATTATAACGTAGCTTGCAACGGCTTGTTGAAATATGGAATCGAGTCGAATTGTAGCATGATTAAAAAAATGCTAGAAAAAAATGTTTGAATGGGTTTTTCATAAGGAGTTGCATATATAAGGTGATTGAACTACAGGGGGGAGTATAATTGTAGTAACACCTAAAAAATGTAAAAAAAATATTATGGTAGGGAGTTTAAATTAGTTTACATAGCAAATGTCCGATTATTTGGATAAAGGTACATTTATGATAAAACCTTGAATTTACGAGTGAAGCTCGGTCATCCCAGCTACTATATATATATAAGTATGTATATATGTAATTGAGTTCTGGAAAAACGCTCTAACGATTTCGATGAATTTTTCCCATTTAGAAATTTCAATGGATAGAAATCGATTGGTGAGGGTCTCATTTTTGTAAGAGTGAGATTCGTTAAAAGTATTTAATTGTAGCAAAATACTATTTCATGCTTTTTAGTTAATTTTCTTTTGAAGTCAGTTTTTGTTTTTTTTAAATGTATTTATTTATTCATAGTTTGTTAACGATTGCCAACGGGGTCTCAACTAGACCCCAAAACGTTTGGAATGTACAGCAATTTTCGGGACTTCTGGCGTTATTTTCTAAAAAGTACTTAAACATTATATTCTTTCCCCATTTTTGTAATATTTTTTACTTTTGTACAGCAAAATAGTTCTTCGTTTATAAATAAAAATGGTTAAATTGAAAAATTCATTCTCCGAAAATACCTTTCTTTTGGTCTTTCGCTATTTTAAGCAGTTTATTGTACAATAAACCATAAACATAGATTGACCATCTAAAAGTAGACATTACAACAGTTTCTGAACCCGGGCATAGTATTAAAAACAATAAAATCAAAAAAGAATTTTCGTGTAAATTTTCATTATTTTTCTGGAAATTTGTAAATATCCACATTTTTGTAAGTTTAAAAAAAATCATGATTATTTAGCATGAGAAAAAGTATACTTTCACAAAGTTTTCTGTAAAGTGTACTATTTTTGAGAGAAAAATAAAAAGAAAAAAAAACGATTTTTGAGAGTTTCTCTTAAAATTTGAGGTTATTTTGAAAGCTATTATGAGAAAAAGTCTTTAATTTTCATATGTACTACCCCTAAATACTAGCCCCATTTCCCATCATCTCGAAATTTTTGTTGTTTCTATTACTTTCAAGACAAACTAAATGTACCACTGATCCTTGCCTGTTAAAATTTATTTACAACAGCCTGTTAGGGATTCCATATAGATACCTAAAATTCAATTACAGCATGAGTTTTGATAAAATCATTTTTGTTTTTCTCTTTCAAGTTTTGTTGAGCAGATTATAAGGATTATAAGGTTTTCCACTGGTTTATGAAGTTGTTTACTTATATAGATATTAACCTTAACACCTCGATTTCATAAAATTAAGTAAAAATAAATATAAACTGAAACTACAATAAATAAGTGAACTGTAAAATAAATAAATATAAATTTATGATTTTATTATGTGCACTTCTACATACCAATTAACTCGGTCAGTTTACATACGGCTTTAATGGCTATCTCAGATCAAATATACATTTATTTTATAATATCTCGTATGCAATGTTATCCGACAGATAAAAATTCAAGACCAATATTAGTGTAGATACAGTGATGCGTTAAATTAATTATACGTAATATAAACATATATAATAATATTAGTGGGGGAATTAAAAAAATAAACTATTGTTATTACGTAGTAATGAGGTGAACAGAATTTTACAGAATGAGATGAACAGAATTTTACTAAGTTCATGCGTTTATAAAATTCCAAGTTTTTATGAGAAGACCTTAAGTAAAAACCTCTCACCTGATTCAAGAAAAAAATGCATAAATAACATACATAGCTATTAGAAGAAATAAAATAGCCGAGAAAACCCTAACGAATAACGATAAGAGCAATCTTAAAAAATACTAGATACAAGTAATATGCTAGAATGTCAACTAATTGACACATACTGAGAAGAAATAACAGGTTATGCGTAAATAGTCTACAGAAAATATAGAGAATACTAATCAATCGCAAGAGTACAATAATTATAATGAGGTGTTCCTTGAGGGGGACTGAAAACATAAATTAAGAAAAACAGTAGATCTGATAAACATTTCATTACAACAATTTCGACCAAATTCACAATATGAAACTGCAAGATGTACAGATCCACGTCTAGGATTTTCTGGGATAAAGGTTCCCTAACCAGAAACAATTTATATTATACTCGTATATATTGTCTTGCGTACAAAAAATGACTCCTCGATGAGAGTAATAAATTCAAAATATACTGAAAACAAGGAAATTTTTTGGTTGTATCCTACTGAAATAGAACATGGAAGAGATTATATTCAGAGACGTTAACTCTGTGTTCCATACTCATGAGTGGGTAGGTATAGGCTAAATGCTGATTGGTTCCACAATTGTTTTGCATTGATTTCCGGTTTACTGTAGGAAGGTGAAAATAAATGTTTAGTGTTTGTCGCAGAGTTACTAGATCTGCCGATTTAAAGTAAATCTCATGATATTTGTATATAATATCAGTGTTTGCTATTCTTAGTGAGGTTTTATTAAATTTTAGCCTTAAAATTGAAAGCACCTGAATTATAAAATGCTGACATTATGACGATATTGGGGAATTAAAAAATTAAACTATGTACTCTAATTAGGAGTCAGAAAAATGTAATAAAACTATTATCAATATAATATTTTTTTAACCATAAAATTGGTAGGTACATGTATTTGATAATTACCTATTTTCATTTACTTTGAATGTAATTAATTTTAAGATCAACTTTTAATATCAGTGGCTAATCTCTTGAATGATATTTTTTGTTGAGCATAAAAGAATATTATTGATTTTTCAGGATTTTTCTCTTCGAGCTATCTGGCAGCCCATCTTGAAGTGCAATATTACAAAAATAATGAAATACAAAGTTGCTTACTTGACTATAGTTACGATACAAGATAGTATCAAATGTATAGTAAGTAAAAGGAATTTTACCATACATTATAATGAACATCCTCATTTAAATATCAAGAAACAGTTCTATATTCCCAAATTACACGCTTGAGTTAACTCACTTTTTATAGAAATGTGAGCATGCAAAATTTTGCATTGTTCGAGCATATGTTATTGTTATTTAATTTCGTAGGAAATACATAAATAATTGTTAAAGATTTCAATAAGTTAAGAAAAGCGCAACTAATGAAGTTCTTGATGAAGTTCTCGAATAGAGACAACATATTTTCTTGCATTTAATGGTTTGTAAATCTCAAAAAGAAATTCCAAGAACTTCAATTTAAGGTCGCGGGAAACTCTCCGACTATCTATTAACATAATATCACTTTGTCGTCAATCGTACAGACACAATAGTGTATGTAAACTTCATATTCACTTCAAAGCAGTTCTAGAAATTATATAAATAGTATATATTTATGATGAAACAAGTTCTAAAGTGAACTTGTCATTCAAGGAAGCGTATCCGATGAGAACTCCTTGTTCGAAACGGCCGTCATACGTTGAATGATATAGTTCTAAATATGTGGATATATATCTGTATATAAATACTTTAATTAACTTTATCTTGCATTAGTTCAATTTCTAGTGACTAGACTATAATTATGATAATTATCTTGTTTGTTGGCATTAAATTTGTGGACACTTTACATGTGAGTAGTAAAGATCACTTGTCGGTTACCATAGATGACAGTAAGCAGTACTGTATCTTCTAAGTTCTTTCACAAATTATTTAATCATGGTGATAGCCAAAGTTTTTATATATGCTAAAGCTTTCGAAGGTTCCGCAAAATTAACAGATTTTAAATTAATTGAAGAAGAATTGCCAGAAATAAATCAAGGAGGTAAGTTATGTGTGAAAAGGAGGATTAAATGTCGGCAAAATTTAAAATGTATCTGCTAAATGCTGGGATTTTATCACAGGTAGGAGGCAAAATGGCCAATAGATGCTCATTTTTTCGATTGCTGGCGTTTTTCCATTTTCATCGAGCTATATATGAATACTAGTTTAGGTTTTACGCAGTTAGGCTCATCAGTCTTTTTTCTGCGATTCCCTTGATTTCGCTTCCCTTATTTTTATATCTGCTATACTTGGACTCTATAGTCTATTAGATCGGTAAGCGTGAAACAGACCGCATATATTTGCTATAATTTCTCTTTTAATGTCCTTTACTTGTAATGGGTCTTAGTTCCTTATGCTAATTTCCACAAATAGAACTTTTATGTGCTATTTCGAGTTTATTTGCATAAATTTGTCTTCCATATCTATATAATTTGGTATTCCAGCTGTACTTCAGTTGTTTGTTTAGCTCTATTCCATATACAGGTCTGTTCATAGTTATTATTTGCCGGTGGTCACTATTTATATTCTATACCAGTGGTCGACAACCATGTTTGGCGGCGGGTCAAAATCAACCAAAATGCGAGTATTAAAAAGACGTTTGGGTCAGAGATATTTTCGTATGAGAAGATAATAACGAATATGCCGTTTTCCTGCATATATAACACTGAAATACCATCGTTTTTTTACACGTACACAAGATAATCACGGACAAGGGCGGATCCCGACACGTGCTTCCGGCGGGGCGATTCCATGCTTCAGGGGGGGCGATCCTGAACTAAATTTACCTAAATAAAATTTTAAACCCAGATTTCTTGGGTTACTTTTTACATTTTAAAACTATTTGTTTTGAGGTTTAAACCCATAGATGTTACCTTGTTCTAGGCTCTTGGAGTAAGGATTACATTATTAAATTTACTAACTTTGGGGCTCTCGTATATATTATACTTTATTTTCGAAACTAAAGAGGGTCACTTGAAATTACCAAATGGGTCACTCGTAGACTCACGGGTCATAGGTTGCCGACCCCTGTTCTATACATTTAAGGTTCTTACATCTTCTACATTTTGTTCTTGAGCTTGATTAATAATTTGTTTTCTTTTGTTATTAACTCATTCATGATCGCTTCCTTGGCCTTTTGTGAATGTTATCTGACTGATTTACTAGTATGGTTTGAGGTGTGGGAAATCGTTAAGACTCGTTTGAGTAGCACGACTTCCACGAAGTTGAGCCTATCCTCTACACACATCGTAGAGGAATGGCTACCCGCCCCACTAGGCTTCTTTTCTAGAGTTTAGCTACTAGGGAAGATTTCGTCTTTTCATATATCATATAAAATAAATTGTTCATATCAGTGGAACTAAAAGATGTGGAATTTACAGATTTTCTTATCTATTACCATATCTAAACATTTTTGTATAAAAAATAATGCGACGTTAAAATATTGAAGTTTTAGTCGTTAACAACTTCCAAATTAACAAGTTGAAAAAATGTTGTATTGCGGATATTAAGATTCTATCATTATGTGGTAGAAATAAATGCTTAGATTGATGATGAGATTACATTTACAAAGAATAGGAAGGCACGTTCCTAATATTGTTGTTAGTATATTTTTATTGTAATAAGGTTGGGGACAACAAGTATTATTGAAAATGTTTTAATGTTCAGATGTGTTACAAGTAATGTTTCATTTTTACTTACTTGAAATAACCGTTATTGTCTCGGGTCAGAAAGTGATGCCTAAACATTTATGGACTGATGAATAAGCAAACCAACAAATTAACGTTCCATTTTATTTTTGTACACAATAAATGGCACTTCCATTTGCGATGAATACGACGTGTGCTGACTATAGGGCGTCATTTGAGTACGGATTTTTGCATATTTCTGATGGTGACAGTGCACTAGGACCTTTTGTAACACAAGGTACTCAGATAGGTTTTAAAACAATTTTGAACAGTTGATTTCGGAAAGGTTCCTTACTGTAGTGCGTTGTAATACTTCTGCAGGCAGATATGCTGTTTACATGTTGTGGAGGGGCTATTCACTTTCTATGTGTGGTCTGGTAGGGCAAGGATCCATTGAAACCCTAAATAGGTTCATCCTTCATAATATGAAGAATTGCGTCATTCATACAACCTGGGATAATAATACATTTGCATGAATGTAGTGATCCGTGTCCCTATAGGTTGTGGTAGATGTTTTCATCATTTTTCGTTGAGATTAATATGTCCAGAAAACTAAGTTGTCCATTTTCCAAGGTACAGTTTATTTATTATGGACTAAACTCCTTGGCAAAGTTTCTATCAGATGTTCCTATGGAACGGATATTGGGACCACCATCTCTTGGATTGTAAACACTAGGTTCATCAGGTTGAGCTGAGTGGTTTGAACGAAACAATTCTCATCAGGTTTCCTTTTTGGTTTATTACTCGATTGATGAGTTATTTTTGCCATTTGTTTTAATTCAAGAGAAATTAATACTGAAAGGACGAATTTACAACATGTAAAAATTCACGATGACTGGAAAATCAGGACATCCATAACCACATCTTCTAGTTGGTGGTTTTTCTAGAAAACATTAAAAATGTTTTGAGATAATGCTTGGGAAGGTATTTTAGAAGTCCTGGATAGGTGTCGCTTTCGAGGGAAAAAAGAGTTTCGAAGTCTCTTAAGTGTAATGAACTGAGCATGAATATTTACAGATCTCTATTAGATCATATCATGTTAGTGGAACCATTTCTGGTTCCTTGATGTTTGACTGACACAAAATAGAAGAAATTTTAATAAGATAAGACTTGAACAAGTTATCGGCTTTTTTTGTTAATTTCTTCAGTATCATGATAGGACTTACTTTGTCGAAAAATATCTTTGTTAATGATGTACTTATTCACGTTGCTCCTTCTTTGTTTGTAATGTACCTATAAGATGATATGCTCTTAACAAACTCCTTGAAAACGCTTGCTGGACAGAGACTTCAATAATAAGAACAAGTTGGTGACTTGGTTTTTTGATGTTAACTGATCATTGGATCGATTTATCATTTTTTAGAGGTCGAAAATTCACTTGGTTCATTAGTTTACTTACACAGGGTTATGTGTTTTTATAGAGTGATGTGTTTTTTGTCATGGACAGCAGTGAATTTTAGATGTTGTAACTTAATCTGCAGGCTACCGTCACCTACAAGAAGTAAATGGAGACTCATCGCTTCGTGATACGAGAATTTGTTGGATACGTTCAGGTGAGATTGTTTTTCGGTTTAGTTGTGGATCTTTAGATCTTGGTGCGATAAAAAGATCCAAGAAAGTCTCTTTAATTCATTCATTGTTTTTAGAATATATTAAATTATAATTCTCAGAGAAAATAAAACTTCAAAACAGTTTCCAATCTATTGCAACATAAAGTAATCTCATAAGGACCGACTTTTAAGTAGTTCACAGAAATCCCACATTTCCGTGTGCTGTTGCACACTAACTGAATTGTTTTTTCGTCAACCTGAGAACTTGGATGTAACAGACTAACATACAGCGGTTGTTTCTTTTATACCGCAAACCCCATTAGAACCACGACGATCACTAGTAATCATAACAAATATAAAGACAACTGAGACAAAAAACAACACAACAAAATTCACAGAATCACATATTTTAGGATTTGAAAGTCTAAATAATAATTCTTGAATAATTTCAGAATTTTTGGCGGAAACCGTTTACTTTAGTATTGATCCCTTCATGAGAGGTTACGCACCATTCCTGAAAGTAGGTCAACCCCACATTGGATCACAACTCGCCAGGTAAATTGGGTATAAAATCTACAAACAAATATATAATATCCAGAAAGTATAAGAATAATTGGTACTTTAATTGATACAAGGACCATTTTGTTGCTAACCTTTAGTAATATTACATTCGTCGGTATAATACTTCAAACTAGTCCGAGAGTTTATTCTATGTAGTACATTAGTAACTTTCTGCCAAGCTGTGCGATAAAAGCGTCATACATTTTTTTATTTTAGAATAAAAGAAAGTAAGAATAAGGATTTTCCCGTGGGAAAATATGTTATTGGCTCATTTGGTTGGAGATCGCACACAATTTCAAATGGAGCGCTTCCAGACGTTCCTATCAGAATAAAACCTTATTTGCTTCCGGATTTTGGGAACTTACCTCCTTCTCTTGGGTTGGGAGTACTAGGTGCGTCCGGGTGAGTTAAGTGTTTTGAATGAAATAATTCTCATAAGCCTTCTTCTTTGATCCACTTCTGGCTACACGCTTTGCAATTTGTTTCTCAATAACAAAAATTAATTCAGTTTTTCTCGGAAAATTAACAATATATTTTCAATTTGTTATAGGAATACTGCCTATTTTGGACTTTTAGAAATACTCCATCCCAAACCAGGAGAGACTCTTGTTGTTTCGGGAGCTGGAGGAGCCGTAGGCAGTTTGGTTGGCCAATTGGGGAAAATGAAAGGCATGAAAGTTATCGGAATAGCTGGATCAGAAGAAAAAGGTAAATGGGTCACAAAAGAACTAGGTTTTGATTATTTCATTAACTACAAGATTGATGATGTAGAGAAGAAACTTGCTGAATTAGTTCCAGGGGGAATCGATTGCTATTTTGACAACGTAAGTCCAATGATTGTATATGGTTTTAGTGATTTCCAAAATGTAGGAGTTTCTCGGCGATTTTTTTATATTAAGCTTACGAAGGAGATTCATGTCAGAGGTATGGGATGATCTCAAGGCTGAGACCTTGATCATTATTATAAATAATGAGGTTTATTTAATAAGATTTTTTTTAATAAATACTATTGTCTCCTTAACCTTAAAATGTTACTAGCTTATGGGAAGGAAAAATTATTATTTGTAAGTAATAAAGCAATTATACAAAACTGCCAATTAATTTGAGGAGATCTGATTATTTTACGAAAAGTTCAACAAATATTTTTGTTGATGGAATATATTCTGACATACAATTTTTAATGAAATACCTTATAATTGAATAAAATAAAGTATAAATCATTATTTGACATGTTTTAGGTAGGAGGAGATATTGCTGCAGCTGTGCTTCAGAATATGAAGGTACGTGGACGCGTTTCTGTATGTGGAGCGATATCTGCTTATAATGGAGATGATTCTAAAGGTAATGAAAATTTTCTAGACATTTCAGCACTCACTTATTGTGATTTTCTCTCCTTAGTATTTCCCTTAAAGGCTTTGAGTTGGTGTTTGAAATGAAGTGTAACATTGCAACTTTAATAACTCCGGAAAACTGAAAATCCAGTCAGCTATAAGTAAAAATTAACGTTACATGTTGCGAAAACAATTCAACTCTACTCAATCTTTTTTTTTATTAAAATTTCCAATTATTTTTTTACTATTAGGGAACCAGATCACTTAGTTTTGAACTAATGATTCTTATTGCAAAAGAAATTTCCATTA
Organism: Octodonta nipae; assembly: GCA_034190945.1. Classification (NCBI taxonomy): domain Eukaryota; kingdom Metazoa; phylum Arthropoda; class Insecta; order Coleoptera; family Chrysomelidae; genus Octodonta; species Octodonta nipae. The sequence goes on along the minus strand of CM067221.1, from coordinate 27,332,422 downwards.
TTAAAGTACTTCTCTGAACAAAGTAAACCAAAACTGTTTAAACGTGCGTTGAGTGAAAAAGAAAGGTTTCGTGATAGGGTACAAAACTGTATGTTTATACATGAGTAACTAGAGGTAGTTGAAAAACAAATTTCCTCAATATTCAAGAAATTTTGTATAACATATATTACAAATAGTTCTTGTGCTTCTTAGGCTTAAATGGGACCACCTAATACTTTGGTAACAAATCGTGGGTCTATTATACTTACCTACTCTTTGAAATTGATTGAGTTGCAACCAATGATTTCGACACTTTATTTGACCGCTTTTGAGTTCTTACAATATCTATATATCTATCTATATGCTGTTGATCAATTTAGCTTTATTACAATACATTTAACGTTAATTTAAAAGACAAACTAGGCAGAACTCGTTTAATTCTTTGAAACGTGGTCAACGTAACTAGACCATGGAATCATATTAAGCACTAATTTCCACGTTCTGCTGTAGACTGTAGTCAGCAACGACTGTTCTGAGATAAATATTTAAATAGGATTTCAACGGTATGTATGAATTTTATTACATGGGCGGATCCAGAGGGGGCTCAAAGTTAATTTAATATTAAAACGGGGTACTCTTAACTTCAAGAGCCTAGAAGAAGGTCAGCTCTATGGGTTTAAACCACATAACGACTATTTGGAATGTAATAGTACAAGAAATATGGGTTTAAAATTATATTTTGGAAAACTTAGTACAGGATCCCCCCTCCTGAAGCATGAAATCGCCCCCTCGGAAGCAAGTGTCTGGATCCGCCCCTGATTTTATAAGCTATCCAAAAATGGTACGTATCTAACACAAAAAATTAAAAATCATACAAAAATAAATGAAATGAATTTTACACAGCAAGCTATTAAAATGACAGGAAAGCAACAATGAAGTTGATATCAGGCGTCTATCTGGTGTTCAGAACAATATCATTCTGAGATCTTAAACCCTGATCAACAATGACAAATAAATGTTTCGAATATACATTATTTCCCAAAATACCAATTATTTTGAAAAATTTAATAAAATCATTTAAAATCCATTGTCAGTTCCATTTTCCTTGTCGTAATAGCAAAACGTCTTCAGAATTATAAGCGAATTATCTATTTTAATTATTATTCATCAGAGATCAAAAAAATATCCAGGAATCACGTTTTAATTCGCAAATTCCTTAAATGTTCATAGAATATCTAAAAAACATACCCTTGATTTTTTTTAAAAACAGACTTTGAAGCGAGATGTCATTTATGGTAGGGATCGACCAGGGTGATGTGGGAAGATCTTTTAAAGTGTTTTTGCGATTTTCAAAATAAGAAGTATTTTGAGAAATATTCCAGGCGGCTCGTTTTGCTTGGGATACCCTGTATGTTCTTATTGAAATGTACCTCAATTTATAAGTGTTTATTTGTGAATATTTTCTTTCATAACAAGATCGTTTATTTTTTTGCAGCCAGGATTAACCAGAAAGTGGTTCTATTCAAAGAACTATGTGTTGAGGGTTTCATAGTTACCAGATGGACTGATCAATGGATGGAAGGAATCCAACAAAATCTGAAATGGATTCAAGAAGGCAAACTGAAATTCAGGGAAACAGTAACGGAAGGCTTTGAAAATATACCAAGAGCTTTCATTGACATGATGAACGGCGGTAATATAGGAAAGGCTGTGGTTAAAGTATGAAAGATAAGATATACAATTAAATAAATAACATTACTTGAACAGAATTTTAATAAACGGTGTGCACCAGTGTATTATTTAATCGTCAAATCCATAAAAGGTATTCTCTTCAGAGTATAGCTTGTTATATGCAGCTGTATCAGTGTCCCTCATATCATGCTGAGTACATGAAATATCTCTCATGACAATCTCAAGCAACACCTTCAGCACTAGTTTTCACGTATATCAAACCTGTTATACGTTTGACACCACCACGTCGTGCCAGATATCTTATTTTATCTTTTTATACATTTTATCTTAACTTTTCTTATTTAAATATTTATCTTGGAATTGTCTGGCACGTCCACGAAGCATCGGGAAACTCTATCATGTTCTGGAAGCTTTAAGGAAATTCCCAGTAACGGCAGCGGCCGGCTTGTTGAGAGACGAAACACTTCGCATTCCCAGAAGTGTCGGAATAACGTCTCTTCCACGAATTGGTTGATGGCCGATTGCACCAGCTGTCGGGTGAATTCTCGTAACATTATGGCTTGGTGTAACTTTTTTTTTATTTGGATATTATCAAGTAGCACTTTACGGTGACGTCTGTGCCTCTTTTTCTTACACGTTTACCTGGTACTACTTGTTAGAGAAAAATGAACTACACGAATAATCTTTACAGATATGAGTTGTTAACCAAAGAGTATCTTAAATGATAATAATTGGTACAAATAAAATTTGTCCACAAGTGCAAACTTTTGTCACTGTAAGTTCAATTTTTGGCGTATTATCCTGGTCATCAAATTTTACCCAGCAAGTTAGTAAAATAGAGTTATTGTATCCGTACCAACTTATCATTAGCTATAGCGAGCTGGATTGATGAAAGTGGCTGGACGGATTAGGTCCGTGGGCTGAACTTTGGAGACCATTATTATAGAGTATTCTCTCAATAGTAGGGGCGACAGCAATCCCTCTATAGATTTACAAATCAAATTTTGAGAATATCTTTCCTTTAATTATTAGTTATATCCATTTTTAGTCTTAAAGTGTGTTGTTCTTAAAATTTCAAAATTAAAACTCATTTAATTAATGAATTGTGTTTAATCTGGGACTCTTTGGCCAAGATTTACCGACAGCTTATGTGTCAACTGTGAATGGTAGAATTGTCTTTGCCATTTTTTTATTTTTTTAAATTTCTTTAAATCCTTTGTGTATGTTTGGAGTATTTGAAATATACATATTTCCAGTATTTGTGGTGTTATTACCAAGAAATTCTAAAAAAGTACCCAAATATAATGACAACCACACATCTGTTTTACGAATTAAAAATTTTGGAAAAATATTTGAAATAGGAATAGTTTTCGATTGAGGTTAATGTAGACAATTATCATATTATATGAAGAAATCATAATGGTTCACAATTATATAAATAAATAATAATAATGTATTTTACAAATTCCAATAATACAAACTTTAGAATTTGAATATTATCGTTTATTTACAATTCCAGTTAGAAAAATTAAATAAAAACGATTTTTTAGTTAAACGTTTTAATTAAAATTAAGGTACCTACGACATAGGTATCTACCGAATTATCAGACAAAAAAAAAATGTTTAGCTTTTAGTACATTATTAAGAAAATTGTTGTATATTCATCAATATTTAGTATGAATAAAAAAGGCTTCTAAGATTTTAAATAATTTATTATTTAATTTCTGACGTCGAAATATTTTAATTTTATATCTTAGTGCCATTTTTATTCATAGAGTTGGACTCAACAATTTTCTTAACTGTGGTGTTATTTCATACTAAAATATGCCACAAATATCATTCAGAAAACAACAGTTCATTATACGTTGTTTACCACATATTTACTCAGATCAAGCCCAATTTTTATTTTTTTGTTTGATTAATGCTAATATAAGGAGAGTGGTGTGATGAGTGGTACTCCAGTTTTGTTTAGCTTTTAGACAATTAACATCAATATTGCATTTTAAATAATTTGGATGCGAGTGAGATACTAAGCCGTACCACCTTCAAGATACCCTAACAAGCAGGGATATGTATTTACTTTTAAAGGAAGCTTTTCAAATTTATAAAAAATATACACTTGGTGATTTTCCACACATAGACTTTTTATTTTATCTGCTTCAGGATTCGCTTGATTTTTATAAGAATCAATATGTATTTAATTTTCTAATTTGGCCCCCAAAAATTAACATTAGAGTTTTATTTTACTAATAAACTTTTTGAGGCTCTGTATATTGGAAGATAAAGGGCAAAATAGGTCAAGTTTTAAATTATAAATTATTAAATTTGTTATTCAAATTACTTAAAAATACAAATAAAATATATTCTTCAAAATTTAAATAATGTAGTTTCTAAAGTGGGAATTAAGTCGATGTTAAATATTTTTGTAAATATCTTTTAAAGAAATGATTTAAAAATATGATATATTTGTAATTCACATAATGAGTCTTTTATCTGATATATTACATAATGCATTTTGAAATTGAATTTTTATTTTCCATTTTATTGTATAGTTTGTCCCTAAAATTATTATGGGGGTTTTCTAAATTTTTCTTATAAATTTCAAGTGATCCCCAGTACCCCTAATTATTTTTAAAATTTTAGATAGTATGGTTTCTGAAATAAAGCGAGAAATGAGAATTTTTTATATCTTTATGTTAATATCTTGTAAATAATTAATTTTAAAAATATGAAAAATATATATTTGTATTCCACATGATGAGCTCTTTCATTTGATGTATTGCATGATGCGTTAAAAATATTTCATTATTTTCCATTTAATTTTATAAGTTGGCCCCGAATATTAATATTGGGGATTTCTTCGTATTTTTCCAGTAAACAAAAAATTTAGGTCTTATAGTTTTGGAATAAAGGGGGAATGGGTAATTTTTTTAAATATTTTTTTAATATATTTTAAAATATTCATTTTAAAGAAATTAAAAAAATATATTTGTATTCGTCATAATGAGCCCTGTGATTTGATATATTACATGATCCGTTAGAAACAATTATAATTTTTTATTTTCCAATTAATTCTATAATTTGCCCCCCAAAAATAATATTAGGGGTTTCTCCTTATTTTTCCAGTAAAGTTCTATTTATTTTTCAAAATTTTACAGCTTATGGTTTCGGAGATAAGGGGGAATGGGTAATTTTTTATATATTTTGTTAATATCTTTTAATTTATTTATTTTAAAATTATGAAAAAAATATATTTATTTTCGTTATAACGAGCCCTTTCGTTTGATATGTAACATGCTGGGTTAGAAACAATTTTAATTTTATATTTTCCATTTAATTCTGTAATTTGCCCCCCAAAATTAAAAGTAGAGATTTCTCCTTATTTTTCCAGTAAAGTACAGGTAAGGGGCTATATGGCTATTTTTTTCAAAATTTTATAGCTGATGGTTTCGGAGATAAGGGGGGGATGGATAAACTTTTTTATATTTTTGTTAATATCTTTTAATTAATTTATTTTAAAATTATGAAAAAAATATATTTGTTTTAGAAACAATTTTAATTTTATATTTTTCATTTAATTCTGTTATTTGCCCCCGAAAATTAAAAGTGGAAAATTTTCCCTATTTTTCCAGTAAACTTCAGGTCAGACCCTATACCTCTTTTTTTTAAACTTTACGTTTTATAGTTTCGGAGATAAGGGGGGGAATGGGTAAATGTTGGTATATTTTCATTAATATCTTTTTAACTATTTTTTTAATATGAAAAAAAATATTAAGGTTCCTCAGAATGGAACCTTTCATTTGATGTATCACATGATGCGTTTGAAAAAGTTTTTATTTTTAAATTTTCATTTAATTCTATAATTTGCCCCACAAAATTAATACTAATGGTTTCTCCTTATTTTTCCTGTAAAGTTCGGGTAACGTTCTATATTTCCTTTTATTTTCGAAATTTTAGACTCAGTAGTTTCGGAGATCAGGGGGGGGGAACGGTCGATTTTTTTAGTTTTTCCCCTCAGGTGTACCCCTAAAATCAAAATTTCTTCTTTTACGATATGTACTTCTGATCGCGTCACCAAACTATACATTGGTACCAAATTTCAATCTCTTCCGTTCAGTAGTTTAGGAGAAAATTGCTGTTATATGACAGGGGCAGAAATCCGGAGAGATATTATAAGGGTATCCGTATATTGTATATACGGGACCCTAATAAAACCGTTTAACTAAAAAATCGTTTTTACTTATTTTATTTTCAAGTTTTTAGTTTTTTATTTTCTTAGATTATACTCCTCATTCTACTGTTAATCTAGCCCCACGTTGCTCAGGTGTTTCTCAGGCTACCAGCTGCCTTTTTCTCTCATTTTGCACTGCTAACCTGGCCTCACGTTGCTCAAGTGTTTCTGATGCTAGCTGTCCTTCTCGTTTTTGTACTCGACTACGAGTTTCATTTTCACTCTCTTTTGCACGTTGTGCTCTATATTTTTCTTTTGCCTTTTCAAGCCTTCTTTTTTCTGTGTTGCAGTTTCTGTTTAATTTTTGTTTGTATTTGTTTTATTATTATTTGTAACTTGTAACCATGTTGTTCCCACGAGGAATGACATCAAACGGTCGCCCCCCCCCCTCCCAAGTCAATTAGAAGGGCGTGGATGCGTGAGTCTTGAGGGGAAAACGCTAACGACATATCATCTTTATCCACCTAATGACACACAGTCCTCGGCACGTTTTAACCTTTTATCTTAACTTGAATGGTGTATCGCTAAAAACATATCATTTTTAGGACCCATAACGCCACACAGTTCTCGACACGATACATAATCTTGACTTGGGTGGGAGATTGTATCAAAGCTCCTCTATTTGATACCCATATTGAAGGGGTGTGAAAATTATATACTTAATCCGTCATTTTGTTGCGTTTTTTTTTCATAGTGAACTTTGTTTTTTTATTTTAGCCCTTTCATTTGATACCCAAATTGAGGTCGTTGTAAGAGAATATGTAATCTGCCATTTTGTAGTGGGGGCCAACTTGGATTTGCAATGAAACAAAATTTATTAAATTGTATTGTCATCAGAAATAAATGTGTGCGCCAAATATCCGATAAATAAGTCAACAGGAAGGGGGTGAAATTTTAATTACTAGATTTGATCCAAACAAATAAATAAAGAGGGCAAGCTAACTAAAACTGTTTAAAAAGGAGCCGCAATTGTACAAGGTACTTATGAATGAGCGTATTTAATCGATATTCCATTTAAGTACTAGCTGCTTACCGAAAAAGAAGTTTTCAGCCAAACCAATATGCTGTAATCAGTCAATACTATTTCCTGAGTTAGAAGCAATAAATGAAGAATCATCTCTTGTAAACTGAACAATCCACTTACAAGAAACCAATTTGGATGAATAATTTAATTTATTTTTTCGTAAAACTGGATATCACATTGGTTCAATTAGATATCCACCCATTTTTAACCGACTTCCAAAAAGGAGGAGGTTATCAATTCGTCGCGTATTTTTTCGCTTTTTTGTATGTATGTTACCTGATTTCTTCTCCTGTGGTGCACCGTTTTGAACTAAAATGGTCTTGTTTAATAGAGTATATATCCGGATTCGTCAAAACTTCAAATTTTGGAAAAGAATTCTATTGGTAAAGTGATAAAATTTGTCAATGAACACATGCGTGCATGGAAATCGACCAATATCCCTAATATTTTAGTCGATTTTTCGATAACTCCTTATGGATGTGTATAGTTTTTTAACGTTCAATCCATTAAGGAAGATCCTTAGGTGATTTCATATACTTTTCTGCGACGTGCAACTTGCAGTTTTGCAGAAAATCGCCGAAAATTCCAAAATTCTTATCAAAAATTTCATCGAAATGATATAACGGACATTTCCTCATAAGTATTTTAATTCCAACGTAATAGTGCGGTAATTTTAGGCACTGGAAGTTTTAATTGGGAATTTGAAAATTTTCTATGTACATCTCAAGCATATAGGTAGTAAAGCATAGTATTTTCGGCTCCTTAAATCAATGAGTACCAATCTCGTTTTGTCTGTATACCAAGTAAATACCTATTTAAATGCAAATTTTTCCATTTTGCGAAGACGGTACTTTTGGTTGTCACATTCTCCCGACCTAAAAGAAAATTCAGTGCAACACATGTCAAACTTTAAACTGGTACTTGGTGGCTTATAGCCAGGGTGCTTAGTTATAGCAAACAAAATCACACAGTAAAGGGGTAGAAGGAGTTGCATTTATATGAAGATTGAAATGTAGGATGGACTAGAATGATAGTGGTCCGTTTGCAGCCGTATATACAGGATGGTTGGAATATAGGGTGGACTGGAAGTAAAAATGTGGAAAAAAATGTGATATTAAAATTATATAGGGTGATTAAAAAACTGTTATATGATGTGGACATAAGCAAATCATATACAGGATGGTTGAAACATATGCTGGAGTTGAATTATATTTATACAGTGTGATTAAACAATTATTTCTTTTATAGCCCATACGAAGTTGCATAAAGTGTGGAGAGGAATTAATCTTACACAGGCCGATAACATAAAATGTTAAAAAGGAAATATTTTATGGGGTAGCCCACAAGGAGTTATATACTATGGTTGAAATATAGGACGGATTTGACTCCGTAAATATAGGGTGGATTCTACTCCGTCCTATAGTTTACAGAAGGCAACTAACAAATTTATGATTGTCCGTGGGCAGTCGTATGTACAGGCTGGTTGGTATATAGATTGGAGTGGAATTATCTAGTTATGCAGGGTTATCAAAAAAAGTTGAAAAAAGGTTACATGGCGTAGTCCATAAGGCATAAATATATTTTGGGCTTATTAAGTCAACGCGTACTAGTACATTTTGTTCGTAAAGATTTACCTGTCAATTTAAATGATAAAGTATCATTGCGTAATGTTAAGGCTTTCGATGTTATCTGGTTCTGTCTATTAAGGTTATACATACAAAGTAACAAATACAGAATGAAAAGTACCTGAGTTCAAAAAAAACTAAAAAGTTGAAAATAAAACATTTAAAAAAAAATATATAACCGACTTCTACCTATAACTAAAAAGCTAAAAATAATTATAACAAAATGCAACTGTAGCAAATAAATAACACATTCAATGTTGTTAGGTACTTAACCAGGAAGTAAAAAATGTAAATATTAAAAGATGCTCATTCTGTACAAATTAATTACCTACCAATCTAGTATATTTTTGAAGTCGGTGCCAAGCAACAATCAAGTTTGATGAATTAGTAGATAAGTACGCAATGAAGGATTTTAGATTTGCGTGGCACCGACTTCAAAAATATACTAGATTGGTAGGTAATTAATTTGTACAGAATGAGCACCTTTTAATGTTTACATTTTTTACTTCCTGGGTAGGTACCTAACAACATTGAATGTGTTATTTATTTGCTAGAGTTGTATTTTGTTATAATTATTTTTAGCTTTTAGTTATACATAGGTAGAAGTCGGTATATATATATATATATATATATATATATATATATATATATATATATATTTTAAATGTTATACATTTATATCAAAATGATCCACAGATGCCAGAAAAGGAATGCCAGACCCACAGAACTAGGCAAGGTTTCCAAATATTACAAGTTCTCTTTGGGGTTAATCAGTTATTATTCGTTGTAATATAAAATTTGTATTCTTAATAAAGTTGTTTTTTTTTTAAACTGAGGTCTGAGTTTCAGAACTATCTTTCATGCCATAATTGAAATGCACAGTCCGGTATAATCAGAAATATTTTTATTTTGTTGCTCTCTGTGGTGTGCAAAATTTTTCTAATAAACATAGCATCTAACTTCCATATGAGTTGTTGTATTTGGATGAAATATTGAAACACCCGGTATTTATGCGACTAAATACCAAAACATTTTAATTACAGATACCTAAATCATATAAACGTCACCTTGAAGTTTTTACCAAAAGAATTTCATAGGAAATTTATTCTTACTACTACTGCTAATAACGCTTTATAGGTAAAATTCCTAATATGTTCTATTTTTATACACAACTTAGCATGTTTAGATAAAAGTGTCCTTCAAATTGTAACGTGTAAACAATATAGTCAGTCGGCGACTGTTTGCCGGGTATAACGAACAGTCGGAATAATAAGGCAAGTGATCAGGGAAGCATACTTAGTGGATTTTTTTAACATCTTCATCATGGTGAAAGCAAAAGTGTTTATATATGCTACCGCATTTGACGGTCCTGCAAAAGTTACAGATTTTAAGTTAATAGAAGAAGAATTGCCACAATTGAATGATGGAGGTAAGTTTCAATTGTACAATTAGGAAGTTGTTGGTTTAGTTCAGAGGGCATCATAGTGACTATAGCTTATTTAAATCTGTTTCATAGCCACCAAGTGAATAAAAAACAAAATGATATGCAAGGCGTACAAATTAGTTCGGTTAATATTAGGAAAAACAATTTCTTACAGTGCAGTCACAGAAGTTGTGCACCTCCAAATTCATTGAAACTGAACTAATTGACTTTGAATTTTGAACACAGGTAGAAAATGTGTCATTAAACATTAGTGACAGCATCTATTGACATCTCTACCATGGAGGGGATAGTCCAGCCTTTCGCGGAGGTGGGATTTCTTTCGACAGAGGATCAAATTTTAAGCAAAAAACGTATTATGAAGTTTTTTCGATAAATCAATACTTTTTGAGTTATCCACGATTTGAAAACTTAGTATATTTAAGGAAAAAAGTCCCGTTCTCAAACGTATTTTCGCGAATAAATCAAAAACTACGCGATACACCAAAAATATATATATGTATATAAAAGTAGCTTATAAAAAAGCATATTGTTTTTTGCCGAATACTCTTAAGCCGAAAAGAAGTGAGATAATGGTTTGGTGGACGATAATTTGTTTAGGCGATTATTCGAATTGATGCATTTCACTTCAAATAACGGAAAGGATTGATTTTATGGGTATAAGGAACACCATCTTTGTGTATTACATTAGAAAAGTCCTTTAAAATGAAGAGTGATAAAAAACATTTAGAGGAAAACTGAAATGGGTTACTCATATTAAAAAAAATGATCGGTTAAAGTAATAACATATCCGTCAGAATTAAAATTAATCATATATATTTTTCACAATAAGTTCCAATTTCAATGGACTTAGAAAAGAAGGAGGTTCTCAATTCGTTTATTTCTATTTTTTATGTTTGTTCAGCGATTACTCGTTTATACTGGGTTCTGTTCCGGGGGATCCCGATGTGCTACCATATTTTTTCAATAACATAGCTTGTACAGTTTTTTTAGAAAATCGGGAAAAATGTTTGTACAGGCTTTCTTATACAGTAAGCTTTGAAGGACTTGCTGGTATTAAATAAAATACGAAAATGTTTCGGCTCGGACCTTGGGGTATAATAAATTGAAAAGAAATTGGATTAGTTCCAAGGGATCCCAAAATAGTCCCATATTTTTTTCATTAACATATCTTGTACCATTTTTCAGAAAATCGGGAAAAAATTTCCCTAATTTCTGATACAGTAAGCTTTGGTGAAGTTAATGGTTTTAAAATATGGAAATGTTTGTGTTCGGAACATGGGGTATAACACATTAATAGAAATTAGATTAATTCTGGGGGTCCCGAAATTGCCCCATATTTTTTTCAGTAACATGGCTTGTACCGTTTTTTAGAAAATCGGGAATTTTTTTTAAATACTTTCTTATATAGTAAGCTTTGGTGGGGGTGCTGCCTTTAATATATGAAAATGTTTCTGTTCTGAACTTGGGGAATAATAAATTGAAAAGAAATTAGATAAATCAAAATAAAGGTCAAACTTCAAGGTTGATATTTTCAATTAGAGAAAAAGTTATTCTTCATAAGCAGATATACACAGACTAAAACGTATCCTGTAATCATTACATGTCCCTTTCTTAACAGTAGACGAGGTTTGTCAGCAGGAATTTTGTTTAAAATTGTAGTACCTTTATTTTTATTTTGTCTGTTCATTGGGGTTATCTCTCTTCAAAATTTTTCCTGCATCAGATAAGTATTTAAAATCGTATTTGGAGAACAAAGTGTAGTAAGGCAATTTCGTAAAATTGTCCGGATTACTGGCTGTCCGTACAGAAATTCTTCCTAACAGTTATTCTGAGAGAAAGAGATGTCTTAAAATGATCAACCAGTATTCCTGTATATAAATACTGTATGGTATGGTATAGTGTTATACTTATCGGTTTGGAGACGTTTCAACTCCGACTCTGGAGTCGTTGTTAATCGTTTTGTTGAGTCTTTCTTGGTATTTTCAGAAAAAAAAATTCGCACTGATATGGATTATGTTGTTTGTCAAAAAGTTTTGACAGTGACAATATGTCATTTGCCGATCACTTGATACTTAGGGTACCATTGTTTTGCTCTTCTAGCAATAGATCTCTCAAGCTCAAATGAAGGTCGATAAAAAGAAGCCCTGATTTCCGTATTGTCAATCAACTAGAAAGAAAACCGGGGCCCCTGATTTTCTTTCTAGTTGATTTATAGTTTTATTGATAAAGTCTTGGGGATATTCATTTTGGAGTAGATGTTCATTGATAATGTTGACCCCGTCGTTAAAGATTTCGATGGATGGTGATATGTGTTTTGTTCTATCATATAAGCACTTTACAACACCTTTTTTTACATTCAATAAATGGTTGGAAGTTAAAATTCAAATATCTATTAGTATTCGTAGGTTTTCGATAAGTGCTTGTACTTATTGTTCTATCTATAAGTACATCAAGATAAGCAAGTTTATGTATATATTTGATTTCCATTGTAAATTTTATTGTGGGTTCTTGACTATTCATGTAATCTAGGAAGGAGTGTAGTTCTTCAGCACCATACTCCCTAACCACAAAAATGTCATCAACGTATCTCCACTACACTTTGGTTTGATCTTATAATTGCCAATGAATCTTTCTTCGAAGTATGTCATAAATATATTACTGATTATAGGTGACAAAGAAGAACCCATGGTCATACCAAATTCTTGTTTATAGAAATCTCCTTCAAATTGAAAATATGTTGAGTTCGGCTAGTTCCATTATTGTGTCAATGCTTAATTCTATTTTGTTGTGTAAGGTAATATCTAGTTGTAATTTATTTTTTGATAATTTGTAATGATTTATCAACAGATACATTTGTAAAAAGACTGACTATGTTGAAACTTACTAGTATATCATTTCTCTTGATAACAATGTTTTTTAATTTTGTTAAAATTTAATTCGTGTTTTTTAAATTGTTAGGATTGTTTTCGTAAGGTTTAATTATATTTAGTAAAAATTTTGATATGTTTTGTAATGGTGAATTTATTGAACTTACAATTGGTCTCATTGGTATTGTATCTTTATGTATTTTTGGAACGCCATATAAATGTGGAGGTTTACTGTAGTGAGGTGTTAAGTGTTTTCGGTCTAATGGAGTGAATTCTTGTTTGTGTTTTGTTATAATGTCTCTAGCAGCCTTTTCTATATTTTGCGTAACATCTTTTTGGAGCTTAGTATAAGTATAACCGTAGCGTTACCTTTGTCGGCAGGTAGAATTTTAATTGTGTTGTCTTTTTTAAGCTTTTCTACGGCATATCTTTCTGTAGGAGTGAGATTGTGTTTCGTTTTGTGTTGTCTCTCCAGTAGTAATTTATTTCTTATTCGGTATTCACTGGACACTTCTGGAGGTAGTTTTTGTGCTGTGTCTTCAATCGCAAAACACATATCATCATCCATCGAAATATTTAACAACGAGGTCAGCATTATCAAAGAACATCTACTCAAAAATCAACAGCCCCAAGACTTTATAAATAAAACTATAAATCAACTAGAAAGAAAATCGCAACAACAAACCAACACAAATGACCAACAGATCACTAATACCAACCAAACACAAACAGAAAACAAAATTATGAATATAATTCCATACGTCCCAGGTGTATCCGAAAAAATGAAGCGGTTAGGAAATAAATACGATACTCGTATTAAAACTGTTTTCAAAACAAATAATACATTGCGCTCTATCCTCACACATACCAAACCATTTAACGCAACTCAACATTCCAAAAATTGTGTGTACAGTGTTGTGTGTGATTGTGGCCATAGTTATACCGGTGAAATTTCAAGACCTTTAGAAGTAAGGAAAAAACAACACCAATATAACATTTCGAGAAGACATGTGGACAAGTCAAATTTGGCCAACCATGTATTAACCAGCACCGGAAGCCATAGGATAGATTGGGATAAAACAAAGATCTTGTTAAAAGAGGAAAATTTAAAAAAGAGAAAACTTAAAGAAGCCAGCTGTATGATGATTTCATCCTGTACTAAATTTTCCAAAATATAATTTTAAACCCATATTTCTTTGGACTATTGCATTCAAAATAGTCGTTATGCATACAAGTGACCTTCTTCTAGGCTCTTGGAGTTAAGATTCGATCGTTTTAATATTAAATTACTAACGTTGAGGCTCTCGGTGGGGGCGATCGCCCCCCCCCCACTTGATCTGCCAATGTTTACAACTATATACTAGGTTTTTTTTTGTTTAAAAATGAGGTATCTTTATTTTTTTATAATATCTCAAATTATAATGAAACAAAGTTTATTAGAATTGAAAACTGCATCCAATTATGCTGTATTTGTAAAAGTTGTATTGTGTGAAAATTTAACTCGCTTGACCAAAATATGTATTTTAATAATAATTGATATTTATTGTTATTGGTCTTAGGCAATTCTTTTAAAATTAGGTATTGCATTGTAAGTGTGCAATACTGATTTTCCATATCATACTGTTTTCGTCGCGATGCGTTATTATAATCGCCTAATTAAAACTGAATCCGATTAACCGATTTAGGTAATGCTAACAATGCTTTTCGTCTATAACTTCGTTGGTATAGGCCGTGTAGAAAAGTCTCTTAAAAGACTAAAAACAAAACAGTTTGGCGAGCTGGATTGTATCGGTGCACTATAATAATTAAGTTACTGCTTAAGAAAATTCGAAAGTGGCATTGGCTGCTAAATTTAAAAAAAGTTATATAAATGCCTGAATTTTGTAAATCAAACCTGATGTATTACTCCTATTTGAACATTAATAGTTTTACATTTTGAATGAGCGTCCACTGAAAAGTACAGCCTTAATTTGGAATAAAAATTGATACATTTTTAGTTATTTTCTTTTAAAAAATAATTTGTCTTCCCTTTAACAGCATTGTTACTTCCTTTTGTTCCATAGAAACTTACTTCGAATTCGATTGAAACGGAGATAACTATTTATTTAGACAGCTAACGTATTTATTGCATAATTGTTGAATTAAAATTTAATAATCGGGGAAGATGACAAGCATTTGTTCACGGTGACTGGCTGAAACGACCGGCCGAAAATATGAAATCACTACATTACATAATGAAATTAATAATATTTGTTCAGATTTCTGAGAATTTATTGATGATAACACTATTCTGATAAATTTAATAACGTAGATAAAACATTTATCGAATACCTTAAAAATAGAAACTTGCAATTATTAATTTAACAGTCAAAGTCACAATTATTGAATATTTTAAATGTTCATAATTCATGTTTTTGTACAGTGCGGTCCTAAAGTAACGGATAAATTCATTTTCTAAGTAATTATGAATGTAAATGAAAGATACTTGTCCCTTTAAATTTTTATACAATACTACAATTTCTGAATAAAATTGGTCACCTCTCTCTTCAACTCCCTAAAGGTAATAACTATCGCTAACAAGTGTGATACGGGGTTTACAAGGATTTTCAGTTCTCGCTTCAGCAATCTAGGACTTTTTGATTTTGGACAGCAAATTTATTTTATACAAACAAGTATTTCTCCAGTCAAATAATTGTCACGATTTACTGGTCTATTGGTTTTGTTTCGGCCAAAAAAGTAAAATCGGATCTTTTTCTGACATATAAAACGTATTTGAAATTTATTTTAGTTCTCTAGACGTCTCTAATAATATATATTTTTTAAATTAGCCTTTCTGAGACCCAAATAATTGATATATTAATATTAATTGGTGTTGATAAAAAATCAAAACGCAGTCTGAGGTATGAAGAATATTTAATGAGAAGTATCCTGATCGTAGGATTTCCCAGTCTAGGGTGAGTAGAATCCAACAAAAATTTCGTCAAAAGAACTTCCCCAACCTGGGAGATCAAACTTCAATAAGAAAATTGGCTATATTATTAAATGTTGAGGAAAATCCACAGAAACTCACAATAATCGGTGATAATCATGTAAGTCAAACATCTATCTGCAAAGAAATTTTGATAAAAGAGAAATACCATCCTTATAAAATTAACTGGTTCAGGAATTAAATGACGATGAGACTGATGGTAGATTAGAATTTTGTGAAAGGTTGACGACCGATGTTTCCCAAAAATATTCTTTTCTCCAACGAGGCAACGTTTACCCTACATGGAAAGGGCGATAAGTAAAATTGTTGGATGAGGGAAGGGCACAATCAGTATCCTATGAAACTGAACGTTTGGGTTTGCATAATAGATAGCAGAATAATTAGACCATATTTTTTTGAGAGGGCATTTTTCTACAAAATGTTTTAATACCTTAATTAAGACATTGTTTTCCGGATACTTTTAAGACCACAGACATTAACAGAAACATATGGTTTCAATAATATGGAGCTACATCATAGTATCAGTACGAGCTTATCTCAATCAAGCTTTTCCGCATCGATTGATCGATAGACGTGGAGGATTTGAATGGCCACCCTGTTCTAGCAATCTGATTCCAGTTGATTATTTTTTGTAGGACTATTTAAAATCGAAAATCTACAAGTAGAAACCAATTAATAATGATAAGTTAAAACACCAAATGAGGCAAAACATTAATCAAATCAGTGCAGAGATGTTGCAAAACGTTGTCGAAGAATTTTAACACCGTCTAGTTTTTATCCTTTCTTGGACAAAATTGTAAGTTTGTATGTTTGTTTGTTCGGGCATCACGTAAGAACTACTGAAGTGATTTTGCTGATTTTTTTTGTTGCAAAGCCTATAGTTTGACTTCAAATCTGGTAGACATTTTATCTCTCTAAATTGACAGAAACAGTAGATATAGCGAAAAAACTTCGACCATGTTGGGTAATACAATTACTCAATTGGTTCCACCGCATGCACAAAATATTAGATACTGACATCAGCTTAGTTTTTATTCTAAATTCGGAATGCGCAAATGTAACATGTTTCGATTTAAGCAAAATCAACTGATATAACAACCGTAATTTTACAGGGTGTTCTCTATATAGGAAACTTAGAGCGGAGTAGAATTAGATGGATTTAAAAAATCTAAAAAAAAGTTATATTTGGTGGCAGCTGCATATATACAATGTGGTGGAAATAAGGGGGAGTGAAATTAGTTATACGGGGTGGGTTATATTGAGTGGGTCATAAACAGTTCCATATACGAGGTGATTGAAAAGGGGTAGAATATTTATACAGTTTGAATAAAAAATTTAAAAAAAGTGTTAGGTAAGCAGTTAGGATCTTTGAATTATGTTCATAAGATTATTATAGTTATGAAATGGGGTGAAGACATGTTAGAAGCAGTTGTTTATACAGGGTGTTAGAAATATAACATAAAGTGAAATTATTTATGTTGTGGTTAAAAACTTGTTTTATATCCACAAGTAGTTGCATATATTGGATAGTTGAAAGTTGAAATATAGGATGGTGTACAGTTATAAATATACAGGGCAGGTAAAAAATGCTATGGTGCGCAGTAAAGTATAGTTGTACAGTGTCATTCATACAAGATTAGAAAAAGTTGTAAATGAAGGGTGGTTTAAATGAAGTGTGGAGAGAAATTATACTTTAATATGTTTTGAAAAAATATGAGGAAAAATTGTGAAATAGCGTAGTTCATAATAAGTTGCAAAGATAGGATAATTGAAGTATAGGATGAATAATGTTATGATAATTATTTTTAAAATGTTATATTGCTTGACCAGTAAGCAGTAGCGTATACAGCGTAGTTGTAATACATACAAGGTGATTCAAAAACATGTTGAACAAAATTGTTATATTCGGTGCCCAATAAGCAGTTGCGGTTTTGGTGAAATATATTGGAGATAGATGGAGTAGTTACAAATACAAAATGTTTAAAATAGCGGGTAGAGTAGATTTGTAGTTATGGTTGGATAATTTTTTTCGTAGGATAGAACATGAGCTGTTGCATATATGCAATATCTGAAACATGGATCGAAGTAAAATTATAGTTCATAGAGTGTGATTAAAACAATGTTATAAAAAGCTGCATATGAGGGGTGGTTGAAATACAAGGTGGAGACAAATTATACTTTCAAGGGTGGTTCAAGAATGGTTATATAGCATAGTCCATAAGCAGTTCCATATATAATATACTGAGGGGACCAGAGTTATAGTTAAGTGTTTAGAAAAAGTTATATTTTTATTTGGAATAAAATTATGGTTATACAGGGTGGTTCAAAAATACGTTGGAATGTCTGGTTTTAATGTAGATGGGAGTAGAGTTAGTTATACAAAGCGGTTAAAATAAATGTTGAATAAAATTGTTATATAGGGTGGCCAATAAGCAGTTGCAATTTGGGTGATGGTTTAAATAAAAGTTTGGTGTTATGGTACACAACTGTGTTTTTATATTTGAGACACCAACGGTTCCACAGGCATTTCCATTAGGATGGATCAGATAAAGTTTAAAAAAATTATTATATAAGGTAGAACATGAACAGTTTCATTCTACTATATGCAATATCTGCAATATGGGGAGAAGCAAGATTATAGTTTTAGAGTGTGTTTAACTCAATGTTAGAAAAAGCTACATATAAAAGTTGAATAAAATATAGAGGAAAGAGAAATTTTACTTTAAAAGGTGGTTCAAAAAATATCAGAAATCATTGTTATGCAGCGTAGACCATAAGCAGTTGCATAGCTGAAATATAGGATAGAGAAAAGTTATAGTCAGGTGTTCGAAAACTTATATTGGGTGACAAATAAACATCAGCACTTACAGGACGGTTGCTGTAGAGTTACAGTTCAAGGTGATTAAAAAAAAAATTCGAATAAAATTGTTATATAGGGTGGCCCATAAGTACTTGCAGTTTGGGTGAGATATATTCGGGATTGGTGGATTTATACTTACGTAGGGTGGTTCAAGCAAGTTAGAAATTTTTTTATTTAGGATAATCCATGTTTCATAAGTTATTTCTTTTTGCGAAGGCTAGTATAATACATATTGTATCTAGTCGGGAATCTTCATCAATGGCACTTCCCACAAGAATCTCGAACACTTATTTGTGTATTTGATACATATTGGTAAATTTGTAGACGCGAGATGGAATAACATCTGGGATTTTCGCGGAAACTAGCACATAGCGATTTCAAGTCAGTAGCCGTTCCATGTAATTGATTGCATCCCGTAATTCCTAGGTTAGAATGACACCTCGAAAAGAGTATACAATATCTCTTACAGATGAAAATTGCGTGGTGACATTATAAACCAGGAGTTACGGGATAATAGCAATTAAATGGAATGACTCCAGATTCGGAACCTCTGTGTGCTAGTTTCCCCGAAAATCCTAGACATCGATCTTTACATCTGCGTCTACAAAACGTTTATTTTTCTGTCAAGAAATGAACAGTGTCCAGTTTGAACATACTACTTACACTATAGTTATTGTAAATATTGTTAATTACTTCGGATCTTACTCCTTTCTATGGCATCATTATTTAATTATTAAAACGTCCTATATTGCTGAATAGAGAATTGAAAACCCTTTTAAATAATAAATAATTTAATTCAAAAAGTGTAGTCACATGTATACAAATTAATTTGTTTCAGGGTTTTTCATTTACATTCTTAATTACGTACAAAAAGAATGTGTCTGTTACTTCAGAACCTCACTGTAGATAAATTATAGTAAGAACTTTTATTGCCTCTCTCCTCAGATTAATTTTTGACATATAATTAACATTTGACAAAAAAAGAAGATGGTGCCCATTTCCTGAAATGACAACAAACATTTGTTTATTTTTTATACCTCACTTTGTTGGTTGATTCTAGGTTATTGCATTTAAAATTCTATTACACAAAATATCATTGATTATATTGAACAAATGCAAGTCGAAAGGACCGTTTCCCTAATTAGTAACTACAAAATTTAACAAAAAATAAGACTATTATGCATTTTATAATTATTTGCTAAGGGGAATGCATTGAGAAATAAAATTTGATAACATTAAGGTTTTTGTATCTTCAAGTTTTGGAAATAGTATTTGGTTCAAAAATTGCCGGTCTATGTTTAGTTTCATTCAGAAAAATCTTTGAAAGCAATCTACTTTAATATCCCGACTTAATATATAAGTTATACTACGTCACATGGAAAATCTAAATAAAATTATTACATTGAATTTATGTAATGACAATACAAGAAGTAATAGTTATCCATAAATTATATATTTTTTTATTGCATGTTGCTCTGTTAGATATAGGTGCAATTAATAGCTACACTATAGTTAAGAGTAAAATGAAATGTCATCTATGAATAAACTACTGTTAAAATTGAACAATCTATATCATTTGTGGCTAAGTGCGTGATGGGTGCCGTGATCGTTCACATTGGACCATAAGCGAAACCGTGCAGCCACTTCAAAGGACCGTTAGTGTTAAGGTACAATCCGGTTTCGTTAAGCTTTTGTCTCACACGTCCGTACGCGTCCATCGCCCGCGAAGACGACCACCAACGTTGAAAATTATTAGGATTCAATCTACCAGTGAAAAGAGCAAATTTACGGGCACACAAATTTTAACGGCTGTTACGTGTTATATCACTAAAAACCTCCAATGCCTGAACTGGGCTTGCTTTCTTTCGGCATTTGCATCTGCATTTGCAGATTTTTATTCCTTTACTTTTTATTGTACCATTAATCCTTTTGGCCTGGCTGTTAATGAAATTTCCTACTAGAAAACGATACAAAACCATCGTTCCCTTGCATAGACTCGCGCTTTTAAAGTTACCGACCTTTGGCGGATAGGACTGACAGATCAAAAAACACCTGAATGAATAATATTAATACCCAGCTAAAGCAAAAAAGGGTTGTACCCATTTGGTGGATAATATCTTTCATCCTTGCAAACTGTTTCGGTAATTGAAGGAATAGAATGAATATATTCATTCATAAAAAACACATTTTAAAGAAGGGTACGCACCCAACGTAGGTTGTCATCTTTTGCGGACAACGGACGTGTAAAGACGTGTGAGACAGAAGCATTAGGGTAGACGAACCATAGATCCATAATAACATATCATAGATCTAGGAACAATCAAAACAATGACTTTCTCTGGGTGAATGTGTACCAAAGAAGGTCGTTGTTGGTCTATTTAGTAACCTGGACAAGGTCACAGTGTTTTGGGATGTGGTATCATTTACCTAGTTTACCTGAAAAGTGTAAAACGATCACACGCAAATAATAGTTTTCGGACAAATTCCATATTGATTTGAATCAAAAAGGACCGTATTTGGCGAAGAAACAAGTAACTATGGTTCGGTAATTAACTTCATGAAAATACAGGCACTGGTAATGTTCAATTATATGGGGTGAGGAAAAGTATGGAAACCTCTGAATAACTTGAGTAGAACTCATTTTCAAGAAAAATGATAAATACAAAAGTTGTTGCATTTTTCCCTGACAATTTTTTGAATTTGACTTTGACCATGACCTTGAGGGTCATTAACGGGTCAAGTTGAAATTTTTAAATGGGAACCTCTACTTTTTATCAGGAAAATGAAAAGAGCAGAAAATTTCACGTCCAAATATGCCCTTGACCATCACCTTCACCGTGAGGGTCATTAGTTAGACCAGTTAACATTTTTAAATATCGGGGTGTTTTTTGAAGTGAGTCCCCTTGAGCATTGATTTGATATTCGAATCAGCTGTTGTGAATATTTGATGTAAATAAAAGTTTCTAGAAAGTGAAAGTAAAATATTAGTTTTAAAATTTAACTGAACCCACGGAGTTTATTGCAATATTGTTAGATCTATAGCTTGCTTGCAGTTTCTAATGCGCCACTTATCAATGCCCCACCCTACTACACGATGTTTATGAATGTTTCCGACCATGCTGAACTCGAATGTGCCAACCGTAAAGCGTTCCAAGGTACGTGGTGCCCGGGGTTGCCCACATCTACGTCGTCTCCTGGAGTTTTATGATTTGGATCAGAAACAGTTGAAACTGCATACCCGGCGATTTCTTGCCTATTGAAAAAATTAAACTAGGCGCGGTATTGACCCTCAAGGTCATGGTCAGTCATGGTAAAGGTCATGGTCAAGTGCATATTTGGACGTGAAATTATCTGCTCTTTTCATTTTCTTATTAAAAGGTAAGGGGTTCCTATTTAAAAAATTCAACTTGACCCGTTAATGACCTTCAAGGTCATGGTCTAGGTCAAATTCAAGGCCAGCATTAAATTGCCAGGGAAAAATGCTAGAACTTTTGTATTTATCACTTTTCTTGAAAATGAGTTCTCCTCTAGTTATTCAGGGGTTTCCATACTTTTTCCTCACCCCGTATATCTGCT
Source organism: Octodonta nipae (assembly GCA_034190945.1). NCBI lineage: Eukaryota > Metazoa > Arthropoda > Insecta > Coleoptera > Chrysomelidae > Octodonta > Octodonta nipae. Next base: position 27,310,135 of record CM067221.1, on the reverse strand, counting down.
CTGTATTCTGAAGAAACCAGTCAATTGGTAAATCAATTGTCAATCTGATAAATACATATATCAGTGAAAATTACCAAAGTGTCTTTATTTTAATGAAAAGAAGGAAAAGTGTTGGTCCATCAAGGTAATGTACGGGTGCATACATGTAATAATCATCATAGCGAAAATTCAGTTATTGGGCTATGAACTACTATCCATCATATTCTCCAGATTTAACCCTCTGCGACTATTTATTGTTTCTAAATTTGAAGAAATGGCTGTGCGGTAAGAGATTTGGGTCGAATGCAGAGTTCATAACTGACGCCCATTTTCAGGGTCTTTAATAAAGCTATTATTTGGACGGAATAAAAAAAAAGAATAATTTTGGACTAAATGTATCGACGTAAAATTATGTTGAGAGAAAAAAGCGTATTTACCGAAAAAAATATCTTTTATTCCAAAAGTCACTCTCTCTGATCAAACTGTCTTATTATTTAAGTACATCGACACCAAATAATTTTAGGAACACGAACGAAAGTAAATCACAACAACAAACTTTGTTTTAAAATTAAAGGAATCGAAACTGCGTAAGAGTGTTTAAATGTATTTAATTTAGAAACAGTTTTAATAATCTAGTTAGTCAATTAAAAGATCTAATATTTTCAGAATTTTTGGCTGAAGCATGTTACCTTAGTGTTGATCCCTACATGAGAGCTTATGCTCGAGCCCAGAAAATAGGCCAACCTTACATAGGATCACAAGTGGCAAGGTAAGATATGAACGTTCAAAAAACATTAAATAGTTTAACGAAGAAACTATTATATTAGGCGTATTGATATTATACCATAAGTCCGTTGTATAAAACGGTCTATGATGATAATAACATGTTATCTAAGACCCAGAGAAGAAAAATGTAAAATCCATCTAATATAAAATACATGCTGCAACTAAGATACAGATCAATTGCAGAATCATTTTAAGTGAAACAAAATAGTTAAAATTGTAATACAACCCAATGAATGTCTGATTTTTGTTACATATGATTTTCGATTTGTATACAAGAAATTAAATTTACATTTTCAATGCATATTTTCAAGTCATTGACAACGAAGTCAGAATCGACCTTGAAACGTTTGGTTTTTCTTTCAATATACAGCATTTTATTTCGATTGTGGTGTTATTTCCCAAGAAAACATATAAAATAATCAAGAATATGCCACAAATAACATTTAGAAGACAATTAGAAAGTACATTTTTTATAAACGTTTTTCTTTATTGAATTTATTGATGTTAGAACAGTTGGTTTTAGCTCTGTCATATAGAGATTTGATGATACCTCATTTTACTGAATGTGGATCATTAGAGTTAAAGTCGAGATACCTGTTAGTGTGAGTCGGTTTTCTGTAAACTCCTGTTTCAAATGTCGATTCTCTTTTTGTTATTAAAATATCTGAGAAAGATAATTTGTTATTCTGTTCAAATTCTAGTGTAAATTGAATAGTTTGTTCTTTGTTGTTTATGTCGTTAAGTAATTCATGTCAGTCTTCAAGATTATGTTCCCAAATAACGAATATGTTATCAACATAACGCCACCAAACCCATCTGTTTTGAGAAACTTGTTTGTTCTTAAAATTTTTCCATAAAATGTTTGTTCAAAGCAGGAAACAGGCAGGAACCTGTTGCTGTGCCAAAATCTTGTTGGTAGAAGTTATCATTAAGTTGAAAATTGGTTGTCTTTGTACAAAATGTTAGTAGTTCCATTATTATATCAATGGACGATTGTGGACTTGATTTAGTAAAGAATCATGTTTTAATCGTTGTTTCACTATGGGAAGTTATTTAGTGACAGGAACATTATTGTATAGATTTACAATGTCAAAACTTGCTAGTGTGAAAGTATTTTTGTATTGTATATTTGATAATTTTTCTAAGAAATGTGCGCTGTTTTTAAGGTGAGAGTTAGATTTACAAGTAAGTGATGAAATAATTTTTAAAAGAAACTCTGAGAATTCACTACATGGAGAATTCATAGAGCTGACAATAGGTCTTAATGGAATGTTGAGTTTATGAATTTTAGGTAAGCCATAGAAATGTGGCGGTTTGGAATAGAGTGGAGTAAGTTTTTTACGTTCTTGTTCTTTTAATTAATGTTTGTGGTTGTTTTTGTTCTATAGGAAGTTAGATATTTGTTTAATTTGGTATATTGTCCTTGGTTTATTATGTCACAAGTCAAATAATAGATATTGTTAAACACTTATTTTTACATTTTAGAATTGTACCTTTTTTCATACTTACTTGGTCATTGACAACGGAGTCTGACCTAGACAACGAAACGTTTGGAAATATACAGACATTCCGTGTTTGGTGGTGTTATTTCTCAAAAAGTGCTTAAACATTGAAAAAATATGTCACAAAGATTCTTCAGAAAATAACTATTAGCTTGCTTTAACAATTTTGCGACTAAGTTTGTAACATCACTTTAATCTTTAAATTTCAGGATATTAGAAAGTAAGAATAAAGATTATCCTGTGGGACGATATGTCGTTGGATACTTTGGTTGGAGATCACATACAATTTCAAAAGGAGCGACACCTGATGCTTCCGTAAGAGTTCCTCCTTATTTGCTTCCGGATATTGGAAACTTACCACCCTCTCTTGGCCTAGGAGTACTAGGTATGCCAGGGTGAGTTTTTGTGAGATGAAAAGTGTAGTCCTCTAATCACATAATAGGAAAATACAGATTTGTTTTTTTTTCCAGGAATACGGCCTATTTTGGATTGCTAGAAATAATGCATCCTAAAGCAGGTGAGACTCTTGTTGTTTCTGGTGCGGCAGGAGCTGTAGGCAGCTTGGTTGGACAAATAGGGAAAATAAAAGGTATGAAAGTCATCGGAATAGCTGGTTCAGAAGAAAAAGGCAAATGGATCACGAAAGAATTAGGTTTTGATCATTTCATCAATTACAAGACTGCTGATGTAGGAAAGAAAATTGCAGAGCTAGCTCCAGATGGAGTCGATTGCTTATTTTGATAACGTAAGTTTACTAATTAGCTGATATATGAAAAAATAATTAGCTTATCCGTAATACTGGTCGAGATAATTCGCTAAGAAGGAATGAACTGACTAATTTTTGAAGTACCTACCTATCCGCATTATACATCATTTTCATTTTGACAAGTTAAATTCCGTGGAATTTTAGGTGAATTTTTAGAAATACTATTAATATAATATAAAGGAAAGGAGAAAATGCCGCAATATAATATTTGACTAGTACTAGAAAATTATTTAAAATTATTTATCATATATTATAATCATCCAATTTTTTTATTTCCCGGAATGCCGTGTTTTCCATTAAAATCACTTTCATTATAATAAGTACCAGTTCCTTATAACTAACAACGTTTTTGAATACTTATGTTAGAACTTAAATATAATATATATATATATATATATATAGGTGGTTTCCGGGAATTCATCCGCGTAGTTGATAACTGATCCCTGCCGGGATATATGATTTCGGCAGTCACATCTGCCCTTTTCGGTTCGCAGAATTCTTAAAATTAACTAGAAGCGAAAGCAGAAGGCTACGAGAATTATGCGAACCGACCTGAAGAGGGCAGATGTGAATCGTCATTTTAACTAATGTTTTAGGTGGTTTTAGTGCCCGCGAAAACTTAAATATATATATATATATATATATATATATATATATATATATATATATACCTAATAAAGTTTACATTATTCGCGAGTAACATAGGTTATACATTATTTTGATAAACGCGATGGGGGGGAGTGGTTTGCATATTGTTTTTACTTAAATTTATATTTTGGAAACAAAATGTGGTACCGACGTGAAAATTGGTGTATATAGTCGTCTCACCAAAGAAATAAACACGAGTTTCATCATTTTGCAAAAATTCAATTATCTCATGGGGAACCTGTCAAAATGGTTTTTAATACTGTTTTTCGGGAATCTAAAGGAATGTAGACCTTCAGGAATAAGAGGTTCATGCAATGCTTTAAGTGAAGTAATACGAGATTCGTCATTCTGTGAAAATTGAAATATCTAACAGGGGAAATGGGGGTCAGCATTGTTTTACAGAGAATCAATATCTCAGAAATAGATAGTTATACTGGTGTGATTCTTTAACTATATATACTAGTCTACAATAAATAGGTAGAAGCGGGTATGCTTTATTCTGCAAAAATTCAGTTATCCGATAGGGGTAAGTGGGGATTATTTAAGAAAAATTCACTACGTCTTGGGAACTCTAAATAATACATATATGAGAATTATGATATTAATTCTTGAAGTTTATAGGAATGACATGTTGCGAAAATTCTATCTTTGATTGGGAGGAATGGGTTTTAGTAATTTTTTGAAGAAAACATGACGCAGGCGCGAAAGTTGGCATATATGCTCTTCTTTCTTTTATGAGTAGTATTGATTCATTGTATGAGAACTCATAAATTGACTATTGGTCATTTTGCCAATATTGAATTTAAGGAGGGGATGAAGACTATGTGAGTAATCGCAGGTGAAATCTCTTAAACAATTAGAATGTCTAAAGTATGGGCTTCATGCATTTTGTATTGTTTTGTTTATATGAGTAATGTCTGATGTGTTGTGATGGTTTTTGTTGTGTCGCATCAGAAGCTTTGAACATCTACTTCTGGAGGTAGCCGACAATGCATAAATATGGCCAAGATTAGAACGGGAGGGCAATACAGAGGGTAAAAGGCTATTTATTTATTTTTCCGAACAGTTCAATATGAGAACGGATAAAGAGTGTAGAGTAGCCAGTACTATAAATTGAATCTCTTCTTCATAATCATAATCTGAATCAGAATCACACAACTCTTGGAAAAACATTGGGCACTAACCTAACTTCTTCTAAAACGCGAGCGTATTGATTCAAAATATCGTCAGAAGGCATCACAACACGACATATAAATGTGAGCATCACGACACTACACGTCAGACAAATATAAATCCCCTTAACTTATCTTTATGCAATCCCTTTACGGCTTCTATTACTTTTGCTATAGGTAATCTCATAAATACTTCTCAAACTTGTTAATAGTTACCGTGTTACATGCTTTAGTCAGATCTACAAACAGGAGATGGATTTCTCTATTTGTGATAGTTTCGGTTTCTTTTAGCTGAATTAAACTGAAAATATTATGGATGCATGTTCTACTTGCTCTAAATCCTGTCTGCTCCCCGATTTCCAATAGTATTTATTATTTTTCGATAATAATTTCATATAATCGACTGATGGACACAATTTGGTCACGTATTGTAAAGTCGTATAAAACCAAGATAAAGTGCGATAATATTGTTTAAAACAGTGAATAAAAACTCTAGTAACAATCATTTATTAAAATTCGATTAAAACAAACATAAATCTTTTTTATATATGTATTTTTTTATAATTAGGAATACATGTTTTTATTTCAGGTTGGAGGAGATATCAGTGAAGCTGTTCTTCAAAATATGAAGCTGTACGGGCGTGTTTCTATATGCGGAATAATTTCTGCTTACAACGAAGATGACGCCAAAGGTAATTGAAGTTTACTACAAGATATACACGAGATACAAAAATTTGAAATAATATCAAAATTAGAAATCTGTGAGTTATACAAAAACAAGAATAAAAGTTCCATAAACGTAGGTTTGGAATTGCTTCGTTTTCAAGATACAGGGTGTTAAACAATAATGTACGCCACGGACTCTTTTGTCATTTTTATTTTTTTATGATGAAATACAATTTTTACCGTTTGAATTATTTGAGTATTGCAAATACAACCAGACATTGTTGCATGAAAATTGATAAATCGCCTTTTTTTGCAAATTAGTGATGTCTGCGAAATATATAAGTAATGAACTCTACTCTTTTCTTTTGTCACTTTGTAAAAAGCATTGTATTTGAAACAATTCATCTCTCGAAGTATTAGAGAGAAACATTCGGGGAGCATTTAGAGCTATAACACCCGAAATATATCAATAAATACTATAATTAGAGCTGAACTCTTTATTCAACAAAAAGAGATGTATTTCGAATATTTGCTATTAAAGGTCCTAAAGTGCAAATACAGTTTTCTTTTTAGTCATACCCAGTTTACGCCAACTTGATAATGTTACTGCATATTCTTGATAACTATTTATGAAATAAAACTACGTATATTGCAGGATATTGTCAATGGCTTTATATTTATTGTGATTGCAATCTGCAATTATTTAAGTGAAATTTAAAGTGATTTATTTAATTTATTTTTGGACTGATTTCAAATGTAATGACGTTGTTTGATATGCTACAACGAAGATGACGCCAAATTTGAAAAAAAAGATTGATTTAGAAAAAATGATTTTTATAAGTTTAAAAAGCCATATGAGTTGAAATATTGGCGAAAACTGCTATCTATGAAGTTTGGTCCCCTAGAAGGAATTTAATAATGATTTTAGCCACTTAAATGTAGAATCAAAAATCGCTGTAAAAAATCCCTTGGCCTTTTTTTAATTATGCAGTTATATTAAGAATTGTTCCAGGTATTAAAAATATTAAATAGGCACAATGTTTCACTTTGAAATTTAAATTGTTGTCATTTACGGTTAAACCGGAAGTGATAGGAAAGTTAAAAATGAAGCATCCATGTGGGAATTTTGGTGCTTATAGCATATTCCAAATTTTATTAACATAGCTATAAAACTCTAGGAAAAATAGCTGGTTTATTATGTATGACATAATGCTACATTTCTACTGAATGCCACTTATGCCTTTTTGTATAGTGGCTAAAAATGTCATTTCCTACGTATCTGCAGTATGCCATAAACAAGAAAATGATTGCATTTTCCGTTATTTTTTTAACAACTTTATGAGATATGTCTTTGTTGTAGACCCGGTTGATGCTTATGCCAATAAAAAAATGTGCTCAATACGTCATAATTATCATTCAGTTTCAAAGGCAAGTAAGAAAATCACGCGAAATCTCGTTCTAACTTGAATTTCCACTTATTTGCACTTATGCCGTTTGTTTTGTAGGCCTTTAATGACGAAAACTTTCATCTATTAAATTGGCGGCTATAAGAAAATCACGGAAAATTACTTATTTGTTTTACACTAATACGTCATCTCCACCCTTTGAACCCTTGCAAGTCTTATGGCTAATTATTTCTGAATACCGTGGAAGTTTTAAAACTCCCACAATGTTATATTATTATATGTTATAAATATGGCATAAGCAAGAAAAGCGTTGCAGGTCACGTGATTATTGTTCAAAAGAAAATTATATTTTCACACTTTTGGCACCACAGGAACCGGTAAAATTTTCACAAGACGTACTCAACATTGGAGTACCTACCTGAGAATACCAACACGTGAAATCTGCCACCACTACCCAGTCTATTAGTAGTTTTCGAGAAAATAGGTACAGTACGACATTCAATTGTTGATTCACTTCCTTGGTGAAGCGGAAGCTTCTTAACGGGGCCCACATTTACACATATGAAAATAGATGAGCAAGGGAAAGAATCGGATAACCTGAGATTTCATTTGTTTCGACACCGACACCACACACTACCTTGATCTTGAAATACCCATACAATTCAGTTCAGTGTGTAAGAAACAGAGACCAGGTAAAATACATTATGGGTTTCTTCTTTTATAGAATATCAAATTTTTCAAATAAAACTCCAAAATTCTCCAATTCTTTTGCCATATATTGCATTAAGGACTTGACATATGTCAGAAGTCAGAAAGAACGCTCTTAACATTCATATACTTTTGTTAAATTTTTTGCCGCATTTACAATTCATCGGAATATGAGCTTCCACTTGCAAGCTAATAATTCAAATTTTTTTAGGCACTTATAAAATTTAAATTAAGAATGAAATTACACATTGGGAATAATACTTGAGTCATAACAAAATAGTGACAATTATTTTTATTCTCCTGAAATTCCATCGTTCAGACTCAAATGACAGCCGCTCTTTTTTGCTTTTGCCAATTTCCTTTGTAACTCATTCACTAACGAAAACAGAATCTTTGCTAAATCATTATTTTTTCTGCGAATAATATCAAGTTTCAAACGTTTATAAAAGAGTAATTAATTCTTTATCTCATATTGCAGCCAATATTAATCAAAAAGTGGTCTTATTCAAGGAATTACGTATAGAAGGTTTCATAGTGACCAGGTGGACTGACAGATGGATGGAAGGAATTACACAAAATCTTAAGTGGATTCAAGAAGGCAAACTGAAATTCAAGGAAACTGTAACAGAAGGTTTTGAAAATATGCCAAAAGCTTTCATTGACATGATGAACGGCGGTAACACTGGAAAAGCAATTATCAAAGCATGAAGAAATCTTTTGTCTTTTTTTTAATGATACATATATATGTGTATTTCATATAATAAATAAGATGAATAAATAATTATTAATTTTAATAATTATTAAACAGCTATCCTATCCGTAATGAAAATGAGATGTCGCTAACTTTGGGAACATATCTTCACAGAGTGGAACATGGTAAGATCTGTATTTTAACTGTAAATGAAGTATCGAATATGTTGCTGCTAATATTTTTAACCGACTTTCTAAAAAGGGGAAGTTATCAATTCGCCTGCATTTTTTTTATGTATGACGAGCGATTTGAACTGCATTATATTAAGGAACATTACAGAAAGGTCCCATATAATTGTCTATAACATGAGATTTACAATTTTCCAGAAAATCAGAAAAAAAAGTAAATAAGGGACTAGATTTCAGTGAATTTCAATGAATCTTCACTGTTTTCTCTAAAATCGCCAAAGAAATTTGAATATTATAAATTGTATACTACAAAGATATGTTCCAGCTTGATTCCATGTATATTTTTCTATAACGTACCATTTTTCTGAAAATCGGAAAAATATATTCCAAAAAACTGTAAAAATAATGTTAAATGTCTAATTTTCACCATACAAATCAAGTTTAAATGTCATGATATGCCATAAAAGTATATCGTACAGGGTGTTTGTAATGGTTTTCATTTTGATTCGTTTGAAGTAAGTTTCTTTTAGAGACGAAGTTAAGTTAGAGAGCTTATAGTCTCGTAAAATGGCAGAAAATATTCCGTTAGTTTATAGAAACGAAAATCTGTTAAGTCGGCGAACTCTTCTATATGGTATACGGTTGTAGGTGTGTGGGTGCGTTCTTGTAATATTAGGTGGACATAAGCAGTTGCATGCATACATAGGATGGTTGAAATAGAAGTTGGAATCGAATTAGTTCTAAAAATATTGTATTGGGTGGCATATAGGTAGTTGCGTATACAAGGTGATTGAAATACGAGTGGAGCAAAACTATAGTTATACAGAGTGGATATTTGCGTTATAGGACGGCCAATAATAACAGTTATACAAAATCTTTAAAAATTGTCAGAAGCAGTTAAATATACAGGATGGTTGAAATATAAGTTGGAGTAGACTTACAGTTATACAGGGCGGTTTAAAAAGTTATCTAGTTTGGAACATAAGTAGGTGTTTGAAGTAAGGGTGGGGTAAAATTTTAGTTATTCAGGGTGTATTAAAAATTTGTTATATAAACATAAGCAGTTAGGATATTTGAATTAGAGGACGTAGGACAGGGTATAATTATAGACAAAAATTTAGAAGCAGTTGCATATACCGGGTGGTTGAAATAAAGGGTAGAGTAAACTTATAGTCATAAAATGTGGTTCAAAAAGGTGAATTTTGTATAGGGTAGACCATAAGCAGTTGCATAAATGGAATACTAGACATACGGGGCAAAATAAAGTCATTGGTATACAGGAATAATTTAAACAATAGAAAAATAGAAAGAGTCAATAGTGTTAAGAGGATTTATACTTATACAGGGTGGTTTTAAAGATATCAGGACGGTTGTAATGTTGTGTTGAGTTGAAATATAGTTGTATAGGGTGATTCAGAAAATGATAGACCAACAAGTTATATTGGGGTGACCAATACAATAATGAAACACATAAAAAAGCAGATCGCTAGAATCCAGCTGACACACGGTTTCTAAACGCAAGCCGGGCTCGCCACATGTTGGGACAAGATGCTCAGTTTCTACAGAATGAAAATATACATCTGGATTCACAATGTCGTTAGTCAGCCATACTCGCTCTGATAATATCTAGGCCAAAGTAATCGCAGATCACTTCGAATATCGTACCATCAGATCAGATGTCAAGATACTCGAATAATACACGTCCTTTTAGTTCTCAGTTTCATACATAGATGCTATGGAGCGTATATTCGATTCGTGATCGAATCGTGACAGCCATGCCTCCAACCTCTACTGCTCAGAAGTATTGGTTAGTGTCTAAGAGTGAGTCTAGTTAAGTTACCTCGCCAGGTTCTGATAAAAACATTGCGAAAACGAGGCTGTAAATACAAAAGCATTAGCTCCAAAAATTCGATGGCCACTCTACAGTTATCTTTTGTGTAGTGAAACTGCCCTCAGAGTTCCAATGAGAAGCTTGAAAGGCTTCAAGATGATAAGCTGGTACGTATTTGCAAGCAACGCTCAACCGCAGGTGTTTTCTTTGGGCAGATCGGACTAAGGAAGCAGATCAGATCTAGAAATAGCTTCTTACTCTTCGAATTCGTATAGTCAGATGAAATATCTCTATTGCATAACCTTTTTAATAGAAGTAGAGGGCAACAGCATCTTTTGTGTATGATGTAAGAAGCAACGCTGAGAGAAATAGATTCAGCATAACCTTTTTAATGCAGCAATGATGTAAGAAATGAAGGATTCAGGCGTATTATAAAACGAAAAGAATTACAATTAACAATAACACAAATGAAATCAAGTTATATAGGCCATGTAAAGAGAGGTTATGACTACGGATTCTTGAGAATGATAACCGAGGGCAAGATTCAGGGCAAAGGGTTAATAGGTGGAAAAAATATTCGTCGTTAAAGGATCTCAGAAGATAGTTTGAATTCCCATGAAAAGATATAATATATAATATCTTTAGCGCTGCATTATCTAGGAGCATTTGTATCGGCAACCTTCGCGAGGGAGACGGTGGATTAAGAAGAAGAATGAAAAGATTTACTATGTATTCTAAGGGGCGGCAATTTATCTTTTTGTTTGGGTCGACTTAAGCTCTAGAGCGAACACTACTGCGTGTGAACCGCTTTTAATGATTCTATTTTGTTAAATACCTTATACCTCGACAGTGTACCAACATAAATTTGAAGAAAAAATTGTAACCTCTTTCTATAGAACATTTTTTCGATAAGAAAATATCAATGAGAAAGTACGTTAGATTACAAATAACACAACAGCGAAATTCGAATTATTCGCACACCTCTACTTTTAATGTAACACAGCAGTTTTCTTTGGAATGATATAAGTCCGGGAGACCAAAGAGTTTTTAGACGCTCAAACTTTTTAATTCCGAAATTTGGAAACTGGTAGTGAAATTTTCTGGAAGTCGTGGCACAAGTCGACTTGGCTACTTATCCAAAGTTTACTAGAACCACGTTATTTTCAATATAAATTATAAGATAGTTAAGTAAAAAACGGAGAAAACTTTTTGTCCTACAAATTCGACCGACAAGTCTCCCATCTCCAACATGAAAAAAATATTTGGGCGCAGGTTTGTAACAGAATCAAACTGATTTTTAAACAATTGTTAATAAATATTTATAAAATTATAAAGTGAGAGTATCCTACAACTTTGGTAGACGTGTTTGCCAGTCTCATGTCCTAAAGAGATCGAGTGCAAATAAACTCCGTACCTAATGCATTTTATGCTTTATTGCTCAATGAAAAAAATCTAATTAGGTCGATGCTTGTAGGTACAAGGATGATGTGTATTTAACCACTTTAAGGGATGTGACTGGAAAAATGTACTGTCCAATTGGTGGAAAACAGTGGCTCTTTGATTTTGTAAATATTTTTTAAACACGTGCCTAAAAATCAGCTTGATGTCTATAAATTTTGACATGCTGGTAGTGGGGGACGTGGCAGTCATTCCATTACATTTGTGGGATGAAATTTTTCCGTGATTATTTACTTAATTATCTCGCATATAACTTGGATCGTAATCTTTGGGAAAATTTCGCTACCGTTTTACAAAATTTTCACAAATAGAAAAGTTGTGTGTTTCTTAATTTCTCGAAAAACCGTTTGGTCTCCCGAACCAGGACTCTTATGATATAAATTGTGCAACAAAACATGTTCCTGAGCTTTTTTCATGAGAGTAATGTTGCAAATTACGGGAGGCGACACTTACGGTAGGCACAAACATATAGGTCTTCTCCATTTAGTACATCATTATTTCAGTGTTGTAACCGAATTATTTAAAATTGATAAATAAAAAAAACATATTTGTATGTATCGACATTATTAACATAATAAAACATTTACAAAAAATATAACCGACTTCGAAGTATAACTAAAAAATTGAAAATAATTATAACAAAATACAACTCTATACAATAAATTACGCATTCATTGTTGTTAACACAACTTAACCTCGGAATAACATGTGTACATATCTTTATACTTAAATTTATTAAATATAAACTTAAAATTGTGTTAATTAATAGTAAGAAAGAAAAAACTTAAACTATTTTTATGACAGGTTTATTTAAAATATGCAACCGAATGACAATTTTAGTAGCGGACATTTGCTCTGTGAACTAATTGTTCCCAAGACGATATGAATCAGTTTAATTTCAATTATCTTTTATTATTGCGCATTGTAATAATTCCACATCACAATGTATTTGAACTAAGTACTCTGTATAGGTAACTGCTGATGGACTATACAATATTTTTTAACTATCCTGTATAACTATAATTTTAATTTAGTAAATCACAATTAATGTCAAATTGTGATTTACTACATTTGTCATTACGAATCCTTTTAATTTATAATTTTCTTGTTTCAAGTTAATTACCATTGAAAACGGGTTCAGATTTAGACCTTGGACCGTTTGGACTATTTGAAATATATGTGGTATTATTCGTAAAAAACTTAATATGGTCGTTAGGTTTTAATAAATGTTCCGCGGAAGTTTCTTAAGTTTTCTTTCAAAAGAACTTTCTCCTCACAAACTGAGCTTGGTACTCATTGATTTAAGGAGCTGAAGATACTATACTGTACTACCTATATGCTTGAGATGTACATAGAAAAATTTAAAATTCGCACTCAAAACTTCCAGTGCATGCAAATCCCGCAGTATTGGAAATAAAATATTTATGACGAAATGTCAATTATGTCACTTCCATGGAATTTTTGATAAAATATTGGATTTTTGGCGAATTTCTGCAAAGCTGCATGTTTCAAGTGACAGAAAAGTAAATAAAGGGTTTTGGAAAAATTGAACAATATGTTAGGTATATTGGTCGATTTCCATTCACGCATGTTTTCACTCACAAATTTCATCACTTTACAGAATTCTTTTCCCAAATTTAATTTCACCAATCCGGAAATACACTCTATTAAAGAAGACCATAATCATTCAGATCGGTGCAGAACAGGAAGAAATCAGGCAACATACAAAACAAAATACGTCCCGAATTGTTAACCTCCTCCTTTTTAGAAGCTAAATCATATTCTGGAATAACGTTACACAAGGTTAGTGCATTGACAAAAAACGTAAAATTTAATTAGATAATCTTGGAACCTTAATAGACGAAAAGCAACAAAACCTCATCACTAAAATGTGAAAAACAACAGAATTTAATTGAAAATTGAAAAAAAAAACAAGAGCAAACTGAATTAAAGAGACCACAATTAAAAATACAACATGAACAAACTGAATTAAAAACACAACAATTTGAACAACTAATGAAATTAATAATGCAAGTTAAAAAGGCATTTAATCAGAAAATATAGATTATGGAATCAGACATAAAAGCAAAATGTATAGTCTCGAGATCAATTCAATTTAAACCAAAGTACAATGTGGACTATCCAAACTCGAGCGGGAACGGTGACTAACGACTTTTAACAAGACTTCCAAAGGGGGATACCTGAACACTGTAAGTACTAAATATAAAACCACCCATTTATGATGGTAGTTCATCTTGGCCTTGTGTACAAACGACAATTTGAAGCCGTGGCTATTAGTAACGGTCGGGATAACCAAGAAAAATCTACATTTCTAGTATTTTTCTCAGATATTCTTCAGTGCGTTCCTGTGGATGAGCAAGCAACTTCGACAGGATCATTGAAGTCCTGGATAAAAGTTATGACAGTCAATCAGTGAGTCAATTATACCAGATGCAACTGAGTGGGAAACGACAAAAATAAGGTGAAAGTTTGCAAGAATTCGAAGGAGACATTAGTCATTTAACACAGTTAATGTACCCAGACCTTCTAGAATACGTTAAAGAGCAATTGGCTACACAAAGTTCTACAAATGGAATTAGAGATGTTGAGTTTCAACGAAATGTGGGACGTAGTTGTATAAACAATAGTAATAAAGTTCTGCGGCTTGCTTTATAAGTAGAGGGTATCAGGAACATAATATCCAAACAAACGGTACAAGCAATTTCCTATAGTCAAAAAAAAAACAGAACCGTTCCAACATGAAGCGCAAATTAACCTAAGCATTGAGATAAAGCAGAAATGAAGAACCAGTGGCGTATGTTGTCATTGTAAATGTAGAAGGCATCCAAAGTGACTGCAGGATGAGGTTACCAGAGAGAATACCAGAGTTGGCCAATGCAACTATACCACCACCAGGAACATACAGCCAGGCAGTATAATAGGACAACCGCTGAGTAATCCACCACCAGACCCAGCAGCACCCAGCCGACAAATTCGTTTGTAGGTGAATGAAGATTGGACAATGTGGAACAAGTGGCTGGCCCATACTTTGAACTGGTGATGTGCGAAATCGATTATCAATAAACGATTAATCGATTGTTAAAATAATCGATAATGATCGATTATGAAAAAATCTTAGCCAATTCGAAGAAGGAATCGACTACACCTAAAACACTTAGATTCTATACTTCTTAATACAAATTGCGCACTGCTTGAGAATGTATAAAAGTTTCAGAATTAATAATTGCAATTTTTGACTTTGTATTCATTACGTTTAATTTTTTATTTATTATTTATTTTTTTGCATTAAATTAATTTAAACACTACTTGTTGTTGGTTTCTGAAAGATAGTTGTCGCATCTATAGTATGCATTTTATTTATTTCTTGGGAATTACCCCACAATTGCTGGGAAACTCAAAAAAATACACGTATAAAATTTCTTGCGAATGTAACAAATTTTATATTGGAGAAACTTCTAGACCTACAAATATTCAAATAGATAAACCCAAAAATTATATAAAGAAACGACAATTTCAAAATTTATATTACTACAAGAACAATACAAAACAAAAGCTGAAAGAATCTGCTTTAATTTTATTAAATGAAAGCGATTGTACTGCTAGTACTTCTGTCAAATTCAACAGTTCTTGGTTACCAATAATCAAGGATAAAATTAATAATGGTAATGTCCTTTTGAACAATCGTGCATCGGGATAGTTCATAAGGTTTTCTCTTATGACTTTAATGGGATCACTGAAACATTAGAATTTCTTTGATCTTATTTTTGGGGAATGCACTATTTTATGACAAAGTTACTTAGGAGCGTCGTATGAAATCTTGAAGACAACTCTGTTAAATTCTTCCAATTTGAAAGAAGCATTGAGGTTTCACATGAACTTCAGAGTTTTTTAATGCTACACTATATATCAAATTAGCAGTAAATTCTCTTACTTACATTAGTTTTATTGTCAGACATTTAATGTGTAAATCTGGCTTTGCGAACCTTTCAATTTTAAGTTATCTTGTTCGGTTGTGTTAATTTTTATTACTACTGAAAACGGGGTCTGATTTAAACCAAGAAATCAGAAAATACAAACTACTTGTTGCATTAAATCTCAATTTCGTGATGGATTATTTTTATAAAGAACTATTTAAAAGGTCAATAGTATTATATAGGAAACATTGCCTTTTACGAAGTCGTTTTAAGTAGATTAATCGATTTCTAAAATAATCGAATTGGCACATCACTACATTGAACCAATCCTACCCCTCAAGAAAAGGAGGACACACAGGCCACCAGGAGGTGAGATACCAGGAGGTGAGATATCGGGCATCTTGAACTCATTGTGAGCCCAATGGGACTCTCTACAGAATGGGATTACAAGAGGTCATCTAGTCATGAATAAAATTCTGGATAAAATTCGCCAACGATATTAGTGGGTAAATTACTTTGAAGACGTCAGACCCTGGTGCCGGAAATGTAACACCTGTGCAGTCAATAAGTGCCCGAAGACTAGGACCAAGGACAGAATGCAGCAATACAATGGGGGCGTCCCATTTGAGAGAATTGCCATTGATGTCGTCGGCATCCAACCAACCAGCGTTATTGGGATGGGCATATTCCTCTATTACTGTTGGTCTATCGCTCAGTCGTACACAATAGCACAGGACTGACTCCAGCCGAAGAACTATTCGGACAGGAGTTGAGATTAACATGTGATTTGGTTTTCGACGGTCCACAGGAACCGCCCTTTGAAGTTAACGATTATGCCGATAAACTCCGACAAAACATGTTGGCCAAACACGAACTAACCAGGATGCAGATGTTGGCAACCAGCGATCGGATGAAAACACGTTATGATCTCAAGGCAAATTCAGTCTGCTTCCAAGAGAGAGACAAAGTATGACTATACAACCCCAGAGGTGTAAAGGCATGTCTCCAAACTCACACTAGCTTGAGATGGGCCAGATAAGTATGTTATAGTTAAAGGGATCAACGACGTAGTCTATGGCATTCGCCGAAATCCGAGGGCCAGGATGAATGTGGTCCATTTGGATCCCTATCATGGAGACGACGATTCTGATCGGGACGACTTAAATGTCGAGACCAAGTGAGAGGGATTATAAATGCCGCCGCACGACAGGAGCAGAACAGTAGTGGAACAGCTGATGTATGTTTGACTCATCGTTGTAATATTTATTGGAAGTATTAGTCTAGTAGTGTTTGTAATTTTTGGTGAAAAATAAACAATTATTTTCGGTATGGAATTTATTTTTGAATCTACGGGCAATTTATAAAAAATATGTTTTTGTTACAATTATTAGTTTTCTTATTAATAAATCATTAGGAAAATAAATAAGCTCCTATTTGTTACTTAGTCATCTTGATTTTTCATATTTAATTAAATTTATCTGAATTAGAGAATTTATGTGACTTAATTTTATTCTAAAATAAATTAGAGTTCGGATGTACCGTATATTTTACCGGGCTTTCATTACAAAACTAGCCACCCAAAATTATATATTGAAAAGAAAAACACAAAAGCACGTTAATTTATATTTATAGGAGACATATTTTACACGTATCGGTCACCCTGCAGTTTCAAGCCCTAAGTGGGGAATATCGCTTCAACAAGTTTACATACAAAGGGGTACCAGGTGATACCTCTTTTTAAACATCTTTTTGTTTTGCCAATCTTTTGACACATCATTTTTTTATGCCATTTCAAAATTTCAAATTAAAATAATTATTATTTATATTGTATTTGCATTATTAATATTGTATTAGCGTTAGAATTACCTTGTACTTAAATTAGATGTCGGTCATTGTTGTTAAGACAATGATAAAGTCGCAGCCCGAATTCCTCTTGCACTTTGAGTTTGAGGTTGAGTTTTATACACCACAGTTTTTTTTGTGTCCCCATAAAAAAGTCAAGGGGTGTTAGGTAGGGTCATCTTTCTGGCCATTCTATAGCGCCTCTTCTTCCAATCCATTTCTCAGGAAATGTCTCATTAAGCCGATTTAGTACAAGCAAAGCATAACGTGGATGTGCTCCGTCTTGTTGAAAAAATAGGTTTTCTTTGTCTAGCAACAAAGTTCCATCTTTATCTATTTGGTTTTCTAGAGATTCAGTTATAATTTTTCTAATTCCCTAGTAGAATCTTCTGCCACGAATAAAGGAACAATAATTATATTTCCGAGAATTCTGGCCCATACGTTGCTTTTCTGAGGATTTTGGTTGTGCTCTTCCCGAAAAACTTGTGGATTGATATTGTCCCAGTATCTATAATTATTCCATTTTAAAAAAATCGTGCTTCGCCAGTAAAACAAGTTCTGCATGAACAGCGTTGTTCTTCCCCATAAATATATATTATTTCAATTCTTTCTTGAAAAGAATAGACCACTACTAATAATAATTTGTTTACATTCATAGTTGCAAATATCTTTCGTAAAAACATTTACGGATTTTTCCTGACTTGTTTATCTCGAGATTTAGACTCAAGCTTTTTTTCAATTACAATTCAAAATTTTATTTTTTTTCTATTTTTCTAGGCCGTTACTTTGTAAAAAATAATCTGATTTAGAAAAATGATGTGCCAAAAGATTGACAAAAAAGAGACCGTTAAAAAGAGGTATCTCATGATACCCCTTTGCATTTAAACTTTTAGTTCACTCATGTGTGGGGGTGAACCCACACATGAGTGACCGATAAGTATAAAATGTGTTCCCCGTCAATGTAAATGTAAATTAACGTGTTTTTTTCTTTAAAGATATTTTAAAAGTTATTACGTGTGGCTAGTTTTGAAATGAAAGCCCTATATCTAATAACTACATCCTGCTTACTGACAGGTACACTAATTATTTTTTTACGAAATTTTCAAATTACGGCAAGCAAGCTAATGTTCCTGTTCCTATTTTGTTATTATTATTAAAATTTTTTTTTTTACTCCTGGAACGTTGTTTTTTGCCAATATCAGATGTATTTGAATGGGAATTAGGATTTGTTCATACCTACCGGACTACTAGGGCTACACTTGACAAATTTATCGTCCTTGAGGAAAATGGCACATTGCATAATAACAGACAAAAATATAACTGATAAACGTATCTTTTTTTATTTGGCATTTATACTGAGAAACTGTCAGTTGATTACATTAGTAGCGGTAAGCATCATTCTCTTGAAGAGTTTACCATTGTGAAATCAAAGGTTTTTATGTATGCCAAAGTATTTGATGGTCCCGCAAAAATAACAGATTTTAAATTAATTTAAGAAGACTTGCCAGAATTAAAGGACGGAGAAGTTATGATTTGCGAATATTAAGCTAATAGTGTGTTTTTTTGCTGGATGGTTGTATCGTATCATATATATGTTTCCTATTTTGAATTGTCTATTTGTCTCAGTATATAAAATTTGTAATTTTCTAAATCTGATCGGTTTCTACAGAAATATTTTATATTTAATGTAAATTTTAAAATTTATTATTAAACCGTGTGCTAGGTACCTTGGGCTTGGACTTAAAAATTCGTTTAATATATCGGTCTCAAATTAGATACTGCAAAGGGAAGAAAGCATGCATTTTTGAATTTATGAGTACAAAATTATTCATATACAAAGTTATTGAAAGGGTTACAGTTTTGATAGAGAAATTGGAAATGACTACAGAATTTTTTGACTATGGTAATACTTTAACTAAAAATAGTAGTATTTCAAAACTTTTTTTTTGGGTTGTGAATTTGATAGTGTCTAGTCAATTTCACGCCTCAGCGTTGAAGAGTTGTCCAATATTACTACTAAGCGAAGAGGGAAAAATTATTTCCGACTCATGCCAATTATTTTGCGACTCACGATATTAATTTTCATTTTTTCGAGTGGGAGTAATGACAAAAATGCGAAACATTGTTGCTTTCTTAAAAAATCGGTTTGTTGGTTTATTCTTTGGACCAGTTGTAAACCTGATGCCTATATTCTATAACTTGATTCCATATAGTGACTCGAGAAAATCCTAGCAAAAATTTTTTTTGGGATAATGATAAATACAATATATTCAATAATAACATACTTTACAGTTCCCTCTGACAGAAAAGTGAGGGATAGGGTAATATCCAAGTATTATCGATCTCTTTGATAGATTTTTTCCGGTTCTTTATATGTTTACAGAATCTATATGTCTCTTGGATTATAGAGAACTTTTCCTGGAGACCTGACAATCTCACCATAACTAATGCAGCAAAAAGCGTATGGAGATGGACTTTAGGTTAATGTTTTAAAACTCTGATGTGTGATGGTGTTCAAGCTCTGAAAGGGATTGGTTTTCGCTGTACAGACCCTTCAAATTAACTTTTTACTCAATGCGTTGGCTCTTAAGAAAATGGCTTTAGAATATTTTTTTGATTCTCCCTCTGGTTCTGAACATGTTGATTAAAAAACTTCAGGGAACTCTGAACGTCCTTGTTTTTAGCTTTACAGGCAATCAATATTGAATTTTCCCCCCTTAAACTGCGTATTTTTTTTCAAATTCTGCTATTTGACGAAAAGTCTTTTGAGCTGTGAAAAAACACTATTCCCATCTGATCAAGATTTATGAAAAGACTAAAATTTCCTTCAAAGTCATTTTCTATATGATTCTGAATATCAATTCAAATCTGTGGTTAAAAATGATCCATTGCTCGGCAGTTTTCAGAAACAGGCGAAAGAAATCCCTGTCCATCTGAATTAGGGTTTACTATAAATTAGTGTCTTCTACAAGATTTTGTTAGTCTCCTACCGAGTTCCAGATCTTGAAAGATAATACTTTTGAGAACAAAATACTTCAAAACTTGACAATTCGTTTAAATTTATCTTTATATAGTATTTCAACACAATTGCCTGACTTTGTATGGGCGAGGTTTGGACACCATAAGTGATGAAACTACATATGTTGCACCCACCCAAAAATAATCAACATTTGATGTAACTGTTTTTTCGAAATTTTACAATCCATTGAACCCTGTAACATTACATTTTTGTCGTAGAGTATAAGTAGCAGTGTACTCCATAAACCCGTAAAAGAACAAGTAAACGAAGAAATATCTGAATTTTGAATTATGCAAAACGTATTTTAAATAGCCTAAACTGGACGTTAGATGTGTCATTTCTCTTCAACAATTGTTTTCTTGTAACTAAAACACGAGTATTGATTTCGAATATTAACACCAACGTATAGGATAAAATTATCTTCAAACGTAAACACGTACCGTATGCTTATTGGGTTTTTCACATTGGAAAGATTCTCGCTTTGTATTTGGTATTGATTTGTTTTGGTGTCTATTTATTTTAGGTTAAGATTGTTGGTTAGATTTCCCTTGATGTTCGAGGCGAGTTGCTAAGGGCGGAATCACACGTTCTAAATGGGTTAATGACATTTATGGGAAGAAGATGTAGAAAAGTAGATTCGAGCACGGGACATTTCGAGCATTGATGTTGTGGATTGTCGTGGAAGAAGAACGTTGTAAGTATGGAATTAGACGATGTTGGTATTAGAATTTGGATAGGTTGGTAGGATTTTTAGACGTCAGTGGTCGGGAGAAGGGAGTTGCTTGTTGGCCGTCCTGGTGAACGGTTATTGCCTGTTGACCGTCCTAGTGAAAGGATGCGTGTAGAATAGTACTTAGAGAGAGAGGTTATGGTGAAATGTGGTGATAGATGTGTAGAAGTGTAATCTGAATTTATACTGGCAATTTTGTGCCATCGATGTTTGGAATTTAGTTGGATACACTTTAATCGTTGGTTCCGTTATTGGATTTGTGATATTTTTGGATTTTAACGAAAGCCACCCTCGTGTGAGGATTTAAGACAAATTCATCACTCATTCTCTCAATGATCACAGGTTTCCGCAACGATTTATTGATGTTTCCATTGGCAGTTTGGCGATATTTTTGGAAATTAGTGGAAACACGTTCTCATTTGTGGCCTTCCTGGACGACTAACTGGTCAACCACCAATTGAACATCGTACGTAAGAACTTTAGCCTACCCCAGACCTTATTTATCTTCACTGTATGGGGCTATCAACTTCACTTAGTTTGCCGAAGTTTTGGTTTTTGTAATCATTCGGACGAGTTCCATTTTGGTTTATTGGGAACCGGAAATCTTCGCTGGTTGCGTAGCAACGGCGGCGTAGATTTGCTTCGATTCTACAGAGAACAGCTGAGTGTTGTGTCATCGCATGTGTAACAAGGTACCTTTGTAATTTAATTTAGTTTATCTATGTTTTGCTGATAATTTGCTTTTCACATTAAAGAGAATTGATTTATCCGAATAACATTTTGAAATTATTAAATTAAATAAAGAACCTGATTATTTAGTCAAACTTTTTACTGTTAATTTGCTCATATAAATTTGATATTTATATTGATATTTATCTTGCTAAATTTTGAATATCATTTCATGATTACTGATTTATTAGATATTGATAATATTTGGTATTTTGTGAAAGCGTCGTGAGAGCTCAACACGTCGACTTATTAATTGAATTATTTTGGTTGTTTTAAAGATAATATTTGTTTCTAGATTTATGAAATCATTATTGATTTTTCTTGAAATTTAAATGTAATTAAACACTTTTGTCAGTAACTGAATTTTTGGCTTCGGATTTCAGAATAACAGTACAGTTATTGAATTTGATATAATTTTGAATTATTTACAGTTTAGATGTCATTATTGACTTGATATTATTTTGAATATTGCTCGTTTAAGTATCTCATTTCTGATTTTAGATATATTGTGTATGTTTACGGATCACAACAACATTTGAATATTTTGATTAATGCTTTTGATAACATTTGTTTATTTTATCTAGGTTCATTTGATCATTAATTGATTATTACATTTGTTGATTTTGGTAATAATTTGAACTTAGTGTATCAGGTATCTAATGTTGATTCTTGGTTGAACTATAGATATGTGTATGTAGGTACATGAAGTTGGCTACAGGTCGACTCGTGTTTGATATTTTTGCAGGATTGTATTGAGATAATTCACAAGTTCATTCAATTATTTACTCGTTTATGAAGAGTTTTATTGAAGTAGGTTTGTTGTGACGTAACTGACAATATACTGAGGTTTTATTAGCTATGGAGCCCTTATCTATAGATTTCTTGTAGCCGCGGAGGATTAGGCGCTTAGTTGGGGTAAATAGGCAGAGAATCTACCTGGCGCCCAGAACATCTTTACATTGGAAAGTTAACTTACAGTTGGCTTGGCCCTTGTTTGTTAACCCACTCCCGTCTCCATTGAAGCTGCCGTGCACCCTGGTGTCAACGTTTACCACGTGGGCCGTAATAAGGTGGTAGGTTTGCCATTACATCTAGGCATTACGACGTTTTTGAAATAACAACCCAAGACAATATATTATTTCTAGTCGAGCACTTTTATTAGTGGCGCTTCCCTCAACCGATCGACTTCTCGAATAATTACACTCACTTTCAAAAGTCCCTGAATTTAAAAAAATGTCATAGTTGCTATAAAATATTGATGGATACAATTAAAATAATTTATTAACTAGTTAATTAATTTTAGATGTAAATTTTTTTCTTATTGAGCTGTGCCTTATTTTCCTGTTCACTGCTTGGTACGTGGTAACAGTGCGATATGCCGGAATTTGAGTCACCAAATAGAGAATAGCTTGAACATTACTAAAAGTCTAGTGACCAGAACCATTAGTCGTTATGAAGAAACGGGGTAAAGTGAAATGGCCCACCTCGAAGTGGCCGACGAAGATTTACCACACCACGTGAAGATCGTTGTGTTAACGAGCCAGACCGTTGGAGTAGGTCAATTTCTGTTCTCTTACCTTAAGACCGCAGTTTCAGATCACTATCATAGGGTAATTTCGAATTCAACAGTTAAAAAGAGCTCTTTAAGGGTCTCCATACTAACTGCTAGTCATCGAACTGCCCGTCTACAGTGGGCTAAGGCTAACAATACTGGCGTTTAGTTGGAGAATCCGTTTTGGATTTGCCTGCAATGATTATCAAGTAAGGGGATAGAAAGAACCCGAAAATGCACACAAACTGGTTACAGCGATTGAAGTTGCCCCTTACAGTAGCGGGACAAACGTTTTGGTCGGTATAATATTCAACAGAAGACACCCACTGGTACAATGACAGGATCATATATTACTTACTAATAATGTCTAAAATGCAATCATTATTCCTCCACGTAATGAATTAAGTGACCAGTTTGTTTTAACGGGTGACAATGCCAGGCCTCGTCGGTTTAAAGCAGTTCAAGCAGAGCTACGAAATCAAGATGTCGCTAGATTAGAATATGTCATCTGATATGAATCCTATCGATCATGTGTGAAACTACTTGAAGAGGGCCATTTTTAACAGAATCCATTCAGAACGGGAAACTTTATTTCAAGAGATAACTTGATTAAAGGGATGACCAGACGTGTGGATGCTGTTATAAGAAGCAGTGTTTCCAAAACCCCACAATAATTTGCTTTGTTCAGTTATATTTGAGGAAATTTTATTCAAAAATATTTATTAATTTTTGCAGAATTGTTTTAATTTAATTTTTATACATTTATTATAACTGAATTTAAACTAATTTATAATATTTTTTATTGATTTTTTGAACACTGACATTTAAAATTCTTTAAAACATATCAAACTTTTGAAAGTCAGAACATTTATGTATTTACGGCAAGTGGAAGTTATAATTCGACACAACCAAAGATATAGTAAAAGAAAAGAACGTTCATATCCAGGCAAAAATTAGTATCAATGGGAGAAATATGAAGACAATTAAATGGGAGAACAAGAGCATTGAGCTCAATGTTATGGAAGAAAATCATCAGAAAAAACAAAGGGAATATACGACATCACTCTACAGCCGGTAATACCGTATGGTTATGAAGAGTGGCAAATGTCTCACAAACAAAATAGCTTAAGCGTGGTTGAAATGGATCTTAACGGAAGACCGGCAAGGAGTTCTATACTTGAACATACAAGACACGAAGAAATAGGAATACAGAAGAAGAACTTTAGTAGAAGATATAGAAAGACAAATACAAAACAAACATGTGAGACGAATGGGACCAAAACGACTCTCAAAAATAAAGAACTCCCCGGAAAAAAGAAAATGCCGTAGAACGCTTATAAAATGGATATAAGGCGTTACCAAAGCAATTTCAGAAAAAAATTTAGCTGAGCATGACTGGCAGAATAGACAAACATGATAATTAGGAACCAGAAAGTCGTGTGACGCTATGAACGTGATTAAAAAACAATTCTGTAAGTGTTTTATAAAAGATTCTTGGTACCTGAATCGACTTCTCTTTACATGTTCGAGAACCTGATTCAGTTTTGAGAACATTCTGTATAATATTTACAAATGACAAAAAAGTAAATCGTATTGAAGAGATATCCGAGAAATAATACTTTTCGTTTAATAATACACTGTATGTGGAATTCCGACTGCCTTCGGTAAGTAGGCAGATACTTGATAAACGTGTCCTTGGTATTTCTCTCGTAAGTTTATACAGCAGAATTAATATATGATCATTTGTTGGCCTTATCAAACAACAAGTAAACAATGTGACAATTTTTAAAATTTAGTGTACATCGTTTCTTTGACACAAAATATTCAGTCATGGTGAAAGCAAAAGTTTTTATATATGAGAAAGTTTTCGACGGAGCTGCCAAAATAACAGATTTTAAATTAATTGAGGAAGAATTACCAGAACTAAATGACGGAGGTAAGATATTACTTTTCTAATAGGTAGTTACTAAACGATTTAAAAAAGTGAAAATCAAATACATGTTCTTGCAAATAGACTACATTTGTTACAAATCAGGTAACACCCCGTACATATTAATTTACATTTAAAAATAATTTATATTTAAAAAAGAACCGACTTCAGCTGACTTAACATAAGAAGAGTTTAGAAACTGTGTGCAATCAATCACTATTTTCACACTTCTTTTTATCTGATTTAACGTATAATTCAATTGAAAATTTTAGCTTATTCTTATCTCTCCCCCTCTCTCTCCCTCTTTCCTCCTTTCACTTCCTCCCTCTCTAATTTGTATTCTTTGTCTATATTTTCCAAATGAATTTTAACTTTTTCATAAGTATAAATCCTCTCCACAGTATTGACTTTTTCTATTGTTTAAATTATTCCTGTATACCAATGATTTTATTTCGCCCCATATGTCTAGTATTCCATTTATGCAACTGCTCATGGTCTACCCTGTATAACATAATTCACCTTTTTGAGCCACACTTTATGACTATAATTTTACTCTACCATTTATTTCAACGACCCGGTATATGCAACTGCTTCTAAAATTTTTTGAACTCATGTTTATAATTATACTCCGTCCTACGTTCTATAATTCAAATATCCTAACTGCTTATGCTTATATAACAAAATATTTTGATATATGCTGAATAACAATAATTTTACCCTTCCTTCAAACACCTTGTATAAGCAACTTATGTTCCAAACTATATAACTATTTTAAACCCTAATTCTACTAAAATTTATATTTCAACCATCCTGTATATTCAACTACTTCTGACAATTTTCAAAGCCTTTTGTATAACTGTAATTATTTTCCTTCCTATAATGCAAATATCCGCTCTGTATAACTCTAGTTTTGCTCCACTCCTATTTCAACCACCTTGTATACGCAACTACTTATGTGACACCCAATACAATCGTTTTGGAAAGACCCTGTATAACTAATTCATTTCCAACTTATATTTCAACCGTCCTATGTATACATCTAATATCGCATGCACGCACGCCCACACCTACAACCGTATACCATATAGAAGAGTTCGCCGATATATCTAAGAAATTTTCGTTTCGATAAATGGAATATTTTCTGTCATTTCACGCGACTATAACTTCATCTCTAACAGAAAGTGACTTTCAAATGCATCAAATTGAAAACTACTAAAAACACGCTGTACGATATACTTTCATGGCATATGACATTTAAACTAGATATTTATGATAAAAATTTCACATTTACCATGATGTAAATTTACAGTTTTTTTGCATATATTTTTCGGATTTTCAGAAAAATAGTATGTTTTGCGTTATAGAAAAATGTACGGGATCAAGCTGGAACATATTTTTGTATAATACAATTCATAATATTCAAATTGCGTGAGCACTTTCAGAGAAAACAGTGAAGATTCATTGAAAATCGCTGAAATCTAATCATTTATTTACTTTTTTTTTTCTGATTTTCTAGAAAACCGTAAATCTCATGTTATATACAATTATATGGGACCTTTCTGTAATGTTCCTTAATATAATGCAGTTTAATTCATCAAAATTGCCCATGCCGTTTTTGGAAGTAGCTCATTTTGTGCAAATTAATTAACTATCTATCTAGTATATTCTTAAATTCGGTGCTTCGTGAACCTAAAATCCTTAATTGCTTACATACCTCTACTTCATCTAATTTTATTGTTGCTTGGCATTAAACTCCGCGCCCCTTTTATCATCAAAAATACTTTCTTTATGAATAATAAGAAACAAAATAAAAAGAGTGTAAATTATTCTGATTTCTTGATCTCTTAAGAAACTGTTAGAAATAAATACACATCACCTCATATTGGACGAATGTATTTTGAGGTACTGTAAAAAACAAGTAGGGTTCATTGGAAAAAAAATCAAAGTAGCCGTTGTTAAACTTCTCAAAATAATACTCAACTGTTTTCTAGACTTCAACATTTTAACCAAATATCAGATAGTGCCCAAACAATGAGTTTTAGGTACCATGTCTGATACATAAAAGCATACTAAAATGAACTGAGAAGATCAAACTTTTAATATACAGGGTGTTTTGTTTAACAAATGCAACTTAAATATCACCCTGTATATCGCTCAATAAAAGCATTTTCAGTTTGTATCTTTCAATAACCCTCATCCTCCCCTGGCGGGCGACGGATTACCCGAACCCTAATAAAACATAATTTTACAAAACAATGTTTGCATATCAATACTTTCGATATGATTGTAAAAGCTGTATTTGCAGTGCATAAGTTATCAGTTGTTAACCTTCTTATAATTATAAATTATTCCAGTTTGAGTTTGTTTTTAATAACGCCATTCCATATAAAAATAGTATGAATATTAATATTTAAAGTAATCATACTTGTTAGCGCCAGATAATAAAAGTGTTGAAATACATCGAAATGACATTGTTTCTGATTTATGATGTATATCTAAGAAAATGAAACCTATTGACGGTATTTAGTATCCGAAAATTCTATTTACAAACTAAGAATAAGGTTTTAGTTGAGAACTATATTGAAAAGTCTGATTTTTCTGCAGTTGTATTTTCCTGTCATTGATAGTTTTGATAAAATAGTTAAACAAAATACAGGGAAAAGTCAATGTCTCGTGAAAACCCGAAAAAAAACAACTGAAGAACAAACTAAAGCATGAAAGTGAAAAATGATAAACACAAACATAATACATGTGACAAAAAAAATAACAGATCACACTAAACGAGAAGCGAGAAAATATTGGATGACAGCGGAAATCATGGAAGAAAGACGCTTTACTAAGATTGAAAACAACAAGGTTACCAGTACATGCAACATTACAGATAGAGATATTAGAAACTAAATAAAACAGGCAAAGGAAAAATACTAGAAGAACAATGTTGGGAAGCAGAAAGATTAAACTCAAGTCACGATATACATAATTTTCACAAAAAAAGTAAAAATCTCAGGAAGCTTTAAAAACAGAAATATAAATTGAATAAGACCCAGTAATATAATAATAACTAATGTGAAGAATTTTGCATGCTCAATGGGGTTTTATCTCCTCAAAATTTTTTCCTGAAACAGATAAGTATTTAAAATCGTATTTGGAGAATAAAGTGTAATCCGCGCAATTTTAGGACAGAAATTCTTCCTCACAGTTATTCTGAGAGAAAGAAATGTCTTAAAATGATCAACCAGTATTCCTGTATGTAAATAGTGTATTGTATATTGTGTTATACTTATCTGTTTGGAAAACCCCAATAGACAGGCAAAATAATTCAAGACTTCCTCAACAATTTATTGGAAATTACTTATAAATAATAGTGAAGAACCTCAATTCGCCAGGGAAAAATAAATAAAAGACATTTACCAAGATGCACACAAGCAATACTAGACTTGCATCATTTTCCAAACCAAATCGGACCACCAATACTCCTATCAGAAGTCTTAAAAATCTAAAAAATGGAAAAGCTCTAGGACAAGAAATTGTCCATACTAGACCCGAAATATCTATGTCAACTGTTCCAACGAAATCTATAATACTGGAATAATACTGAGTGGCTTATATATCGACTTTCATGGCAATACCAAAAATAATAGCAAACATGACTCTAGCGACCACACATTGATTCGTCTTTACTGGAATCACTTTTCTAAACTCCATATTAACAGCATAATGTAAACCAGTAATTACAAATAACAACTGATGAAAGACATGCATGTATATTGTCTTTTCAAAATATACGTGGAACAGATATTCTAATCACTCCTATAGTACCAAAACAGAAAGAATAAAAATAAACGGAACACCAATAAATAACATTACATCTGCTGATTATACAGAGATTCTAGCACAAAAACTGAAAGACTTGCAGACATACTAAATATCAATAGAGCAGGAAAATACTTTGGTCTACCAATTTACATCACAAAAACAAAATTTATGGTAATTGGCAGACAACAATACAATCAAGTCCAAAAACTAGTTGATAGTAATCCTATAGAGAGAGTGAATAAATTGAAATATCTTGGCTGTACAATAATTGATAACCTAGATAGGAAATCAAACAAGAATAGCAATAGCAAAAACATTTGTCAATTTTCAGCAATATTTATATTGTGGAGAAATATCCTCATACTTGAGACTACAAATATTAAAATGTTATATATATATCCCACAATACAATACGGAGCTGAAACATGGTTACTGAAAATAAAATCACTGAATGGCATTAAGGCGTTTGAAATGTGGACTATTTGTAGGCTCATAATAATCCCTGGATGGATCGAATAACAACTAGTTCAAATTATGAAGCAACTAAAGTCTTATATTTGGGTTATGTACTCCGAAATAATAAATATGATATTAAGGTTACTTCTAAAGGGCAAATCGGCTCTAAACAACTTTCATGGCTTCGGGATATCCAAAACTGGTGAGGCGTGAGAAATGCAGCAGTCATTTTCTCAAAGGCTACTCCCACTTATCAACTAAAGAGGCAGTTTATGAATCGTCTGCGCTTGCAGAAGAAGAAATAAAATTGTGAGTATTTGCATGAATCTTCTTGAGTACAACAGAATACAGAAATATGGGTAACTAGTCGGTACCCGCGGTTTCACCGGCGCATGAAATGTGCAATTCTGTGCAAAAAGAAATAGCTTATGAAACATGGAGTATCCTGTATAACAACTTGTTCTAATTTGTGAACCACCCTACGTAGGTAATAATAAATGAATCAATCGCGAATATATTGCACCCAAACTGTAAGAGCTTATGGGCCACACTATATAACAGTTTTATTAGACATTTTTTTAACCTCCTTCTATAACTGTAACTTTACTTTACGCTTTAGTCCAACCATCCTGTATATGCTAGTGTTTATTTGTCACCACATATAACATTTTTTAAACACCTAACTATACCTTTAGTCCAACCTATATATTAGTTAGGCAACTGCTTATGGTCTATGCTACATAACAATTGTTTCTGAAAATGTTTGAGCCACCTTGTAAAGTAAAAATTTTGTTCATCCTATGTTTTAACCACCCTTTATAGGCAACTTTTTCTCACATTGTATCACTATTATTTTGCTTCGCCCCATATTTTAGGTATTCCACACAGTAGAATGCAAGTTTTCATGATATATCCTATATAAAACATTTTTTGATCCACGCTGTAAAACTATAATTCTACTCCGGCCTCGATTTCAACCACCTTGTTTATACAACTACCCGTTATAACATTTTTTGTACCACTCTGTACAACTATAAATTCACCAATCCCCAACATAATTCTCCAAAACTGCAACTATTTATTAATCGCCCTATATAATACTTTTTTTTAACTGCCTTATAATTATAAATCTACTTCCATTATTTAAACCATCATGTTTACACTGCTGTCAATTAGTCAACCATTATATCTTATTTGTCAATACGTTTTCGAACCATCCTGTATAATCATAATTTTTCTCTACACCTTGTATATGCTTTGTTTAAAGACTACCAAATATAACATTTTTTTAAACATTTAACTATCACTCTGCACTAATATATTTTTCAACTATCTTATCCATCCAATTTTTCAGATATATTTTGAGCTACCCTGGAAAGTATAATTTGTCTACACATTATATTTTAACCCCCTCTTACATGCAACTTTTTCTAGCATTCTTTTCATCACACTGTATAACTATAATTTTACTCTCCCTCTATGTCAACTATTGTATATGCAACTTCTAATTTGCCACCCAGTATTATATGTACCACCCTGTATAAATATAAATCCACCAATCCCCAACATATTTCACCCAAACTAAAGTTGTTTATTGGCCACCCTATATAAAAATTGTTTTTATTGAACTGCCTTGTATACCTACAACTCTACTTCCATCTATATTTAAAACATCCTGTTTATACTGGAGACAATTAGTCAACTATTATAATTTATTAGTATATCAGTTTTTGCGCCATCCCTTATAACCATAATTTTCTCTACAAAATATTTCAACTACCCTGTATGTATATGCATCTGTTCAGGGACCACCAAATATAACATTTTTTAAAACACTTAACTATAACTCTGCTTCACTCTATATTCCAACTATCTTATACATGCAACTGGTTATAGACTACGCATTATAATTATTTTTCTAATATCTTAGAAAACACCCTGGAAAATATAAAGTGTTAAGCTATTATTTCAAACACCCCTTATATGCAACTTTTTCTAAAATTGTTTTAATCAAACTATATAACTATAATTTTTCCTCGGGACACATTTTAGATATTGCATATATGCAACAGCTCATGTACTATCCTACAAAATATTTCGAACATATTTTTATCGCCTCTGTTTAACTATAACTCTACTCCTCTCTCTATTTCAAATATCTTGTATTTGCAACTAATTATCGGCCACCCAGCATAACATTCTTTGGCCGTTTACCTAGAAATATAAATCCATCAATTCCCAATATATTTCACCAAAATTTCAGCTGCTTATGAGGCACCCTATATAACAATATTGTTCAATTTTTTTATTTGTATATCTGTACTTCAACCTGTATTGCAACCACCCTGTATATGCTGCTGCTTATTGTTTAATCCAATCTACCGTTTTTTAATTACCTTACTATACTTCTAATCCATTCTATATTTCAATTATGCTACCTGTGCAACTGATTATGAGCTACCGTTCATTTGAAACTTTTTCTAACCTTGTTTAAATCACACTCTGTAACTATAACTTTACTGCGCTTCATATTTCAGGTACTCAATATATGCAACTGCTAATGTTCTACCCTATAAAACAACATTTTCCTACCACCCTGTATAATTATAATTCTACTTTACCCTATAGTATAACTTTGTATATATAACTACTTTTGGGCCACTCAATATAATATTTTTTGTACCATCTTTTAATCTTAGAATTCTACTCCACCCTATATTTGAACCGTACTGTATATGATACAACTTGTAGATCATAACATTTCTTTGTAATATTTTTTAAACCCACCTGTATAACTGTAGTTATACTCCGTGACATATTTCAAGCATTCTATATAATCAACTACTTGTGGATATTAAACAATTTTTTTAGCCACTCCATAAACTATAATTCCACTCCATCTTATATTTCAACAACACTTTATAAACAACTTCTTCCAACAGTTTTTCAACTGCATCAAGAAGATAATTCAAATATCTTAACTGCTTACATTACACATTTTTTCTAAGATTGTTTTATCTACCAGGTATAAATTTTCTACCCATATTTCAACCACGTTTATATGCAACTATTTATAAGCCAAAGATTACAACATTTTGTAATCCCCCTATATTAATATCCATTCTGGTATATGCAATTATTTATGGCCCGCTCAGTTCAACTCTTTTCAAACACCCCGTATAACTAATTCTTCTTATTTCAACCACATTGAATATATGCAGCTGCCTAATGTCCACCTAGTATCACCTTTTTTAAATATTTTTTAAATCCATGTAATCCTACTCCGCTCTAGGTATATATAAGAACACCCTGTAAAATTTTGCTCATATATCAGTTGATTTTATTTAAAACGAAACATCTTACATTGGCATATTCCGAATTTTGAATAAAACCTAAGCTGATGCAACTATCTAATATTTGGTGCGTTCGCTGGAACCAATAGAGTAATGCTGTATAACCCAAGATGATAGAAGTTTTTTCGCTATATCTACCGTTTCTGTCAATGTAGTGAGATAAAATGTATACCAGATTTTAAGTCAAACTATAAGCATTGCAAAAAAAAAAGATTCAGCAAACTCAGTTGTGTTGTTCTTATGTGGTGCCCGAACAAACAAACAAACAAACAGACTTAAAATTTTTTAATAGTATAAGATTAGGGATAGCAGTTGCGGCATACAATGTATAATTTTTAGTGAAACGAAAAAGAAAACAAAAGTACTGGATTGGTACAAAAAGAAAAAAGGGAAGTGATTCCTGGAATTTGGATATTTTTTATAAAGCTTAGGATTTATTTAAACTGTAATACAACTTTACGACCCGAGTAATTCTATAATTAATAGTATTAATATTTACAGAATTTTTGGCAGAAGCAGTTTTTTTAAGTGTTGACCCGTACATGAGAGTTTATGCTTTATTCCAAAAAGTAGGCCAACCACACGTTGGATCACAAGTTGCCAGGTAAATAATGAAATTGGAAAAAAATTGAAAAATATCAAGGAAGCGTGAAAGAATTGTTTGAAAGCTTTTTTCTACCTTATTTTTATTCCGATTTTTCATTTAACTAAGCTTGCCTTCGGAGTTTACATTATTGTGCCCTAAATTTCAGAATAACAGAAAGTAAGAATAAAGACTTCCCCGTAGGAAGATATGTTGTTGGCTCATTTGGTTGGAGATCACACACGATTTTCAAAGGAACCATACACGACATTCTTGTGACAATAAAACCTTACTTGCTTCCGGATATTGGAGATTTACCAGTATCGCTTGGCTTGGGAGTATTGGGCATGCCAGGGTGAGCATTTATGAATTTACTTATTTATTTATTTATTTACAGGTCGAAACCCATTTTGCAAATACAAATAACTAACTTATACTAAACACATTAGAAGGATTATAGTAGAAAAAATATTAATACAAACATAATGATCTTTAAACAATTAAATTGTAGCCAAACAGATATACCAGTATTAGTATTTTTACAACAGGATATTTAAAAAATTGTTAATACATTACAATAAATTACATAGGAATAAATTTAATACATTGTTTAAGCTTAGACAATTTCACATGGAATACATCTACCTGACCGTGGACACTGTTTACTAATAGACCTGGAGATCTAAATTAGAAGTTCAACCCCGATTTTCTGAGACCTGCCTTCTGGACTACTGGAAGGTTATATGAGGTACTTACAATTCAAACAAAAAAAAAGGGAAAATTATGCTGAAAATTTTCACCTTTATTCTGTTTTTCCAGAAATGTCCCTAGCAGGCGTCATGCCAATTTTTTTGATCATTGGTTATGGTTGGCAAGAATTAAACATTTTCCCTAAATACTAATATATCGATTTCAACCCTTTGACACTACCCTCCTTCCAAAAAAAATTTCGTTTCTAAAATTGATGGTCATCTATCGTTTTAACAAGGCAGTACTCAGAAAGTCGTCACAGCACCTACTTTTTTATTGGAAAATCTAATTTTTACAGGAAAATTCCCTAGGAAACCCAACTCACGAATTGTAAGTACCCCATATAAACTTTCATTAATCGAGAAGGCAGGACTCAAAAAATAGTGGTTGAACTTCTAATTCCGATCTCTCGGTCTATAGCAACCTGTTGATTGTTTCGTTCTGACCGTAATTTGTACTATGAATGGCTACCACAAACAATTCGTTAGTACGCTTTATAGGCGCTTTTAACGGCTCCAGATTCGGAACCTCTATGTGCTAGTTTCCCCAAAAATCCTAGATGTCGGTCTTTACATCTCGCGTCTTCAATTAAAATTTCTTCGCGTAAATATGAATTGACAGAATTTATTAATAAGTGAGAGCTTTTATATTACACCAACGACATAAGTTGTTCAAGTCTAATTGTAATAGGGCAATGATTTTTGCCGATAATATTTTTAAATCATCAGCAGAATTACTATGTCTAATTACGCTAGCTAGGTGGTTAACAAATAAGTTAAATAACAATGGACCAAGATGTGACCTCTGTGGTATCCCATATGATACAGTAATCGGTTCGAAATAGCACCGCCATATTTAAGGCATTGTGCTATCGATCACATAGTAACTACTGACCCTATTTAACATCCTCTGACCAAAGTCATATGCTTGGAGTTTAGCCACTAAGACTTCATGATTTACTCTGTCAAAAGCTTTGAAAAATCGGCATTAATAGAGTCAAATACGTGACTCAAGCGACTAGACAGACGATAAAACTTTTATAAAAAGTTAAATTTGTACTGGATGATTTGCCTTGACAGAATCCATGCTATTTTTCTTGCTTCCTGTTTTATGAATAGGTTTTAAGAAACACTTTTTCCAATAGTTTGAAAATTGCCTAGGCGATAAAGATAAATTGAATAGCTGATATAAATGTTTTGACTAGGTAAATGTGGAATGCTTTAAGAAATAAGCTGGACTGCATTTACCCTAATCTCATTATATACTTTTGATAAGGAATCAGCAAACAGATCAAGGATTTCATGATTTATTACCAACTAAAATATAATAGAATAACTACAATCAAAAATAATTTAAAATAATGCAATAATTTTCCTGTCAAACTACCTGGTTCTTTCGCCCAAATATCCTCATCTCCTAACACATTACAAAACATACAAATTCTATTTAATGGAGCGAACCCTCCAAAGTTCGCCCATAGCAACAAAAACTAGTTTATGATTTCTCTTAAAATATTGTGGTACCAACCAAGAGATTCTACCAAGAAGTTTTTATTAATTTATATAAAAACAGAGCCGATGGAGTTTTCCATCTACTTTCCAGCTTTTTAAATTTAAAATCATTAATTGAAAGAATTGAATATGGTAAACTAAATAAATGTTCGCCATATGTTTTATAAGAAATAAACCTTAAACATCTTTTTTGGAAATTTACAATTTGATTTTTGTGAATCTCATAAATGGGAGACGAAACAATTGCATTATATTCTTAGGGAAGAGATAAAAAACCACCAGCTGATTTTATGAGCACCTCGATTATAGATAAATTGATGTCTTACGGGTTCCGAATACCTGGGGAAAACCCACAATTATAATTTTACTATTAGCACATCCTGTAATATTGTTTACCTGAATATTACTTTTGAAATTTAACTTTACTATAACATGTACTCTTGATAAGGCCCTAATAAGGCGAAACATGTATTGAGTGTTTTTCCTATCCTGGTGATATACAATGTTTCATAAACAACCTACTGCAACTTTAGTCGAAATCATAAAAAGTTTTATTAGTGTGCTTATTCTATTAAACCTACAGGAATTATAAACCCTAGAATTTTAAATGCTTTTTTGACGACATGATGAACTTGCTTTTGGTAATAAATGCGATTTTTTCTTATCATTTATGAATTTCGAGAAAGCTTGAGGCTGTTGACTACTCATTTTTTCCATTGAAGTCTGAACTGGGAATATTGATCACAACCTGATTCCTTGTATTAATGTTTTTGTTTACAAGAAGTTTTTCACAGACAACGCAAGCTAAAAAATCAATACTCAATAATAACAAGAGAATTGTGATGTACCGAATTACCAGATAATCATTAGATTGTAAGATCAATACATTCCTGTCTATTTCAAAATAAATCAAGAAATACGTTATAAGAAATATTTACGTTATATTTAAAATTTTCAAGCAAATTGTTTTCTAGAAATTCAGCCTATTTTGGATTTCTGGAAATACTCCACCCGAAAGCTGGTGAAACTCTTGTTGTTTCGGGAGCGGCAGGAGCCGTCGGCAGTTTGGTGGGGCAGATAGGAAAAATAAAAGGACTGAAAGTAATCGGAATAGCGGGAACAGATGAAAAGGGCAAATGGATCACAGAAGATTTAGGTTTTGATCACTTTATTAATTATAAAACTGATGATGTAGGGAAGAAACTTGCAGAACTGGCTCCAGACGGCATCGACTGCTATTTTGACAATGTAAGTTTAGTAGTTTGCTTACTGATATCTGTAGCTCAAAACGTGAAAAATTTTGTTTACCAACGATTATATATCTTTTTTCACCGTTCAATTTTCTTGTTTACGGAAATACAAGAAATTAAAATGAGTTCCTCGTTGAAAACTACAGACGTGGTTTATTTCATCTTGTTTAGAAACATTCCAGAACGATCATCATCAAAGAAATCGGGAATTATTTCTGAACGCCAATACGATTTTCGCCCTTGGCATTCAGTATTAATAAATATGCAGACGTCAACAAATTTTTGCATGATGTCATAAGTTGTTGATTATATATTAAGTATAAATCCTTTCCAGACTATTAATTTTTTCTATTTTTCTATTGTTTAAATTATACCTGTATACCTATAATTTTACTCCCGCGCCATATGTCAAGTATTCTAGTTATGCAACTGCTCAAAGTTTTTTACACTTTTGAACCACATTTTATAACACTTTTTTGACCCAACCATTTATTTATATATATGCAACTGCTTCTATAACTATAATATACCCTGCCCAATAAATCAAATATGCTAACTGCTTATGTCTAAATAACAAATTTTTGATAGACCCTGAATAAAAATAATTCTACTCCACCCTTACTTCAAACAACTTGTATAAGCAACTACTTATGTTCTACACTATATAACTTTTTACAACGACCCTGTATAACTGTAATTCCACTCAACCTTATATTTCAAATATCCGGTAAATTCAACTGTTTCTAATATATTTTAAACCCTTCCGTATAACTGTAATTATACTCCGTTCTATAACGCAAAAATTCTTACTGCATATACTTATTTAACCTTTTTTAACGTTTTTTGATCTACTCTATATTACAATAGCTTTAATCCACCCATATTTCAACCACTTTGTAAACACAACTACTTATATGCCACCCATTAAAATATTTTTGAACCACCCTGTACAACTATAATACAATGCCACCTTATATTTCAACCATCCTAAATATGCAACTGCTTATATACTACCCAATATCACATGCATGCAAGCACGCACACACCCACCCATACAATAGTATATAATATAGAAAAGATCGCCGTTATAACGATTTTTCGATTCTATACACTAATGGAATATTTTCTGCCATTTCACTCGACTTTATGACCGTTTAAAAAGAAAATGACTCCAAATGAATCAAAATAAAAAACGTTACATCTTACTTTGCACCATGTAAAAGATTATGATCAAAGGTTGTCAGTATTACTGTAATACTTAAGAATACGTGGTGATTTGATTATAGTGTTTACTAATGTAGACTGTTTTATTTTAATTTAACAATAATAACTGGCTGTTAATTTTATAAGAAAGTTTTTTCTCGCTTGGATGCTTTACCAGAATTTATGAACGTTAGTAATATAATTTTTTTTGATTTGTTTTATATTTGGTATCATCATCATGTAAGTCAGGCTTTCATTAACGTCAGCTCTCTGGTATTAAGTAATAATATTTTTTTTAAATGTTAAAATAGATACTAATATTGTTATAAAATTTATCCCACTCCGTTCCAATTAAACATCCATCGCTCGTGTAGTAAAAAAGAAGAAGAAGGTTCGAATGGGGAAAAAACTGTCTATCTGGAGGCTGTGCGAACAAAGACCAGAAAATTCGGCGTGCGCTATGTAAAGCGATATTAATTTCCGTATTTTGTTAGTTTAGTGCGTTCAGCTTATCTATTGTTATGGTTTCGATGTTATTGTATTAGAACCAGCTGTTGAGAATATTTGGTGTAAATGAAAGTTCTAGAAAGTGAATATTAGTTTTTAAAATTAATTAATTGAACCCACGGAGTTCATAGCAATATATAACCTTAGAGTATTGTTTTCCTATATAGTTCATAAATATCTTATTGGGGAATGTGAATGTCATTAACCCACGTAATATTCTTGCATATCCTACAACTGAGAGCCCTATGGGATGTCGGAGCTAATTCTGTTTAGTTATAATAACTTTTGGAGACTTGACAAACCTTTGTCTCAATCCAACAGATGAATCGTTTTGCTCACACAACTGCAATTAATAAACTATAGTTGTATTTTGGTTTTTGAGGGTGGCATAACTCGTGATCAGTTGTGCGTAAACTATTCGCAATAATCAACAATACCAAAACTTCTGAATATACTAGTTTGCAATCGTTTGTGTTATTCTAGGTTGGTGGAGATGTCAGTGCAGCTGTAGTTCAGAATATGAAGTTGTACGGACGCGTTTCTATATGCGGAGTGATTTCTTCATATAACGGAGATGTTTCAAAAGGTAACTATAAATTATATATTTCAATTAAAATAGACGCAAACAACTGATAAATGTTATTCGGTGCTGCTATTTCAACAAAATCGACGGATGAATACTGTCTTGGGGGCTGTCGTACAGTGAGTGGTGGTAAAATTGTGTTGGTCAATTCAGAATGATGATCTATTTAGGATCACTGTACAATCACATTGGAAATATCTTTCACGTTTACAACGAAACAAACATCTCTGGTTCCTCGCTTCTCAATTATTTTGCTTATTCTGGACAGATAGTCTCTATTTCCAAAGCAAGCCTCAGAGTTCATTATTATTCTTTATACCACTAAGAACCTTGACATCTCTAAAACCATTTAGACAATTTTTAACAGTGATTAAGCCTTTAATATTATCTGGTATGTATAGTTATCGCTAATATGTGCTTCAAAGTGTTATAGACCTTAGACCTTCACCAGGTTAATTGCAGCTACTGTTTCAAAGTGTCGTTTCTACATAGATCAAGGTGAACTACTGTCAAAGGTGGGTGGTTTTATAATGGTACTTACGGTGTTTGAATATCTTGCTCTTTGCAAGTCTTGTTGGGTGTTTTTAATAAGCGTTCCCACTTGAATTTGGTTAGTGCTAAGTTCACATTGTACTTGAGGTCTCAATCTGCCTACTTCCCACGTCTCACTAAAGGACTGATTTAGAAAAACAGGTTTAGATTGAATTCGGAGTCTCAATCTGCCTACTCCACAAGTCTCACTAAAGGACTTATTTAAAAGAATTTAGAGTCTAAATCGAAATCGGGGACTCAATCTGCCTGCTCCCAAAGTCTCACTAGATAACTGAACAGTTCCTCGAGTTCAATCTACAAACTGATTTTCGTTATTTTCTTTTTCTTTTTAATTTTGTATCTTGATAATGGCTCCACAGTAGGAGTCGAAACGTCTAGCACTTCATAAATTTAGACGAGGTTTTTACCCAGAATCTAGTCCAGTTCATAAACTTGATTGCGTCTAAACTATAAATTGTAATGGAAACATGTGAATACAAAAAGTCTAGGCAAGGTCTGTGGAATTCAATAGATACATTTTCTTTTGTTGCTTTGCAAATAGCAGAAAGCATAATTTATGCAATAATTAATTACTTCTAAGGAAAAGCAATCGACCCACAAACATGGAAAACTGAAATAAATAGATGTACCGGATTTCATGAGATCACGATTTCCCAGACATGATAATGCGACTAAGAAGAAGGCGGAAAAGCAATAAGTGCTTGATATATTATTAAATAGATACTTCTTTATATGTTGAATTAACGTAAACAATTTTAACAACAATTCAATTTAGAAGAAAGAGTATAATGTGGCATAATTGATTTTACAGCGGCGAAGAGTTTGGTGAATGCGCGTTTGTGAATAGCTCATTTATGACTTGTATATTCTGGATCATTAAATTTATTCTCCCACAGGCCTATAAAATGGCGTAATTTTTAAAGTTAAAAAAATACTAGAGAACAAACTTACATAAT
Organism: Octodonta nipae; assembly: GCA_034190945.1. Taxonomy (NCBI): domain Eukaryota; kingdom Metazoa; phylum Arthropoda; class Insecta; order Coleoptera; family Chrysomelidae; genus Octodonta; species Octodonta nipae. The sequence continues at coordinate 27,269,077 of CM067221.1, read as the reverse complement.
TTCTCAACAATAAGCACCTGGTTTCAATTGTCATTTTTTTGTAATTTGCACAGCAACAAACAATATTCTAATACTTTCACGATGTCAGTTGACATACCTACAACTTTCATAAGCACATGTTTTAACTATAAGAAATTATCAACGAGAATCTTTGTTCTACTGATTTCACCAATTGTTACTTAATTTCCAAAAAAAAACGAAACATGAAATTATTTGAAATTTTAGATTTTTCCAAAAACATCACTTTCTTGCCTTGCAAAAAATAAAAATTGTACTATGTGGGCTATAAGCAGGACTGTATTAAAAATGTTTACCTTGATGATGATTTTTTCGCTCAAGACGTCGTATAAAACTTAACAATGTTTTATCGATATTCTAACAAAAAAGAGCCATGTCCGTATTAAAAAAAAATGATGGCCCAGAAGAAAGGAAACGTAGCAGTGAAGATTTGATGACTATTATGTAAAAGTGTGTCAAAAAAAATTTCCTTTAATTTATTTGATATTCTTTGAAATAAAAGTAGTAGACGCAAAAACAAAACATTACATTTTTGGTTTTCCTCGTATAACTTGAGAACGGTAAGTGATAGCGTATTTTTGCTTTAGGTAGTCAAATGGGCTCTAAAATACCCAACTTTTTCTCCATTTAATGGTGTTTGTATTTCTTACCATTTCTTCGGTAGCAATGTTATCCCTTCATATATGAGACACCCTGTATATGTACATATGCATCATGATTTTATTGCCATCGAGTCACATTTTTCGCCTTACATGTCATTTCGTTACTCCTTCTGAGACTAGACTGGTTTTTTCGTTAGTAATTTTTATTATCAATCGTGCGTTTGCCAAATTAGTACATCAGTTTATAGAGCAAAATTGAACTCACTGTCGGATATAAAATTCAACAGCAATTCGCTTTTATCATCACGTCAATAACACTTTAGAGAGAATAATTGCTTAAAACTCCTAGTAAAAAACTATATAAATAATAAAAACCCGTAAAAATACGAACTTCTTTTGTTTTTTGCTTATATAATGAAAAGTAGTGAATGAATCGTAATGCCGTCTACAGAAAAGTTGTAGGGAATTAGAAATTCTTCTAAATGGAATTTAAGTAATTTAGAGAGATATTTTGTACATTCCACCGTATTAATGAGACTAATCTGACCGGGATATACTAATGATATTTTATAAGTTGATAAATTCCAATTAATTTGGCAATCTTGGATTTTCGCAATAATGCCGAAAAACTGGTTTAAAATAATATTAAATATTGCATTAAATGTACGAATATGCGACAGTCAGCCAGCGGTGCATTGACAATAACTGTCAAGGCAGATGGACGGATCTAGAATTTTTTTGAGGTGGGGCAGGAAATGAAATGTATGGTAAATTGTAGTATTATAAATACGTTTTTGCTCATCAGTTTATTACGTTTTTATTTACATAACTATTACATGTCCATATTGACCTATTTTTCCATTGGTTTATGCAGTAATGGTTACCTGTATACAGTTTACTGATATTAATTAAATTACTTTTTTCCACTAAATGGATCCGCCACTGTCAAGAGATCGGAAGAGAAGGGTCCATCGCTTAAGCCAATTTTCAAAAGCAGTGTTAATATATTTTACGGCACTGTAACAAAAATTCGAGAAGTGTTTTCATGAGCTTTCAAAAGATATTTTGCATATCGCTATCGAGCTTTCGTGGTTAATACGATACGGTCTGCAAAATATTTCTACAAATTCTTTAAATTGCAATTCTGTAAGATCTATTTAAAATACAGTATCGATCTTCAGGGTTATTAATCTCAACGTTATAAGCTATCATTAGGAGGCAGGTTAAGTTTCCAGGTGTTATTACAACCAAGTTTTGAATTTTATAAAATCACTCACTTTTAATCGTTTTTGTTTCAGCTTTTCTTTATGAAAAATGCTGCGATCACAATTTATAAACATTCATTGTGAAGATTTTGTGATTCTCTACAATTTTTCTATTGACGGCATTATGAACAGATTATATATTTTTTACAGTATAAACAAAAAACGATTATTTTTGATGGTTTTTAAGGCTAAAATAATTTACTTCTACGAGTTTGCTGTTAATATTATGTCAATTATGTCTTATTAGTTATTATTTCCTTCTACCGATCATTCAACCTTTGGAGGGCAACACATCATCGCACGTCAAGGACTCCAAGCACTTTATCGAAATCATCGGATCCATGAAACTTGGGCCAGAACATCGATTAGTAAGTTTCGACGTTGAAAACCTTTTCACGAACGTACCACTAGACGAATCTCTCAACATAGTGAGAAAGAAACTTACTGAAGACGAAATCCTGATAGAGAGGACGGAGCTGCCAATAGACTCAATCATGGACTTGCTTGGATGTTGCCTGAAGACCTGCTACTTTCAGGAGAAGGACCGGTTCTTCATGCAAGAAGATGGATTGCCTATGGGTTCCCCGTTATCACCAACCATTGCCAACATTTAGATGGAATGGTTCGAAGAACATGCACTGAGGAGTTTCGAGAAGCAGCCTAAGCTATGGTTGAGGTATATCGATGACACCTTTATTATTTGGCAACATGGAGAGACAGAACTACAGGCATTCCTGGAGCACCTGAACCAATCCCAACCATCCATTAGATTCAACATGGAGATGGAAGAGAGTGGATGCCTACCATTCCTTGATGTAAAGTGTCAAACGACTAGGACCGGAATCCAAACAACAGTTTACAGGAAGGCTACTCATACAGGATTATACCTTCATTTCAATTCCAACCACCCATCAGCAATGAAAACTGGCATCATCAAAACACTAATCCATAGAGCCAATAATATCTGCACACACCAGAAGCCCTCAAAGAAGAACAAGTGAAACTTAGAGAAGACCTTTTGGCGAACGGATATCCGGAAACGATCATTACCAAGGCGTTTGAAGAGCTGGACAAACCACCTAGGCAGGAAGAGGACACCGCGGTAGCAACTCTACTATTACCGTATACTAAAGGCTAGTCGGAGAAACTTAGAAGAATTGCACACAGCTATGGGATCAGAATGATCTTCAAAACCACGACACCTTGAGGAGCATGATAACAAGAACGAGGTCCGACGCACCAGCAATACCAAATAACTGTATATACAGCATACCGTGTGAATGTGGCAATCTTTACATTGGAGAGACACAGCGACCGCTCGACACCACGATTAAGGAACAGCGCACAGCTACTCAAAGGGCAGAGGTAACGAAGTCTGGGCTAGCGAATCACGCATGGACCGAACACCATAATATCAACTGGGACCAGGCAAGAGCAATTCACAAGGAAGAGCAGTGAAACAAAAGAAAATTCATAGAGAACGAGTTACATTGTCTGCCAACTTCAGACTAGTTATTATTTAAGTTACAGCTTATGCGGTTTGCTGCTGAATTTTATGTCACTTAAAAAACTGTATTGACTGGTGTATAGGTCGAGATCTATGTTTTGTGAGCAGACACAGAATTAATTTAACCCTAAAGTTTTTAATCCGTGAATAATGTAAATTTTTTATTTTAGTTTTTGTGCAAGTAATATCATCATTCAGAATTTTTGTACAATAGTTTTAGCCAACTACTAATCTAATTATTTCCTTTTGCAGAAAGTATTAATCAAACAGTGATGATATTCAAGGAGTTACGATTTGAGGGGTTCAAGGTGACAAGGTGGGCTGACAGATGGATGGAAGGAATCGAACAGAATATGAAATGGATTCAAGAAGGGAAAATAAAATTTAAGGAAACTATAACGGAAGGTTTTGAAAATATGCCAAGAGCTTTTGTTGAGTTGATGCGCGGCGGCAATATAGGCAAGGCAGTGGTTAAAGCATAAAAGTGGTTTTCATTATATGCCTATAATATACATTATACAAACAATACATAATATTAATTAAATTTGATTAATCAGATTGGCTATTATTGAATGCATGATACCGTTGACTTGCGGTAATTCTGTTTCGAATCGCAAAACCAATATCTGCAAGTGTCGCAACAGGTACTCTCAATGTCTTCGACAACCTAACACGAAAGCACAAAACAACAACAAAAAAAAACGACATTCTGCACCGCCTAAATTATAATAAATTAGGAGTTCCATAATTTATGATATAAAGAAGAACCGCGAGAACATTCAAAAGTTTGCGTCATAAATTGACAGTGGGGTATGCAAGCGGTAGACATTCTTGAAAAACCTGAGGTTGAAGAAGCATTCTTCATTGTAGTTTCCTTAAGAAACAAACAGGAATACTTTTATTTTTGGCTCCAAATTAGCTATGAAAGCAAAGTCTTTTACAAGGAGATGACAAAAAAGTTGATTTTGTAGCTACCAAGATTTGCATCATTGACTTTCACCGGTATACAATTCGCTTTTGCAGCGCGTTATACCTAGCAAAACCTATGTCTCATCTAATGAGAAAGATATACCGCGACTTCATATGGGGAAAGAATATATAACCATACTTTTTTTCTGCTAAATAACCATACTTTTTCTGCTAATGCTTCAGGCACACAAAAGATGAAAATCAAAGAACATTGAACAACACTGATTTACTTGTACACTATTATGGACAAAAATGCATGAATAACAAAAGACCTTTTCAATAAGTGAATAGATGAATTCTTCGTGCCAGAAGTTAGAACATCGTTGAAAGATCATAATCTACTTCAAACGTTTTTACTGCTACTTGATAATGTTGGAAAATGTTGAAGTGAAAATAATTATGAAAGTGCATTAATGAGTTGAACTATGCAACTTTGCTGTTCAACTTGGCAAGTATTTAACTGTTGCTGAAAAAATATTTTTTGCTTTTTAGTTCATTTCCTTTTTTGAAGTACGTTTTTTGTTTTTTAATTTATTTATTTTCTGTACGATTAAGTACCATCGCAATTTTTTCAAACTATCGTCAATAAATTTTTCCTATATTGAGTTTGCTTTAACACGGCGTTCATAATTGCGTGTGTTTGTGTAAGTTTTGGATCTAAGGTTTTCTTTAAACATTTTCACTTGGTTGTGGCAATGTTTAATGAGCTGTTGACACATTGTGATTGTGGTCTGAATCAATATTAACAAGCACTGCTGTAACACTGATGGTGAGGTTTCTAAATCTTTGGATAAATGATACAAACAATATTATGCTTACTGTTGAATGCATATTTCCAGATGTACAGTCTTCTAGGTAAGAGTTTGGATAATTTTTCTTACTAAACCGTGGTTTATTACGAAAAAACACAGACCCGATCCCATCCCACCTTTGCAAATTTTTGCAATGCAATTGAGTAAGACAGTTTATGGAGTTATTTAAAAACTCTTACTCTACTGTCGCCTGTTTTATCAGCTGTTGGAGCATATACCTGAATAATATTGATATTTATAGTACTACGAATTAACAGAATAAGAATTAATCTTTCGCACAGAGCATGAAGTACTATACTGTATTTTTGTATGTATGTTACCTGATTTCTTCTCCTGTGATGAACCGTTTTGGATGAATATGGTCTTGTTTAATAGAGTATATATCCGGATTGGTGAAACTTCAAATCTTGGAAAAGAATTCTATTGGTAAAGTGATGAAATTTGTTAATGCATACATGCGTGCATGGAACTCGACCAATATCCCTAACATATTGATCGATTTTTCGAAAACTCCTTATGGATGTGTATACTTTTTTAACATGTAATCTATTAAGGAAGATCCCTAAGTGATTTCATAGACTTTTCTGCAACGTGCCAGGCAAATGTAAAATAATTCATTGCGTACTTATCTACCACTTCATCAAACTTGATTGTTGCTTGGCACCGACTTCACAAATATATTAGATTGGTAGGTAATTAATTTGTACAGAATGAACACCTTTTAATGTTTACATTTTTTACTTCCTAGCTTTTTAGTTATAGGTGGAAGTCGGTTATATATTTTTTTAAATGTTTTATATCTTTTGATTTTATTATTGCATTGCCATTTCAGCTGTCTAGAGTCATCGATATTTAAAAGAGCAACATGAAGTGGATTTTCGACAATGCGCTATTGTCTTGGCAATTTTTCGAGGAATTAAATTGCGTGGATTAGAGTCTCCATCACCGCCAGTTTGTAAGGATGAACTTTCAGAGTGCAATGAAGAATTTGTCAGAGTTAAAACTAATATTCTCTTGTTATAAAAATTAAGGAATATCTACATTTCTTTTTATTGTTCAACCATTATTTATCCAAAAAATATTCCATTAAATTTGAAAAACAGATTTTTATAACCCTTAAATTAAGATACCGCTCGATTCCCCTATTCCCATTTAAGATTTTGGGGTTGGAGTTGACCCCCGCGGACGGGTTGAATAGATATATAGGGCTATAAAAATCGTAAGGTGCGAGCGGTTTTTTTAACGGAATAAGAAATAATGGAGGGTTGAGTAAAGGAAGACGCACTCTGTGTAAGAAAAAGTGTCCACAAAATGCTTTCAATTTGGGGGAGCCACTGGGACGACCTGGTAATTTGTTCGTAGAAATCAGTTTTCTACGAATAAACCTACCTGAATAAAATTAGGTAAATGTGAACTGTGAAGAATTCACATCCAAAAAATGCAAATTTAACCATCACAGTTAAGAAACAGATTTATTTAAAAATACAAATTTTAATTGCACATTTTTTTAGGAGTCAAGATTTTCCTACATAAATTACACTCTGAAGTACCCATTATTATATAATTACTAAGCTGATTATGACATTGTCCACTAATTCGTGAACTTCAACAAAAAAAAGCATTCACCATGCGTACCTTTGGAAATATTTAAAGAACAACTACAGCAGAAACATGTCAAAAATAGTCATTTAATGAATGAAGCTTTTTGTCAAATTAGATCAGAAAATATAAAACTGAAAAAACTGAAATGTCACGATTTTATTATAGGTTGCGGATCAGGCAGATCATTCTATGGTAACTAGAATAATATTATTTTTAAATATTAATGTGTTAATATCTGAGTAACAGAACTTCCCTCGCAAATTCAAGATTTTGAATATGTTGTGTACATAAATTTATCCTCAGACGAAATTTATTAATTTTCACTTATTGAGACACTCTTTATAATAACTTCTCTTCATAATATACTTCAACCTCTCTCTATATGTTTATCGACCGAATTTTGTGAACCACCCTATATCACTATATGATATTCCAACAATCCTGTATAACCATAACATTTTATCTTCCAACTTTTTTTAACCATCTACTATAATTTTATTTCTATTCGCCCAATAAATCATTTCTTTTTCTAAACTTTTTTTAATAACCTTTTATAACTACAATTCTTCTCCAGCCTATATTGCTACCACCCTATATATGCAACTGCCTATGGGCTACAAATATACCACTTTTGATCTAACATTTTTTAAATGAAAATGCAAAACTATAATTATACTCCAGGGTGCCCAATAAACCGTTTCTTTTTCTAAACTTTTTTAATCACCCTGTATAACTACAATTATTCTCCAGCCTATATTGCATCCACCCTATATATGCAACTGCCTATGGGCTTCAAATATACCACTTTTGTTCTAACATTTTTTAAATCAAGCTGCAAAAGTATAATTATTCTCCAGCATATACGTCACCACCCTGTATATGCATCCACCAATGGCCACCCAATATAACATTTTTTGAACCACCCTGTTAAACTATAATTCCACTCTACTTACACTCCAACCATTCTGTACTTGTAACTGCCAAGGCTAGCCTAGGAGTATAAGAACTTTTTAAACCACCTTGTATAACAGATGTTCTTTCTAACTTATTTCTAACCAACCTGTATAACTAGAATTTCTGTCGACTCCACTCTATATTCTAATTTCTCTGTATATGCTGCTGTCTATATGCCTACGAACTTATATATAAGCATATAAAACATATGGGCTACATATAACATTTTTTAACCATCTTGTATAATGGATAACGATAAACTTTTCTAACGATAACGATAGTTATGGCAGGAAATGAGAGCTACACAGAGAACTCAACTTTATGTGTATCACAAATTAACGTGCATCTCGTAAGCCTTTACCCATCTTAAAATCGGAGATTCACTATATTTACTTAAAAACTAATATAGAGAATGTCTACGGGGAGAATACTTTTCATTTGTGTAAAAAAACACAGAATGTCTTATGGAAAGCTAGTTGTGCCCTACTTAGGGAAGCCATACGTGATGTCAGAAGATGTTCTTAATACTAAACTCCTAGATATCCACCTACAGGTAAGCAATACACTCCACCCGATAATATGGACTAAATTCGATGTGATTAGCGAATTTAGGGCCGAAACGAATGCAGAGTTAACAACAATGCAACAACAGGCAAATTTTAACAAATTGAAGCTCCAACAGAAGCCCAAAAACGTATTTGTCTCGGAAAATAACGGTCACAGTCTAACCTCACGGCAATTGGAAACGAATAAAACCGTTTATAACTTATCTTCGGTCCAATTGAACACTTTCTCGATTGGCTTGTTGGCTAAGGGATTCAATTACGCTATTGCTCCCTCTCACATACCAGCAGAGAGCATAATATGTGGCGTGGAAACAGCAGTTTCAAAATTAGATGCGAACACCGCTGAAATAATTAGACAAGATGTGTCACATGTTCTAAGAAAGTCTAAACCACCCAAAAGGAACCTATCTATAGAAGAAAATGAGGCCTTGAAACAACTGCGCCTCAATAAGGACATTGTCAGTCTACCTGCTGATACAGGAAATGCGACTGTAATTTTAGATACAGCGGATTATTCAAACAAAATTCAAATATTGCTACAAGATCCAGCATATAAACAAATTACTACTGACCCAACAACTTATCTAGAGAAAACAACCAAGGCCAAAATCCAAGTAAGTAGGATCGACAAAAATCTCCAACTGCAACTCATTCCGCGTGAAAAGTCATCGAGATGTCCGAAATTCTATGGGTTGCCAAAAGTACATAAAGAAGGTACACATTTGAGGCCAATAGTAAGCTCAATTGGATCCCCAACACAACCCCTAGCCAAATACCTAGCCCAACAACTTCAACCGTTTGCAGAGAGAGACTCATATGTAAAAAATTCGACACATTTCATCGAACTTCTTAGAAAAACGGTCTTACAACCAGAGTGTCTTCTTGTAAGTTTTGACGTAGTGTCCCTTTTCACCAACATCCCTATCGACGAAGCCTTGGATATCATAATAGAAAAATACAAACCACCTCAACACCTTGTAGACTTAACAAGGCACTGTCTGATGAACACCTATTTTGTTTACGAGGACCAACGATACAAACAAGTGGAAGGAGCTCCAATGGGATCGCCACTCTCACCAGTTATAGCGAACCTTTTTATGGAGAACTTTGAGGAGTTGGCACTAAGAACAACAACTCGTAAACCGAGTTTGTGGTTGCGATATGTGGATGATACATTTGTGATTTGGCCTCATGGGAGGGAACACCTCAATACTTTTTAAGATCACCTTAATGGCATCCATCACAAAATAAAATTTACCATGGAGGTTGAAGCCAACAATCAACTGCCATTCCTTGATGTTCTCATAAATAGCAAGCAAGATGGAACCCTTGGCCATACGGTATATAGGAAAGCAACTCACACCAACAGATGCTTCATGCTAATTCTCATCACCTCCCAGCCCAACTACAAGCCGTCGTCAAGACTTTAGTAACCAGATCACAAAGGCTAGCTGAACAGGATAACATCAAACAGGAAATGGACAGTTTAAAAACAGCTCTGAGACAAAACGGATTTGTAGACCGAAGTATACAAAGAGCCCTAAAGTCAAGGCCGAGACGAGCAGACGAGGAGCGTGAGACACCAATAACCAAGGCTTATTTACCGTATGTCAAGGGGACCACGGACAGTATTGCAAGAATTCTACGGAGACACAATATCGATACTATTTTCAATACAGACAGAATAATAAGCACGGTGTTGAGGACTCCGAAGATGAGGATCCCTTTAGAACAACAGGGAGTGTACGAGATTCCCTGTGCAGACTGTCATAAAACCTATGTGGGGCAAACTAATAGAATAATTCAAGCTAGACGTGATGAACACCAGAACACTGTAAGAAAGCAGGAAAAAACAACATCTATTGCGGAACACGCCACCACGATGTCACACCGAATAGACTTTGAGAACACTAGAGTACTGGCAAATATAGAACACCCGAAATCAAGACTCGTAAAAGAGGCAATTGAAATAGCGAAGAGGCCTCACAGTCTAAACGCACGCAATGAAATTAAGAACTTATCGAATTGTTGGAAAATCCTATAAAACAACGTACCGGCCCGGGCCCGTCCAATAACAACTCAACCAGAAATAACAAATCAGCAGGCTGGAGCCGTGCCCACTGAGCGCCAAGGGCCAATCACACGCAGCCGTTCACGGTGCCAACCGATAGACGCCGAGCCGCGATTATATAACAGCGCGCGCGCTTCAGAAAATCTTAGTATTCGAGTAACTAGAAACGAAAGCAGAAGGCTACGAGAATTATGCGAACCGACCTGAAGAGGGCAGATGTGACTCTGCCGAAACGTCGTCATTTTACTATCGATTCCGGCAGGGATCAGTTATCAACTACGCGGATGAATTCCCGGAAACCACCTAAAACATTTAGTGCCCGCAAAAACTTAAAAACAAATATATATATATATATATATATATATATATATATATATATATATATATATGCAGACAAATTGAAAATATACATATGGAAGTATTTTGATGAAATTTCAATCTATTTTCAATGAATTTTATTCTAGATTTCCAATAAGAATAACTAAAATGTATTAATATCTGCGCATTCACCATTTATTATAATTTATTAAGAAGTCTTACAATATTTTTCCAATTTATGCAAAATAGACCATTCCATATCATTGATGATGAAATTCCAATCAATTTTCAATTAAATTCATCATAGATTTCGAATAACGATAACTAAAATGTTTTAATATCAGCTCATTCACCATATATTATGATACATTAAGAAGTCGGTTACAAGATTTTTCCGATTTTTTGGAAAATTGACCATTTCATGTCATTGAAAAAAATATATGATCAATCTGGAAGTATATTCTATCAAAAGAAAAAGAACGATCGAAATCGGTTCATAGTACTGAATTAAGAACCCCATCCTTTTCTGAAGCCGGTTAAAAATAAAATCATATTATTATTTAATGCGTTAAAGTAGTATTTGTTAAACTGCCTGTTTGATTTTGCAGCCAACATTGACTAGAAAGTTGTTCTCTTCAATGAATTGTATATCGAAGGATTCATTGCTACCAGATGGCAAGACCAATGGAGTAAGGGTTGACTAAGCAAGTAGACCAAGGAGACATCACTCTGATGAAAACCATGTTTGCAGATTTCAGCTAAGAAAAATCGCACCAATATCTCTTCAACAATTAACATCGTTGTGGGCACTGTAAAGAAATTAAATATCGAAAATACTAAATAGGTTGTAAACACATCAAGTGATGGTTGGTCTACAGACTAGTGCAGAACGGACCAATTGGAAGAACGAAGACGTGGATAGACCTCGATCCGGAGAAAAATCGATGAAAGGGATGACCTTAAAGGCATTGTGGGGTTTCAAGAAAATCTGGGAAAGAGCCCATTGGAAAGAAACTAAATCTTAGTTGGTCGTACCAAAGAAAAGAGTACCTGGTACCTTAAAAGAGCTACACAATGAAATTTCTGGAGGTCAAGTAGGCATGATTATATTAGATAGCAAATTACGCCAACGCCACTAACGGATAAACTGTTACGTAAGCTTAACAGCATGGTTCCGTAAATGTAATCTATGTATGAGTAAGGGGCCCAAAAATCGATCAGTTGGATAAATAACCGTCGGCCTTCCTTTTGAAAGAAATGCCATAGTTATACTCGAACCATTTCCAGAAATCAGGAGGAATAACAGATATATCCTTATTACCGTTGTATACTACTCTCAACCAAGATGCAATTACTGTAGCAACGATCCTGGAATAGCAGCCGTTTAGCCGATTTGGGGTTCCATTGAAATTCCATTCCAATCAAGGCAAAAAATTTGAATCGAAATATTAACAAAGTCAACACTGCGCTGTTACACCCACAGTCAACCAAACGGTATTGTAAAGAGATTTAACAGAGTTGATTCTTGAAGCTTATTTGTGATATCTCCTAGTTTCTTCTAATGGATTTATTGGAAAATAACATATAATAAACTCAGTATATTCAAAAAATCCAAAAGATTCAAGGTCTTGTTCTTTTTTACATGTCACTGACATCGATCAGAATTTTAAATTTATATTCGGGATTTCAAGCAGGGAATATAGCTTGGTTGCATAAACCATAATAGACATCCACATTATTAAGAAAATGAATTATGTTGTGCACTAAATCCAACGCAACTCAAGGACAAAGATGTATAGTCTCGAAACTTATCGATGTCCAGATTTACCTACTAGGGAGGACCAGAACAAAAAGGGAGACATGATTGGTGAAACACTCTAATAAGACAAAAAATACATAAAGAAGTGGTTTTGAGAGAGGTGGGATCAGTTGTTAGTTGACTTCAGTTTAGTTCTAGTTTGACATTGTTTGACGAAATTGTTAACGTCGCCTAAAGTTTTTTTTTCATTAATAAGAAAAACAGTTCGAACAAGAACCTAGAGTAATCCGTAACTACATATATATATATATATATATATATATATATATATATATATATATATATATGTTTGAAAACAAGTTGGCACGGACGGAACTATGTGTAGCTCTCTTGATTGTCCGGGTGTTCGTCTGACTTCCACTTCAGACGCCACGGAGAGCAGACCAAGCGGAGAACGACCTAGTCGACGATCTCGGATACGAAGTAGTCCGGAAAGGTCCGAACCTGCAGCCACCCTTCGTGTTGGAAGAAGAGGAAAAGCCTTAGGAAAATGCCAAGTGAGATTTTGGCGAAACGTCAGGCGACCGTTCCGTTACAGGGACAAAACTTTCAACGGGCGAACACCCGGACCATCAAGACAGCTACATATATATATATATATATATATATATATATATATATATATATATTGACGACCTGTCGCTACCTCACTTTTTTCACATTAAATAAAAAATCAAAAGGCATGGAAAGGACTCGACATTATAATCCCTGGAATATAAATCAGCCGTAAAGACGGTCCCTTATTTACGATAACAACAACCGACGAAAAAATCGACGTTGTCACTCCGAGTTAATAAAAAATGAGGAAAATTCTCTCGATTTCCCAACGTCTGATTCCGCACCATTAAGTTGGGTAAAATCCCTCCTTGATGCCGTCACAATTATATTCGATTCAAACAAGGACGAGAATAGCGAATACAAGGAAAAGAATGTCGAAGGGGAAAGAAGCAAAGTAAGTCGCTTAACAGAGTGGATTGATGTTCTTCGCTACACCTATCAATGTCACTTCGACCATTACTCACAAGGATATTAACAACAGACTATTGATAGACGTCGGATTCCTTTTGGTAGATACTTCTTGCTGATGGAAAGGAAAAGAAGAAGTGTGGGTGAGATTAATTTTGTCAAGGAGATTTATTCACACAAGCTAGATGTAATTTATGGCATTTAGATCAAGACAATGACATTCCTTCGTTAAGGTAAGGTTTGCTAACTAACAAATGATTGATTTCGAAAAATTACCCAACACGATGACTGATTACAAAGACTATGGTTGAAGAATGACTTTCGATTCAAGAAAATTAACATTTAGTGCAATTGCATATTTATATAACACCAGATTCGGTTGTTACACAATTTGTAACTGTATTTTGTAACACATTATTGTCGTCTCATGCAACATTATCATTTTTCGCCACGTTTTACTGTAGATGAAGGCTAAGTTTTCTGTTGTACTCTACTGCAAAGAGATTTTCTCTGGTACGAACAAATGATCCCTCAAAACACTTAAAAAATAGCTGATATAATAAATTGTACGCTGCAGTAAAACATATATAACCAATAATTCGTGATTATCACTTATATATACATACTAGCTGACCCGTGCCGGCTTTGCGCAGGCTAGACAAATGGGTAATTTGGCAATTTCCACATCGCGTACATTTTTAGTTTTTTGTGAAAACCATTTTAACATTCATAAGCGAAAATATGGCAACAAATGTTTCTAAAAATACTTTATTTTCGGATTTAATATGTTGAGCTAGTTCAGGTTTTCATTTCAGGTTTTTTGAAATTTCATTGCTAATTTTAACGTGTTTGGTGTTTTTAGCATTTCTGACATTTTTGATGTTCAAGACTTTTTGACTCTCCTTTACATTTACGATGATGTTCATTTTCAGTTATATCTGTTAGTTTTGTCATTTTTGGCGTTTTGTACATTTAAATTTTTTTAGATTTTCTCTCTATTTTTTTAAAGAAAAGAATCAATTAATAAACTCTCATGCAATGAATAAATACTCCACATTACATTTATCGGCTACGTATAGATCGCTAAGTGATTAAAATCAGTCCTAGTCATTTTAGGAGAAGAACTCAATGACACCCATCCTGCCCATTCAATAACGGAATTTTCGTAAAATGTCTCATCAAATCTCTATTAATTTAAGGAATCAATATTATAATTTGTATATCTGTATTATTTTTGGTACCAGAGAAATACCCCTCTTGCCCCCTATTGGATAAATGTTCACAAATTGATAAAACCCGCTTCTGTTTATTTTAGAAGAGTATGATGTATATTAAATAATCACAACAGTATTACCTTTTATTTCGGAAATATTCAATTCTTTCAAAAACAATATTTCGATTTTAACAAAATGTCGAGTCAGGTATGACTTCACTAAAAAAAAAGAATCAACCTCTTATACTATATTATTGTAGGTTCCGGAAAACATTTGTTTGGGGAGTGGTGTATATACACCAATACGAGTATGCGCGTCTGTCACTTTTTATTTTCGAGATATTAATTTTTTTTTCTGGATAGGTACAGTCTCTAATGTATTCCACTTTATTTTGTTATTTGTATTCAGTAAGTTCTTATGTCAAACAGTAATAACTTTATATAAATTTAAGTAGCTATTGACGACCTTCAGTGCAGAATGCTAATATTAATTTATATATTGGGTCATTCATTAAATAAAATATAATAAAAAATCATTATTTACGTCCATATTGTCAACCCCAAACAACTGCCGAAGCCAGTCGATCAAAACTCCAAACATTGAGTAATTATATATACATATTCTTAAAGAATGGAAGTATGGAAGTGCCATACAAGCCTTGTTACTGTTTAGTGGTAAAATAGTCAATGTAGTAGATCAGTATTGATTTTTCGGACACGTGGCGGTAACTTTCATATTAAATATTATGTTTTTAATGTGAATTTAATTATTTGATTAATATATTATTATCACAACCTTCTCGAAGGTGTTCTGTCAGACAGCGGACAATAGAGAATGTATTAAATAATTAAGTTCTCTTAGAGTTGTTGGTCCTCTCTTTTTTAAATATTCCTGAAATTAAGGTTGCAAAGAACAATCTTCCAATTTTTGTATCGAATATTTTGCCAGGAGCGGTTCCAGTCAAAAATTTGGGGGGTCATTTATTTATCAAAAATATTTCGAATACCCATATTTGATTACATATATTTTTTATTGCAATAGATTTGTCAATATGAGTGAACAATTTTGGTCATTACATTTACTTCTCCGATTTCTCCACAACTCTGTTTCTTATAAAAATATACTTTTCACAATTTCATGAAATAGGGTCGAATTTAGACCACGGGGCGACCACTAGTTATTCTTAATTATCTAGCGGTATGAAATATAGTTTACGGCCTACTCTCATACCTATTAAATATATACATGACTCTATATTTTTATACATTAGACTTTGTTACGATTTTACTTTTAAGTTTATATTTATAAATATTAAATAAAAATTTTGCTTCCGTACACTTGAATGACTCAATACTGTTAGATAAATCAGTAAGTTTTTAAATAAAAGTCTGGACAGCAGTACGTCGTCTCTGTCTATGAATAATACACCATTTAAAGGCTTACGAGTGTACTGAACTTAAAGAACCCCAAAAAACAGGCAGTTGGGTAAAATCTGAAAATGCAATCGAGTAGCAAATAAAATGTAGTAGATTCATCCTGCAGTAGAGTTAGACGAACTGTAAAGAAAAATCATTCCCGGTCACTCAAGGCTGCAAAAACGCATGGAAATTATTCAGCTGCTTATTTTGGTCGTACGATTTTGTGTAACACTATATTAATCGCTACCTTCTGAGAAACATAGTTTTCACAGATCCAGTATTGAGTCGTGCGCATATACCCCTATTCCTGTTATTCTATCCTCAGCAGAACATCGCAGAACTGACTCCGGTCAAAATGGGAGAAAAATGCGACTTGATTTGGCGTATGATTTATTGGAAGGACTCCTTGCAAAGTTAACGATTGTGTGGACCGACTTAGGAAGAGCTGGCCAACTAAACACAAACTGGTCCGAAGATAGATGTAGGCGACCAGTGATTGCGTGAAAATACTCTACAATCTGAAGGAAATTTCGGCTGGGTTGCAAGGGGGTATACAACCTCCAGAGGAGCAAAGGCAATTTTCCAAAGCTGGAACCAACTTAGGGTGGAGAATACGAAGTGGTTATGAGGATCAACGATGTCGTCTATATAGGGTCTGATTCTGATATATTATGAACTTGGCTTGGTTATGTTAGGCGTAAGGGAGGCTAAGTTAGTTTTAGCCCTACAAAGCTACCTCGACAACATTCTCCGGAACGTTATTCTACAGAATTTGGAGCTAAGAGAGTTGACATGGGCTTTCCGAGTAATCACAATATTAAGTATACCCCAAAAACTTCACTGATGCATCAATGTCTAGGGTCGATGGTGAAATTTGCAATGGCAATTAATGGTCTTGGTCTTACTACTGTTATACTAAGTCTATTAGGTAAATGCCAGTTCTTCCTTGACTCCATATTGGGTCCTAACGGTAATAGCGTAGCAACGTATTGGTATTATTACCAAATAGAACGTCGGTACTTTCTTCGTTGTGTTTATGAGTGTACCAGTTTTGTTCTCTATTTTGTATTAATTATTAGTAGCATTGCTCTTGTCTAAATGACTAATTCCTCGGCCCTCTCCTCTTATTTGTGCTTTAAAATTTAGTAAATTTTACGTGTTGTTCATCATTGCTAATAAATAATTACAAATATTTAACTTTTATGTAACAACAGTAATCTAATCTGTAAATTTACATATTACATTTAAGTAATTACACTATAACTACCTATAATAGTATATGTGCTTTTCTGGATTACTCTTATTAATTAAATAGTCAAATATAATTGCAAAAATATTTGAATTAATTTCAATATTATATATACTAGTCGCCCAGTGGTCGAAATTCGACCCTATTTCATGAAATTGTAAAAAGTATATTTTTATAAGAAACAGAGTTCTGGAGAAATCGGAGAAGTAGATGTAATGACCAAAATTGTTTACTCTTATGGACAAATCTATTACAATAAAAAAAAAATGTAATCAAATATCGGTATTCCAAATATTTTTGATAAATGGATGACCCCACAAATTTTTGACTGGAACCGCTCCTGGCAAAATATTCGACATAATAATTAGAAGATTGTTCTTTGCAACCTAAAAGTTTTCGTCATTTGCCGTTTCAATCAAGTTTAGGAATTTTTTAAAAAAGAGAGGACGAACAACCCTAGGAGAACTTAATTATTTAATACATTCTCTATTGTCCGCTGTCTGACAATTTTTTACACAACACCTTCGGGAAGGTGATAATAATATATTAATCAAATAATTAAATTCACATTAAAATCAGAATATTTAATATGAAAGTTACTGCAACGCGTCCGAAAAATCAATACTGATCTACTACATTGACTAATTTACCACTAAACACTAACACCGCTTGTATGGCACTTCCAGAAGTGCATGCTCTAGGTAAGAATAACGATCGCTCCATATATAATAACTCAATGTTTGGAATTTTGACTGACTGGCTTCGGCGGCACGGCGGCACTGTCAGTTGTTTGGCGTTAATAATATGGACGAAAATAATTATTTTTTATTACATTTTATTTAATGAATGAACCAATATTATAAATTAATATTAGTATTCTGCACTGAAGGTCATCAGTAGCTACTTAGCAAAACAAAAATGAACAAAATCGGTTGAGAGACAGAGGAGAAAATGGTACCTAATCGTTTTGTCTTTGCCTATTTATATATAGATATATATAATCAAAATTTGTTGTAACAGCTGAATAGTCAAAACAGAAACTTCAGTTAATGAGAAAGCAGCCTGGTAAAATTACAGGTTTTAGGAAACTCTTTTTATTATGAAAGTTTTCAGATATACTTTTATCCTTAGTCAGTCACTAAAATTAATTAAATTATACAATGTACATTATTATAAGAGAGTTACTTACAATAATCGAGGTTATAATATGAATAGATGGTACATCACTTAAAAAATTGGAGGTAATAGTGTTAATATAGGAATACTTTCATACTTTGTGAGTATGTGAAGTGACAAGAATTGTCTGTTAATTAGAAAGATCAAAAACTGTTTTTAATACGGACCAAGCTATGAAATGATACTGTGATAGACATAAATGATGCGTGATTTAGAAATGTATAAATATTTAAAATTTATAGAAATAGAAATATTTTAGAAAAGGAAGGAGAAGTGTGTAAATATCAATTTTAATCAATAGTATCAAAAGAATATCGTTTGCTTAGGTTTGTAGGAGTTCTTATTATCAATTTCTAGTAGATAACTGTAAATGATGTTGAGGTTCTGCAGATCTGTCTTTTTGTTAATACTATTGGGGTTGTTGTGTATATAGACCATCTCAAGGAAACAGCGTTTGAAAGTATTACGTTCGTTGATAAGTACGCGTGCATTCTCAAAATCAGCTATGTGATTACTATCATAACAATGTGAAGCAGTTGTACAACTATTCTTTCCTAACCTAATATCAGCTCTATGGGAAGAAATTCTTCCTTTGTGGTTCCTTGACGTCTGACCAATATATATCAATACAATCTTTGCAATCAATTTAATAGACTACATTAGACATGTTATCTTTGCTAATCTTGTCTTTGGTTTGCTAAACAGAGAACTGACAGTTTTAAGGGACTTATATGTAAAACGGATATTAACTTCATTAGAGAATTTTTTTTTGGATTTTGTTAGTGATGTTTTTAATATATGGCAAAGAAAAAATCTAAGAGAATCGGTGTTATTAGTGAAATCGTTATCGTTAAGAATTGTACGAGAAGGTGAATTAGTCGTTGTTGTAATGACTCTGTTGTCTCTTAAAATAATTGGATTATTAAAAATAATTTTGTTGAGTAATTTGCTGGGATATGAATTATTAATGAATAAGTTATAAAGAATTTTTAATTTTTTGTCTCTAAAGGTGGCGTGACTGATTCTACAAATTCTAGATTTCATGGTATTAACCAAATTGATTTTCATTCTCACAGGATGATGGGATAACAAATTTTAAGTAACGTCCTGAATCAGTCGGTTTAGTATAAAATTATAAGAAACCAAGACAATGTTCTTAAACTCGATTGGTATACTAAACCAACTAATTCAGGACGTTACTTATTTTTATTGTTTATAATAATTTCAAACGCTGTTTCCTTGAGATGGTCTATATACACAACAACCCCAATAGCATTAACAAAAGGACAGATCTGCAGAACCTCAACATCATTTACAGTTATCTACTAGAAATTGATATCAAGAACTCCTATAAACCAAACGATGTGTTCTGGTGATACTATTGATTAAAATTGATATTTACACACTTCTCTTGCCTTTTCTTCCATTCATTCAACGTTTTCAATTAAGAAATTTGTATCAATTATATTTCTATTTATTTTAATGTTAGTTAACAAGATTTGGAGAAGATAAAGAAAAAAAAACAATTTAATTCAAACCTTAATTTCTAATAGTTATATATTTCTAAATCACGCATTAATTTCTGTCTATCTATTTATCATTTCATAGCTTGGTCCGTATTAAAAACATTTTTTGATCTTTCTAATTGACAGAAAATTCTTGTCACTTCACATACTTACAAAGTATGAAACTATTCCTATATTAACATTATTACCTCTAATTTATTTATAAGTGATGTAGCATCTATTCATATATTATTATATATTATTGTAACTCTCTTATAATAATGTACATTGTATAATTTAATTAATTTTAGTGACTGACGAAGGATAAAAGTATATCCGAAAGCTTTCATAATTTTAAAGAGTTTCCTAAAACCTGTAGTTTTACCAGGCTGCTTTTCTATATATATATATATATATATATATATATATATATATATATATATATATAATATGTTGCAAACTCAGCTCCCAAGGGCAATATCTAGTAGTCTGAGGCTTAACTGCACACCGGTAATTGTTTTTTTTCAAACCTCCTCGTCTTCTTGACCAACACCTGCTACAAGGGAATGTCGGATCGTTAAAGTAAATCATAATATTTCTTCGAATCGACGATACCCATAAGTGGTAAAAGACGAGAAAGTTGAAGTAATTATTAATAGATTTATTATAATAAATTAACAATTTAATGAGTGGTCTAAGTGGCAAACTGTGCGAATCTAATTAATAATACAGGAAGTGCGAATTAGGTTCATGGTGGTTAAAAGATTCAAATGCAGAAGTAATGAATAGATGTATAACTCGTCAAAGGCATCATCATGATTTATGGATCAACAAAATGAACAAATTGATGAATCCAATTAGAGGAAGCCTCGAATTGCTTTCACTTTTAAGTCTTTTTCTACATAGTGTTTCAAGTAAATTATGTCAATTAGAAATATATTAAAATGTAAAATATGTGTTAAGAATTTACGGAATGTGAGTTTTGAAAATGTCATAGGGAGCATCAATAAATTACGTAAGATGAATTTTGAGGTTTTTCTGCCCCCCACGCACCCCCATGTGAGAAATTCTTATGTTAGAAATTCGTTTTTCCAAAATTGTTAATTTTAAGGATATAAAGATTTACATCTATATTATACAATGTAATATATCTATTATAATCTGTAAAATAATGCAGTAAGCATTTTAAAATTATATATCTATACATTAAATTGTGGCAAAAAAATCAACTATTATTTTTGGATCAGACACCAAAAATATTATTTACGATAACAAAAAAAATTAACGTGAAATTTTGAGCCCTTAATTTTATTATTAAGGGGCCTATCACTGCGAATTTCGTGTTAAGTTCTCACGTATCATTCACTCAAATGTGACAATATATCTGGAAAATACAATATCTCCGAAAGAAATTAAATTCCCTACAAAAATTGATGTGTTTAAACGATTTATTTTTTTTTTACTTTGGAATGATAACTGATAAACCAATGTATTTCTAAAAGATTCGCGATGAAAGACCTCTTAAGATTGAAATGAAGGGCTCACATTTAATATACATCATACATATTGATATATTTAATTTCCCACGAAAACTGACTTCGAGAATCGTTGGTAGAATTAGAGCCTTACAAGTTTACTACTAAAATATTTTTACAGAAATTAAAATTTTTGAAGATATTATTCTTTAAAATGTTTTGACGTTATTGTAAGTAAATGCATATAATAAATAAGGATTTGGTTATTATTTAATTAATAAAATATGGTTAATGTTATAACTATATTTATATTTACTCCACCCATGTTAAATTAAATTTGATTTTGGTAAACCGGGAGGACTTTCAGTGAACAAAATAGTTTGAAAAATCACATGATTATTATATTAAAAATTAAAATAGAAAAATGTTAATAATTAATCACAAAAAACGAGAGGAGCGACGCTAGGAGAGGCAATTAAAAACTGTTATTAAAATTAGCAAGACCAAAAATTATAAAAATAATAAAATTATCGATTTTCAGTCTAAGGATCTAATAATAAAAAAATGTGAAAAATAAAACAAATTCAAAAAATTATCGATTATTAGTAATATTTTTTTCACGTCTATGAGTTCAATTATAGTAGGAAATAAGGTTTATCCTAGGATCAATGGAAATTTATTCGAAAAGATTTAAAACAATCAACTGTCTATATTTTCTTAGGACGTAAAGACAAAATATATTTTTTTATTTACATTTTTTGTTATATATTTGTTAGGGTAAAATTAATATACGGGTGATTATATGTAATAACCTGTCATAATGCATAATCACCAATAAATTTGGTAAATAAAATAAATTTATCAAATTAACTGGTTTGCATAATTCCCAATTAGTAATGGTAAGGGTGATAAATATCAAGACTGATAGGGCGAATAGAATAGATTGCAGTTTTTTTATACAGTTACTACTCTGAATAATATTTTTTCGTTGAACACTATGGCGTAAGAGACCATGAATTATGAATGAATATTTTATATTTTACATTTAAAAAGTCAATAAATATTCTTAGTTACATTTATTTTGTACTTGAACAAAACAGTATAAAAAACAAATTAAGCCTATATTCTAGAGATTTTTTTTCAAATAACATTAAATACTATTGCTAAAAATTAATAAACATTTTGAGTTTGTTTATTTAAGTATATTAGACTGTTATGACTATAGAATTACAAAGTTTGCTAGTTTTTTTACATTTGTAATTATCAGACTAAATTTAGGCATTATTATCACATTTACCATTATGACTTGGGAATTATACAAACAAATTATAATTTGTTAATTTGATAAACTTTTAAATATTTATCATATTGAATGGTGATGATGCATTATTACAAGTTAATATATATAAACATATATACTAGAGTAAAATAAACAGAGTTTTTAGTTTAATATCTCTAGTTTCCGAATCATCTCTTTTCATGTTGATTAGGGGTCTAACTTGGGATATAGTAACGATTTTGTGAGGCAAAATCGTCTTGTGGAAGCATATGGAGCGTTGTGAGGCATGACATGTAAATTCTAACATTTCATATAAAATTTACATGCAATACATTACCCAATGCCAAATAGGCACTGTGTACTATTCTTAAAATCGAAAGGTAGTTTGGTTGGACATATCTAAATATAAATAGGCAAAGACAAAACGATTAGGTACCATTTTCTCCTCTGTCTCTCAACGCCAAAACTCTGACAGTGCCTCCGCCGCCAGACGGTCAAAACTCAAAACATTAAGTAATTATATATGGAGGGAGCGTTCGTTAGATGTAGTTTTAGAGCATGTACTTCTGGAAGTGGTATGCAAGCGTTTTATTGTTTAGTGGTAAAATAGTCAATGTAGTAGATCAGTATTGATTTTTCGGGCGCGTTGCAGTAAATTTCATATTAAATATTTTGTTTTTAATGTGAATTTAATTATTTGATTAATATATTATTATCACAACCTCCCCGAAGGTGTTGTGTAAAAAATTGTCAGACAGCGGACAATAGAGAATGTATTAAATATTTAAGTTCTCCTAGGGTTGTTGGTCCTCTCTTTTCTTTAATATTCCTGAACTTGATTGAAACCGCAAATGACGAAAACATTTAGGTTGCAAAGAACAATCTTCTAATTATTATATCGAATATTTTGCCAGGAGCTGTTACAGCCAAAAATTTGGGGGGTCATTCATTTGTCAAAAATATTTCGAATACCGATATTTGATTACATTTTTATTTTCTTTTTATTTCAATAGATTTGTCAATATGAGTGAACAATTTTGGTCATCTACTTCTCCGAGTTCTCCACAACTCTGCTTCTTATAAAAATATACTTTTTAGAATTTCATGAAATAGGGTCGAATTTCGACCACTGGGCGACCACTAGTTTAAAGAAATTTTTAATCTTATTCGAAGCTTTTTTGTTCGCTAAAAGCCAATAGGTATATAATATGTGTAAAAATAGACCTAAATGAAGCAAAATTGCCAACCATTTCACTGTGAATCCAAACTTATGAGGGTGAATCAAATATGAACCGGACTTTTCTGTTTCTCGCCCTGTAGGTAATTCGAGTGGCGTGACGTCTCGATATATGTTAGGTATGGATGTTAAGAAGAGGGGAGTTCGTCGGTTTGTAGTTTGTGCGTAGTCGATGCGCTGTTAGTAGCCTCATGTCAGAGCAAGAGGTGCATACGTCAAATTTTTGGCGCGGGAGGGCGTTAGACCGTCTGAAATTTTGCGTCGACTATCTGCACAGTTCGGCAATGAAACACTTTCAAGGACCCAAGACCCAAGAATGGCACAAAAAGTTTTCAGATGGCCGAGAGACAGTGGAAAATGAGCCTCATGCACGCCGTCCCACGACAAGCATCAATGAGGCGAATATCTACGCAATTTGTGAGCTGATTGAAGGCGTACTGCTGATCGATTTTCTGCACGAACGCCGTACAATTAATGCTGAGTATTACTGCGAACTACTCCAACAAGTGAAACTTGCCTATCGGCAAAAGAGGGGGGATATATCTATCCGAAATGTGATTCTGTTGCCTGACAACGCTCGGCCACATACAGCTGCATTGACAAATGCATTGGGAAACCCTTGAACACCCGCCTTACAGTCCTGATTTGTCGCCATGTGACTACCACATGTTTGGGCCACTTAAAGAAGAACTGGGAGGCCACCACTTTGAGGACAACAAAGGTGTAGAAACGTTTGTGCGCAATTGGTTATCGACACGACCAGTTTTATTCTTTGAGAAAGGTATTAAAAAACTTCCGATTCGGTGGGAAAAATGTATACATAAGAGAGGAGACTATGTAGAAAAATAAAATGTACTAAAATTTGTATTGATTGTACCAATAAAAATTTTAAAACAAAAGTCCGGTTCATATTTGATTCACCCTCGTAGATATGTTTTAAGAAATACACTGACAGGAAAAAATAGTGCAATTCAGTTTTGTGGATATCACAAGTGAACATTTACGGACAGAGATGTTTAGTATATCCTTTAGTTTTCAATTGTTGATTGTGCTTATTTTAATTAATTTTTTAAAAAGGGTTGCAAAGTATGGGACCAGGAAAACTATCAATTTCGGTAGAAAAACAGGTGAACATTATGATGTCTGTTGTTAATAATCCTAAACGATCAAGCGCCACATTTGCCTTGGACTATGAAGTGCTAAAAACTACGGTGAAATGCAGGATCATTATACATAGAGTCCGTTTATTTACGTTTTTTATTGTAACTGTAAAAAGAAATACTGTGAAACAATTGTAGGGTCATATTTGATAAAATGGGAATAGTAAATGTGTAAATGCTAATCCTAAGGAATTTAATATGAACATTTTATTTCAATAAGATGGAATGTTGGCACATTATTTTAGCCGATTGGTAAATTCAGTACTGCCGAATTGCCAGCTCGCTCACTAAATTTGAAGTTTTTCATATAAATTATCCAAGAAGATTAAAGCTCTAAAATTACTAAACTACTGCTTTAGTTTAACTTAATATGGAAAATATTTAGCGTCTGCTATTTTATTAAATTTCGTAATCTCGAAATAGCCTCTTTTCTCCGTTTATCTTTATATATTCCAGTATTCACAGGTATTGTTGAATAGCGTTTAGGAACTTTTCTGTGGATTCTGCATTTATTTCATTATTTTACATGAAACTATTATTTCATTTTACTATGAAATTCATAAAGCGGATTTTTGGTTTATTTCTAAAAGGTATGTGCAAATATTCACAGGGAATTTTGTGGTGACTTGTTTTTTTGTTTTCCCGGCATTTATTTCAGTATATTACATACTTTCATTTGATAATATTAAAAATTATATCAAATCCATAGTAGCATATCTATAGAATTTACCATCCAATTAAATAGTTGTTCTAGTGTAAATAAATGGCTTCTAAGTGTAGCTTATAGATTTTTTTTTTCTACTGAATGGGCTCTAGAACACAAGCATGCCATTTTTTGTCTTTATCGAACTGTGTACTTTTGTTTCAATTAGCTTTCCAAATTGGGCGCGAAACACGTTAAAACATGCGAAATATTCCACAATCACGAAATAATTTTGCAGTGTGGCAGAGAACAAAGCCTTACATAAAAATTGTGAACCTGTTTTCATAACTTATTGCCTGGGTTTGCGGAAATTATAGTGACACATTTCGGAACGACTATTATTATATTGTCAGAGGGTTCTTAATAAAATGGGAAAGGCACAAAACGATAGTAAAGCTGATTGCAACGATAGCGTACCTGTTTAGTATTGCTAGCCACGCAACTATTGATTTTGATAAGATTTTATGAGAAATAAAAATTTATACCTACTTGTTATGTATTAATTTTAATATTATTGAGATAAAAAATGGGCTCTAGAATGGATGCAATTTCATTCATCACCAACGGTTTAACTAATTTGGACACTCACTGTAATTGCTGAGAAAACAACTATAGGTATTCGTAGTTTTGTTTTTGCTAAGCACTAAGTGTATATGAAAACTGAATGAGGAGTGCTGAAACAGCTGTAAATCGAAATTCGTCAATTATAAAGTTTCAAACAGGGGATATTCATTATTTTTATGTTTCTTTGGGGAATAACACCACAATAGAAATAAAACTACGTATATTGCAGGAATACCAAACGTTTCAAAGTCTATTCTGACTTCGTTGTCAGTGGCTTTATATTTATTATAAAGCCATTCAGATACTACTGGACATTGATTTCGTAATGGGGCTGTGAGCCATCTTGCTGAAACCATATTGTATTGGCAGGAACTTGTGGGTTTACTGGATCAGGATATAAGTTTGTCCATAGTTGGTACGACATTATTTTGGTGCAGTTCTAAATATTTATCTCCATTCAAGTTTCCATCAATGATAAAGGGACCTACGATATGATTTTTGCCAAACATTAACGTTTTTAGGATTTTGCGTATGTTTCTCTGCCATCCAGTAAGGATTCTCATTAGACTAATAGCGGCAATTTTGACGAATAACATGACCAAGAACTGTAAATGTGCTCTCATCATAAAATAAAACATCATGGAATTGGAACAAATTGTTATCTAACTTTACCATCATTTTACTTTCCTTAAATACTCGAAAAATTGATGTGTGAACAGTGGAGCTGCTCTTCGATCAGAATTATGGGGGTTTTCTTGAAACGCAAGCATAATTTCCAATTTCGTATTATCACTTTTTGTATCTGTCTTACATGACCAAGCTCGCGAAACTGCTTTTCTATTTTGCTAACAGTTCCCTGGGATACAGGCGGTAAATTTGGAAAATTTTCGTGAAATAAGCGAGAAACTACCATTTGTGTCCGTTGTGTTATCTCCATAACCAATCATTTGTAGAATGGTTATTTGTGAATTTCTGTTAAATGAACCATTTTTCTGATATTATTACGCACAGTTAAATAAATTCAAAGGACAATAGCACTGACAAAACTGTTTTTTTATATCAGTAAAAAGGAACGCAGGAATGGTTTTTACTTACTATCTCAATATTAAGAGCTAAATGGCAATTAAGTATTGAGCGTCACTAGGGGATCCAGGGGGTGGGCTAAGGGCTTGAAGCCCCCCAAAATCACCTGAGTGTGCTTTTTTAGTGTTTATTGTGGTAAAATCAATCTGTAACGTCAAGCCCCCTTCAAACGCGATTAAGCCCCCCCCCCCAGAAACTACAATCCTGGATCCGTCCCTGTTGAGTGTAGTGTAGCGAATTTGTGAAATAAAATAATCTAATTTTTAATGTTAATTTTTGTAATAAAATTGAAAACACTTAATGTTTCCGAAACAATTGAAGATAGGTGTAGGGCATTGTACATGAATTACGTCTAGAATTTTCTGGAGAATCCAAAAAATAAATAATATACAGGCGCTTTTAATTCAAATAAGAAAGTTGGTATTGTCCACTGTCACACACCCTATATCATTTTTGCTGTTGAAAAAATGCGCATTTAAAAATACAAATAGACGTGTCCAAATGTTTTTCCTTATCGAATTTATTCTATTTGGTTGGTCCACACTGTATAAGTTATGGTGATGTTAGCATCCTGGGATCATCATTCACACATAAAAATATGGGTGATAAAAAGTGGTGAGCGGGTGAAAACGTGAAAATTCGCAGAAATAGTACTGGGCGCTAAATACAGTTCTAGAAACCATCTTTCCCAACAAATGAGATCGTTTATCGTTATCATTTCTTCCCAGAGGTTGTTTGATTTATTCTGATCTCTCACGAACTGCAATACAATATTTTTCTTTCACGAAAACAAAACTTATATAAATTGTTGTTAATGGCTTACCCAAAATTGTAGGATCATAAAAAAAGATAGAAGATAGAAAGTTTGAGTGTGATGCATTGCCTCTAATCATTTAGCACATACTTTGAACACAATAATTCCGCCGTTTTCATTGCTGTAATGAAAAATGATAACGATATTTAAACAATCTCCACAGTGGAAAAATGATCACGAAATGGTTTTTAGAACCTTGTTCAGCGTCCAATGAATCACTAAACAGTATTTTAGGTTTTCAGCTATACTTTTGGGAGGATAGCTTTGCAATATATATATTTTTTTGATTTGTATTAATAATAATAATTTTAGAAAGCAAGTGTATAAATATCTGTATTCGTCTTTGAGAAATACCAAACACAAAAGAAAGAAAAATCGAATTTTGAAATGTGCATTCCTAATCTTTACCCCTAGAATAAGTGGATGATGATATTCTAAAATGCCATTTGACCCGTGCAGGCCCAAGCCTTGGTGTTGGTTCTCCTTTGCTCATAACTACCGACATCTAATGTCTTAAGTGTACAACAAATCTATTAGGGCACTTTTCCACTTACATTTACACCATATTATGATAATTGGTTCGAGTGTGTACATAAACAAAGGCAAGTAACTGTTATACTTAACCACATCATGCAACGTACGAACGCTAGTTTGATTTAATATTTTATCCCGAAATGAATTCCGATGTCCAGGAGTTTCAGGAAAATCTAGCTCAGAGAGACTCCAAATCGGGAGTCGTACTGTGTGTAACACCGTTTTCCTGCTATTCCTAGGATAAAAATCAGACGAAAAAATTTGTAGGTTTACTAAAACCTGTCAAAGATTACGGTACTAACTTTTCGAGATTTTCCAATCCATTGAACGCAAGACAATACAGGGTGAGAGTTTGATGATCAGTATGGGGATCTCAGAAACTAGCGGAGATAGAGCAATGGTTAAATTGGGAAAGATTTGCAGTTTTACTGGCCTAATTTAATGACACTTTCGGATTTTTGTAAAAAGTCATGGCTTACTAGATATTTTGAAAAAAACGAAATTCTGTCGATTTAGTCAAATCCCTCTAGCTTCCTTGTTTTTGATTTTATAAAAAAAGTGTAAGTATCAAAATTGAAGGGAATGGTATCCCGAATATGACTGTCATGTCCTCGTTTGCGTGATAGCTCTCGTTTTCGAGATATGACTTTTTTTGAATAGAAACCATAGTTGGCTATGACCCCAAAAAATCGGACATTTTTAGAGCTTTTCAACGATATAATACTCGATATAGTTATTCATAAAAATAACGGATTTATGGATGCTTTGCTCTCTTATTTTCACTTTTAACGAAGGTAGCCATGAACAAGATTGTTTTCACTTTGAGAGTAATTCCATTAGCAGTGCTGAACTGACAGTCGATATTGACAAGTTTTCGTGATAAAATGGAATATTCTAACGAAGAAAAACTGAATATGGTGAAATGTTATATCACATGCCATAAAAATTCAGTTCGTGCAGCTGAGGAATACTTTCATAGATATTTTAATCAGATATGGATCTTTTGCTAAACCACCAAAGGGCGTAATGAAATTAACGAAGTAGCGCAAATAAATGTTTTGGCAATGGTAAATCAAAATCCATCTACATCAACTCGTGAGATTCCGGCAGAAACTGGCACATCTCAACGAACTGTAGTTAAGGTACTGAAAGCGCACAAGTTCCACCCGTACAAACTTTCAGTTTCTCAAACTTTGCATGCTGGTGACGAACATCGACGTATTTTGTTTTGTACATGGTTTGGAGACATGTGCATTAACAATCCACAGTTTCCATTAAAGGCGTTATTGTCAGATGGAACTAGATTTACTAACTGCGGTATGTTCAATAGACACAATGTGCATATCTGGGCTAAAGAAAACCCTTTCCATGTAGAACAAAGACGACCCCAGATAAAATTTGGTTTTAATGTTTGGTGTAGTATCATAGGGCCTACTATTCTGGGGCCTTTTATCTATGACGAATTACATACTGGGGAGCGCTACTTGCATTTCTTGCAATACACTTTTCAAGACATGTTGCATAATTTGAATTTGAGAACTCGTTTAGAAAGTGAGTGGTTCCAATATGATGGAGCACCTGCTTATAACTCGTTATTAGTAAGACAACACTTAGATAATATCTATCCAAACTCTTGGATAGGAAGAAATAGCTCACGCGAATGGCCACCCCGGTCTCCCGATTTAGAAGTTATAGACTTCTATTTATGCGGTGCGCTAAAAAACAAAGTAAAAACAAAAGAAAGTATGAGGCAGTTGGTGACCTAAGGGAAGCGGTATTACAAGCAATTGAAGAAATTGATAGGCGATCTGTGAAGAAAGCGGTAATGTCAATCTTAAAAAGATTCAATTTTTGTCTAAATAACAATGGTGGACTTTTCGAAGATAAATTTTAACCATTATTATGTACATTAATTTCTTAAGTTTTTAGTAAGTACCTACTTATTTGGTTTTTTTGTTATATCTGATATATCTAATAAAAAAATCGTTCAATATTTTTGGAATAGTTATTAATAAATCAATCTATTTCATGGCTAACTACGTTAAAAGTGAAAATAAGAGAGAAAAGCATCCATAACTCCGATATTTTATGTGTAACTATATGGAGTATTATATCGTCGAAAAGCTCTAAAAATGTCCGATTTTTTGAGGTCATTGCCAACTATGGTTTCCATTAAAAAAAAGATCAGTTTGTGTCATATCTCGAAAACGAGAGTTGACACGCAAACGAGGACATGATATTCATATTCGGGATACAATTCCCTTCAACTTTGATATTCACACTTTTTTTATAAAATCAAAAACAAAGGAGCTAGAGGATTTGACTAAATCGACAGACTTTCGTTTTTTCAAAATATCTAGTAACCCATGACTTTTTACAAAAATTCGAAAGTGTTATTAAATTGGGCCACTGCAAACTTTTTCCAATTTAACCATTGCTCTATCTGAGCTAGTATCCAAGATCCCCATACTGATCATCAAAAAAACTTACCTAGTATATTGTTTCTAGTCGAGAACCTTCATCAGTTGCGCTCCCTTCAACTGATTGAATTCTTGAATCAATATTTTATGTATATAGAAACAATATATTGTCTTGCGTTCAATGGATTGAAAAATCTCGAAAAGTTGGTATCGTAATCTTTGACAGGTTTTAGTAAAAATTCGTCTGATTTCTTTTCTAGGAATCACAGGAAAACGGCGTTATACACAGTACGACTCCCGATGTGGAGCTAGATTTTACTTAAATTCCTGGATGTCGGAATTCATTTCGTCATAAAATATTAAATTCAGTTATATGTACTATATAAATAAATAATTATCCGAGAATTTAGTTGAGGGAAGCGCAACTGATGAAGGTTCTCGACTAGAAAAAGTATATTGCCTTGGGTTCAATGGATTGAAAAATCTCGAAAAGTTAGTGCTAATTTGATTGTTGTACTTTTGAAGACAAAAACTTGGATACAAGAAAATATTGGTAAGACAAAAGTCCATTAAATATTAACGACATCTAACGTGTGTTAAGTGCAGGAAGTATATGCCGCCAGACGTCGTTAATATTTCACTGGATTATTCACTGACATTTATCTTAACCTACAATAGGTATAGAAAATAAATTTAAAGTTCGTAAATCTTGTTTTAAAATAGTGCATTGTGTTCGTGCTAGATTATACCGCCGATGTTTGAAAAGCAAGCGCTGTAACATCTTACATTTATTCATTGCTATCTTTTCATCGCATACTTATCTGGAATTTTCCAAGGAATTAACACAAAGGACAGAAAATTAAATTTAAAGCGCATTGCCTTTAAATTGAATAAATTTCCTGTAGCTATACGTATAATTTCATCCTCTCCATCCATGAATTAAAACTCATTGTTGAGTTAAATACAAATACTCTTTATCTTTAATCGTCTAGGTGGATTAGAATCCCGAAAGTAATCCCGTCGGGTAGCCGACATAAGCTGGAAAATGTAAATTCGCGTCAACGAACCAACCTAACTTCGTAACGCTCGAATGAATGCCTTCGAGGTTTGTATGTTGCTGATTCCATCACGATAAACGTTCCAAAGAAGATGGATAAAGTAGTGGAAATCTGACATTACCTTAATCATTAGCGGCACTTTCGCACTTAGACTTTTCTCATGGAAAATGTATCTCATTAATTTTGAAACGAGACTCTTAGATAAGACCTCTTGATTATATTTCATTTTTGTATTGTTCGTGCAGAATAATTAATGAATATTCAACAAATAACTTTTGATTTCATTATCCGTACGAGTAAAGTTTGAGCGTTTAATTAAATGACCTCTACATCTGCCCCTAAGTGGTCCAAAATTGATATATTAATTCTATATAAAAAACTAATTTGAATGTTAAAGCCCCTATTTCCAAAAAAATGAAGTTATATATATATACAGGGTATTCCATCTCAAACGAGCCACCTTTTGAATATCTTAGTTATTTTCAAAACTATTGCAATAAGAAAATACAGGTCGATTTTTGTTTCGGAGGAAGAACAGGCCAATTCAATGACCTTGAGATTTGAGATAGGGAAAGTAGGTGTTGTCGTATATCATTTGAAAGCCCTTTTTACGAACTATACCGTCGTAATAAATTTTTTTATTGCAATTTCTGTACATGTAATAATAAAAAAATAATCAAAAAAGGAATTTATATTACAATACAACAAATACAAAATACAAATGTTCAAAGTGTCTTCCATTGACTTCCATACAATAGTACAACCTTGACTGAAAGCCGTCTCTGACATGGTTCAGCATAGTCGGTGTTATCTGACGACACTCCGCTATAATTCGTTGGCGTAGTTCGTCCAAATTCTCAGGTTGAGTCATAAAAATTTTGGATTTAACATGTCCCCAACAAAAATTTCAGAGGGTTCAGATCAAGTGATCGGGCAGGCCATTCTATAGGACCTCTTCTCCCAATCCAGCGACCAGGGTATTCCAAATCGAGGTATTGACGAAGGGGTGCGGCTTCGTGAGGAGGAGCTCCATCTTGTTGGAACCGCAATTGCTTTTCAGGTGGCATTCATTTCATTGATCAAAATATTGTGATAAATTACAACATATAAATTACCAGGAATAAACAGGGGGCCAATTCGATGAATTCCCCAAATCCCTGCCAACACGTTTAATTTTACCGGATGAAAAGCAAACATTGTACAAGAAATTCGGGTTTTTGATCATACGCTGGGTCATAATTTCTCAAAACTCTTGCCTTCGATCCCAATCATCCTCATTCAATTCAGTAATTTAATTTTGTACGGATGGAATTTGTACTTATGCAAAATTCTAAAAACGTTAGTTTTGCTAGTACCGGAAGCTGCAGAGATTTGCTGGACAGACTGCGTGTTTGGTATAAGTTGGACATGGCCCAATATAGCCATAGCTACCCCTTCATCGTTGACAATTCCAATGGGAACTCTTTTTTTATTCACTTCCGAGTCCGTCTCAACTCCAATACGTATTTATGATGAACGTTACGTTCGGGTGGTTTTGGTTAAAAACCCTTGCAGCAGATTTACCAGCTCAACACGTTCTTGCAGTGTGTATACCATACATATCTTTTACATTTTCAACAAATCAGTAGGTAAAGTAATAACTTGACAGATAAATGTACATGCTTCAAATGATCGAATAAAGGTCAGAACAGATAAACAAACTTGCTGTAAATATCAGCAAAACATAATGTAAAATAAATGAATGTTTACATTTAATGTTTTTCTTGTATTGTGTGTTATTACAGGGTGCGGCTGTGAAACAGGATGGTTTAAGAGCGTACTATAAAAGATCTCCTTTTTAATACTTTTCTATGAGGTCAGTAAAGTTAGCACCGCCATTTTTCAGAAACATAAATTAAAACATATGGGAATTACGAGCTATTTAGGAGCTCTTGATTTTTACCTAAACTGATTTTTGAGCTCAATATTTACTATGGAAAAAGTGCAAAAAACTATTGGCGGTGCTAACTATACTCAAAGTTAGCACCGCCATCTCAGAAAAACAAACAAAAAAAATATATGAAGCCTCCCAAAATTAGGAGCTATTTACGAGCTTTTAGTTGATGTATGGAACGTCAACCCCTAATCTTGTCTAAGGGGTAAAAACCACCCCCGAAAAAATATTGAATTTTCATTTTAAATTGAAAACCTGCTAAAATTACCTACGGTTTACGGGCTCTTTACTGATGTAATGCAGACCAACACCTAATTATATTCAAGGTGTGAATACCACCCCCAAATTATGCAGTTTTTTTTCGAATTTAATGATTTATAAATTTTGAAAAGTACCAGCATAATCTACGATTTACGAACTTTTCAATGGTGTATTACACTACTACATTAAAATTACTGAAAGTGGTGCAAACAACCCCCGTATTTTGCAGTTTTTCCAAATTTTGTGATTTTTTCATTTTCAAACTTGCCATCCTCATCTACGAATTATGAGTTCTTGAACGGCATATTATGGGACTAGTTACAAATTATAGCAAGGGCTGCAAGCAACCCCTCCAACTTAAGCCGATTTTCAGATTTTATGACTTTCGAATTTTCAAAACGCAATCCTTATCTACGATTTACTAGCTCTTCAATGGCATATAACACCACTACTCTCAAGTCATTGTAAGATGAGTGCAAATAACCCCCAAAGTATGCTTTTTTCAAAATTTGTGATTTCTGGATTTTAAACTGCCATCCTAAACTACGATTTCCGAGCTTCTCCACGGTATATTACACGATTATTTTCAAGTTGTTGTAATGGGTGCAAACAACTCACGAAATTATGCAGTTTCTTTCCAAATTTGTAATCCTTAAATTTAGAAAATTGGCAACTTGAACTACGATTTAAGAGCTCTTCAATGATACATTGCAGGACCACTTCAAAATAAGGTGCAAGTAATTACCTTATTGTCTAATTGTTTCAAACTAATAGATTTTTTAAATCAATGAAACTAACTTTTTAGAAATCTTGACTTTTTAATTTTGTGATTTTGGAAACTTGAAACTGTAATTGTCTACGTTGTTTAAGGTTTACAACAATGTATTGAAAAGCGACTACGGAGTTAAAATAGACATTGTTCGGATAAATAATTGTCTTATGAATTATGTTCTTTTAAATATGTATTAAATGTAATGAGGAGCTTTATAAGTCTTCTGGTTTTATATTCAATTCGCTTCTTCTTCAAAATCTGCTGCTCCAAGTTTCGATAATTACTTTAAAGTTTTATGTTTTTAATTAACACATTAAAACTGATTTTTGAAAAGTTTTTTAAAATAGAAATACCATTATTTTCTGGTTATTTTTTAAATAACAAAGGAATTTCATCAAACAAAGATACAGATTAATTTCAGTCAGAATTCGCCAAATTTACTAAATCAGTCAACATCCTATGTGGCATGCTGTTTTCGAGTTCACTCTGTGCGATTTGGGAACTCTGTGAGATAGGTTACCTTGAAACTTCTAGATTTTAATTTTAAAATGTTAAGTATTGCTATACAGTGTGGTACAGTCAAATGTAATAAATTCGATAACGAATAAAGAAGGGCTTGAAGGAAAAACGCTTAGACACTTCGATTTCTATTTTTAAATGGGCATTTTTTCAACAAAACAATATATAGGGTGTAATGATATGACAGCAGTGGCCAATACCAAGTTTCTTATTTTAAATGCAAGCCCCTGTATATTATTTATTTTTTTTGGATTCTCCAGAAAATTCTAGACATAATTCGAGTACAATGTTCTAAACCTATCTTCAACTGTTTCAGAAATATTAAGTGTTTTCAGATTTATTACAAAAATTAACATTAAAAAAAGAAAATTATTTTATTTCACAAATTCGCTACATTACACTTAATACTTAATTCCCATTTAGCTCTTGATTTTGAGATAGTAAGCAAAAACCATTCCTGCATTCCTTTTTACTGGTTTGAAAAAAAAATTTTTGTTTATTTTCGCCAAAACTCATAGTCTTAGCATATTGTCTGCCTGCATGACAGTGTGGTGATCAGTGTAAAAATATCAGAAATATGGTTCATTTAACAGAAATTCACAAAATAACCATTCTACAAATGATTGGTTATGAAGATAACACACGGACACAAATGGAAGCTTCTAGCTTGTTTCATGAAAATTTTCCAAATATGCCGCCTGTATCCCAAGGAACAATCAGCAAAATGGAAAAGCAGTTTCGCGAGCTTGATCATGCAAGACAGATAAAAAAGTAGTTGCCAAGGCTATAAGTATGTTATGCTTGAGTTTCAAGAAAACCCACATAATTCTGGCCGAAAAGTAGCCCCACTGTTCAATGTTAGCCACACATCAATTTTGAGTATTAAAGGAAAGTAAAACGCATCCCTATAAAATGATGACGACTCAGGAGCTCATGGAAGAGCATTTCGATAGGAGAATGTATTTCTGTAAACAAGTGATGGTAAGGTTAGATGACAATATGATCCAAATAATTTTTTTTCTGATGAGAGCACATTTACACTTCACTGTCATGTTAATCGTTAACATTGCCGCTATTGGTCTAATAAGACTCATCACTGGATGACATAGAAACATTTGCGATATCCTCAATATCCTGAAAAAGTTAATGTTTGGGCAGGAATTGTTGGAAATCATATCGTAGGTCCCTTTTTCATTGATGGCAACTTGACTGGGAATAAATATTTAGAACTGCTCCAAAATAATCTCATGCCAACTTTGAAAAACTTATATCCTGATCCAGTAAACCCACAGTGAGAACGAAATTATTCTACCTTCTATGCCAAGCCACAAATCCCACTACCTACAGCGCCTTGGGCGAGCAGTAATTGAATTGCTTCAATTTAATTTTTAAGAACAGTACCGGTTATGGATTAATTCAAATCCAAGAATATGAATTACAAGATTGTCATTTGGGCCTTATTGAGTAAAGCATGTGGCAAATTAGCTTCAACAGAAAATGTAATTTCTGGTTTTAAGGTTCCTGGAGTTGTTCCTTTTAACTCCACCGAAATACTTGATATGCCTATAGTGATGATTTAACTGTTGTTACTCTCTTCCACTGTAACGTTAGCTGAACCAAAAGATTATAACAACAGAATATTGAAAATATACCTAACAATCTAAGGAGGCTTACTCAACTAAATATTGGCGTCTACTATAATTTTAAAAATATATCGCCTATTACACAAAAGTTATAAAAGCTGGTAAGCGTGCGGTAAACTGTTGACTTCGGATCACACACAAAACATAGAAAACCCGAGGAAGACAAACATAGTATGAAAGAAAGAAGCACAAATATCACAAAACAAATCATAGTAAGGAAACGGAAAACTCGTAGACGTACTGCTGTAAGTAGTAGGTAATAGTGAAGAGGAACCAATATGATAGATCTGAAGAAGATGTCGGAAATGAAGTTGATAACTGTGCTGACTGTGGCGAAAATGATTATGAAAGTAAGCTTATTGAATATTGGTTTCAATTTATGATTTGTAACCTGTGGGTATAGGAGATAGATAGACAAGGAAAGGTACAGGGAAATAGAGTACCGGCCATCTATGCCGTGACCTTCAAGCCCCAACATGCCAGATGAAATGGACAGTTACGTTTGCTTTGAAAGATGGTTTTGGCATCTCTGGTTTCTATTTTTCAGATTTTTTGGTAGTAACTCCACAAATTGCTAGAAATTCTGTATATTCCAAATAGTCCAAACTTTTCCGAGTCTAAATCCCCTGTTTTCAATGGCAACAAAAGTAAACAACAAACTAAACAAAAAAATAAAAAAATAAAAGGTTCGCAGTGACAAATTAAGTAATTCCAAATTTGATATTCTGATGTAAATAAGAGAATTTACTGCTTATTCGACATATACAGGATAGCCTAAAAAAATCTAAGGATCATGTGAAATAACAAAGATATTTCAAACTACATATAAGTATTTGAAAGATTAATATTCAGAATTTCATTTCATTAGGAAAGATCTTGTTATAAGAGCATTCGCCAAAAATAAGAAAAAAATTTTAATGTTTCAGAGATCCCATTAAAG
The DNA here is from genome assembly GCA_034190945.1 of Octodonta nipae. Lineage (NCBI taxonomy): Eukaryota > Metazoa > Arthropoda > Insecta > Coleoptera > Chrysomelidae > Octodonta > Octodonta nipae. The sequence continues at coordinate 27,230,651 of CM067221.1, read as the reverse complement.
TCATAAGGAAAAACCTTATGAACTATGCCGATACAGGGATGTTCAAAAGGACATTACCATTATTAATTTAATTCTTGATCATCGGTAACCAGGAAGAGCTGAATTCTACAAAAGTACTGGCGATACAATTGCATTCATTTAATAAAATTAAAGCATACTCTTTGAGCTTTTATTTTGTATTGTGTTATTCTTTTTGTAATATGCTTGAATTTTGAAAATGGATGTTTTGACTAAGGTTCCAGGTATGTTCAAAAATTTTTGACTTTTCAAATTGTCGTTTCTTTATATAATGTTTGTGTTTATTTATTCGAACATTTATAGGTCTATTGGTTTCTCCAATATAAATATAAAATTTATTACATTCGCAAGGAATTTATAAAACCAGTTTTCTGAGTTTTGTGTTATGTTATTTGGTTTACTTTTTAATATAAATGATTACAGTGTGATTCATGTTTTGAATATTATTATTTTAAAATGAAATCTGTTGTCTTTCTGAAAGACCCTGTACGTAAGGTATGGTTGTTGTAGAAATGTGATTATTAAGGCGTATTGCTGAATGTTGAATGATAATGATTGTTTCGTATAACTCTTCATTGACGAACTTTTAGGATAATTGTTAACAGATAGCACATTTTTAATAATTGTTTTTTCTTCATTAAATTTAATGATACCAGAATAGTTGTTTTTTGCTCTATCATATACAGATTTGATGATGCCCTTTTTTCGGTATTTGGATGATTAGAGTTAAAATTGAGATCTGTTATTGTTAGTCGGCTTTCTGTTGACCTCTGTGTCAAATGATTATTGTGTTTTTGTTATTAAGATAATTAAGAAAGGTAGTGTGTTATTCTGCTTAAATTCTAATGCGAATTGTATAGTTGGTTCTTTGTTATTGACGTTTAAAAATTCATGTATGTCTTCAAGAGAATATTCCCAAATAGTGAATATATCGTCACCAAACTAAAGGTTGATTCTTTTTTGTAAAAATTACTTGTATTTACATTTTTCCATAAAAATTATGTTTAAGGTAGAGGACAGATAAGAACCCATAGCCAAAATCTTATTGAGAGAAGTCATTGTTGAGTTGAAAATAAGCTCTTTTCTTATAAAATGTTAGTAATTCCATTACTTTGCCAATGGATAATTGTGTACGTTCGTTTAGTAACGAATCATGTACCAATCGTTCTTTTACTATATGAAGTATTTTGCCGACAGGGACATTATTGTATCGGTTTACATTGTCAAAACTTTCTAGTGTGAAAGTATTTTTGTATTGTATATGAAATTGTGCACTGTTTTGAAGATGAGAATTGGAATTACCTGTAAGTGGAGAAATGATCGCTATAGAAAAAAAATGGATAGTTCACTATATTTATTATTATTATTTATGGAACTGATAATTGTCATTGCAAAATTTTAATTTTATTTTCTTGTTCAGTTGTCTTAAGTTTTATTACAACTGAAAACGGGGTCTACTTTAGACCCTGAAACGTTTGGACTATTTGACTAGTATGTTATTTAGTTTCACCTTTGTAGCAACTATTCTCTCAAAATTTCAATTTTCGTTGATTAAACGCTTTTCCTATATTTTTAAAATACTCTAGTAATCAATTGGTTGGGTTTCCCTTCTATGAAATGGAACTTTTAGAGTAAAATTTCTGATTAGGGCCCTGGTTGATCCGATTTCCCTAGTAGAAGTATATAAGTACATTGATTCTAAGGATAGTTCTCAAACTGTTGGCAATTTCTACTACGAAGAAACAATAATTTCTCACTTAACATCAATTTAACTTTCAGTAAACCGTATTTATCAGGTATCTGGTAACTGGTAAGTTGAAATTTCTTTACGGACAGCAGAATGAGCCAACAAATTTAGCATTAAGGGCAGCATATTGTCATAACTGTGTAGAGTGGGTAGGCGTGAAATGTGACCATGTATATACCAAAAATGTTTTCGTGTTATACGACTCGGAGATAAGAGTAATTTATGATGTTGCATGCATGCCCGACACTAATGAGGAAAAATCCGCGCTTTCTATTTTTATAAATATGGAGTACGCTCCATTATAATTGGCGTTTTATGGGCCGTATTACTAGTTCTCTTATTTATGGTAATTTTGCTGATATGTGTGACTATTATAGAGAATAATTCACAGCTAACAAGTATTGTGTTTTCTCTGGTATCGTTAATTGGAGACAACATGAAAAGTGAACTTTCATATAAGCCAGAATTAAAATCTAACATATACAGGATGTAAATAAGCGAAAAAATAGTTTAAGATCTGAATGTACCCTACCATTAAGAAACTGTATTGAGAATTCCCTGTATTCGTTACAAATCGTTTCCAGGTTTGTCGAATATATTTAGAAAATAATTAGAAATAGACCAATCTTAGTTATACGAATTTTTATATATAAATGCTAGGTCCCATTTGTTTCTCCAAGAAATAACAATACATACGTTTTGCACATTATAATCAAATTTAATCATAGCTAAAATGAATTAATGATTATTATCTGTACTTACAATTCTCCAGATATGGATGACATTTACTATTATGTACCTGCAAAAATGTACATCTTAAGTAACATCCTTTTGCATGCAAGCATATCGAGAACAGCTTTCTATATCAACGTAACAAAATATCATTTAAAATTTCACAATAATAATAATTTATTATTTTTATGTTTTCTTGGGAAATAACCCCACAATCGAAATAAAAAGCTGTATATTGAAAGAAAACCAAACGTTTCAAAGTGGATTCTGACCTCGTTGACAATGGCTTTAAAATATGTGTTGAAAATGTAAATTGTAAATTTGATTTATGACATTTAAGTTTCTCATTCGAAACAGAAGTTTATAGAAAACCAACTCATACTAACAGATACCTAACTTTCAATTCAAATCATCCGAATACAGTAAAGAAAGGTGTTATTAAGTCATTATATGATATAGGAAAGATCAACTGTTGTGATGATAATAAGTTCAACAAAGAAAAAACAATTATAAAAAATGTTCTCACTGCAATGGAAACATTTACCCCCAAAAATTTATCAACAAAGAGTTAAACAAAGAGTTAAATAAATTTGAACAGAGAACAAACCTTCTGAATCAACTTAGAACTTCTCTTAATAACACTGCTACTCAGGACAACCACATTAGAGTTACAAGTAGTTACAACCATACAATATATACACGGTCTGTCACAAAGGCTGAAAAGAGTGGGCAAAAGATAATGTTATAACAACATTCCAAACAAGAAATACGCTGAAATCACTAATATCGAAAACAAAACCAACCAACAAAACTCAGAACTTAAAAAACTTCATATACAAGATTCCTTGCGAATGCAATAATTTTTATATTGGAGAAACGTCGAGACCATTAAACGTACGAATAAATGTACACAAGAATTACATAAAGAAACGACAATTTGAAAAATCGAAAATGCAACTATACTTCACAAACAACAACATAACAAAAAAATCTGCCTTAATTCTTTTGAATGAAGACGATTGTATCATTTTTACTTCTGTAGAATTCAATCGTAACTCGTTACCGACAATTAAGGAAGAAATTATTAATGGCCATCTCCTTTTGAACACCTCAGTATAGGGATAGTTCATAAGGCTCACTGAAACAGCAGAATTATTTGCTCGCATTTTTGGCAAATGCGTTATCTTATAACAAATTCGTACCTATACGCCACTTATAAATTCTAAAGACAACTCTTTCAAATTCTTCCAACTTGAAAGCTGTTTAACTAGAATACATGATCTTTAGAATTTTTTGTGCTACCTGTATATCTAAAAACAACAAATTTTTCTTATGTCAACTTAGATGTCATAAATCAAACTTTCAATTTGTAATTTACATTTTCAATACATATTTTAAAGCCATTGGTTTTTCTTTCAATATAGAACGTTTTATTTTATTTGTGATGTTATTTGTCAAGAAAACATAAAAGTAATCAGGAATATGCCACAAATAGCATTTACACAATGATAATTTATTCTAAAAAAAAACAACAATTGGCGTCAAGTAATAATAACCAGTTTGTGAGATCTAGACATTTAAATTTAGAGTTTTGTGTTTAAGTTTGTTAATTAACAATTTAAAATATTCAAATTGAGCAGATTCAGTGAAAACTGTGGAGATTCATTTAATAGTAGTCGCTTAATAACTTGCTTTTGCTGCCTTTTGGAGCATTATAAAACACACATCAAAAATTATACGGCAGAAATTGATTAAAATGAAACATTTCGACGAATTCTTGTATTCCTTTTTGAAGTCGCGACCTTAGGAAAGTGAATTTTATGTCATACCACAATATTTTTAATGTAGAGGGTGATTTTTATGAATAATAATAAGTACACTGAATGGAATACTAGCTGAAATGTTCATGGATTCCCTAGAAAACCAAATTAAAAACCACCCTGTATTCAAACAATTCATTTACTGGTATAGATACATTGACGACATTTTGGCTTGTTTTATAGGTACAGATAGACAATTAACAAAATTTTTATACTTCATAAATAACTTAAATCCCAATATAAAATTCACTATTGAGGAAGAAATTGATAACGCCATAAATTTCTTAGATTTAACAATTAAAAAAGAAAATAACACACATATTTTTTCAATTTATCGTAAACCTTCACATACCGACACGATTATTCCATTTTCTTCTTGCCACCCCATTCAACATAAACTAGCGTATTTTCATAGTACCGTAAATAGACTAATTACTATCCCATTAAATAAAAATAATTTTGATAGAGAACTTGATATAATAAAACAAATAGCATTGAACAATGGATACGACGTAATAACTGTTGAATCAATTTTGAAGAAAAAACTGTATGATCAAGCCATTCAATCTGTCTACCCTTATATTAAAGACCCTAATGAAAAATACAAAATAATAACATATTTTGGGCCACCAAGTATCAGAATTGGTAAATTTCTAAACAAATTAAATATTAAAGTCACTTATAAGATCAATAATTCATTAGGGAATCTAATAAAGAATAATAAAAGAAAAAACGATAAATCTAAATTATCAGGTTATCAAGTTAGAGTGCAACGATTGTCCAAAAACCTATATAGGCCAAACGGGTAGAAACTTTATAAAAAGAATCAAAGAACACCACACATCTTATGTAAAAAATAAAAAGGATTCTAATTACGCTAACCAGCTAATAGAATGTAACCATAGTTTCAATAATAATTTCGAAATTTTACACATTGAAAATAAAGTCATAAAATTAAATATGTTAGAATGTTTAGAAAATAATAGGATTAAAAATTCCCATAATTTGCTTAACGACCAGTTAGACCTAAATAATTTCCACTTATTAAATTTGTTTATATAATTATATTAGTAAAAATAAATCCGATAATTTTAAGAGATTATCCCAACCAAAACACACCGTTTTACCTGGGTTCTGCATTGGTAAGAAGAATATCATTAGTAATTTCGAAAACTGTAATAGTATTTATAAGCTTTGAATTTTAATCTACTTAGTTCATTTATTGTATCTTTTAATACTATATATATATATATATATATATATATATATATATATATATATATTACATTTTGTAAACTCACGTTATTGTCAGAAGAAGCTACAATGTAGCGAAACAATTGTCACAAGTGTGTCTAAATAAAGTGGAATTTAATAATACTGTGTATTATTTCAATAATAATAAGTATACTGCTGCCATTTAAATATATTTTCAATCGTTTTTGTAGAATTCATATACAAGGATACGAAACAGGAACGAAACTTTAATACTGGGCTGTAAATTTATCAATAACAAGAAAAAAACTAACAAAAACTTAAAACACTTGAATCAGATAGGTACATAAGATTTCAGTTTATTTACATTTACAATCTGTGATTTGCAAAATTCATTACTATATGGAACATAAGGATTAGGCAGTAGAGTTCATATTAAAACTACATTGAAACAAGAAATGTTGTAAAATTTATTATATAAAAGAAAACAAAAAAATAACGAAACTAAAAACTCGGTGCATTTACTAAATTTTTCGCATAACACATTTGAAATTGGAAAAAAATCTGTGCTTCTAAATTTTCCAATATATGAAAGCAAAAATTAATTTTATTAAATGAAATCGCCATTATTTACATATAATTTACTGGTTCATTGTTGCCCTTTTTTAAGGATAAAACCAATATCGATCGTGTGCTTTTCAGTAACCCTTTAGTTGGATAAACAGTTAGGATTTTCCTAGGTTTCTCCTAATGGCTCTGATGGAATCACAGAATTATCAGTTTTATTGATTACAAGGACTGATGTCGAAACTTGATGTACACACATTACTCATAAAATATAGGATGCCACAACTACCTCTGAAAAAAAAATTAATTGTTGTTAAAAATATATTACTTCATATCCAGAAATCAATTACGAAACATTTTCACATCTGGCAAAATTAATTCCGGTCTTGTTAGCGTAATTTATTACGTGAGTAAAATAAAAGTCGCCGTCCAACAAGGAAAAACATTCTCATGAGGTTTTTTGCTTCGAAGCTTTTATTCTAGACCATTAACTTTTCGACCTATTACGCTTATGAAGGGTTTGAAGGTTCCGGTGTCCAATACTTTGGAAATAAGTGCTTCAATAAATTTCCTTCTATCCGTTTTCGTTTATATTTCAATATATGAACGATATATGATGCGAAATGTGTACGAATGGAAAAGAAATCGAAAAATTAATTTCACGTCAAGGTATTGTTTTATTTCTTATAGGATTTTTGAAACTTGAAATAGGCACACTTTAAGTTGGGATAGGAACATTCATTTTAGTGAAATTCAGTCAGCCATTAACTATAATGCAAGGAAGAAAGAAAAAAGATAAAATTACCAAAAAGTCGCGAAAATTTACACATAGATTGTGTCACCCTTAATCTTATAGGGTCATTTTTTTGAGGGCTACTCACGCTATTAGCATCCATTATTTCGATTGGCAAAGTGAGTCTTATTCCAACTGAAATGTCGATTATGAAGAAAATCAAATGGCTAAATATCTTTTTTTTTTTAAATAAAAAGAATATTCATTCATTTATAAAAGTGCACCTAATGGCAGTTATATTAAAAGTTTTTGGTAAAATGAGTGCGATCTAGTCAAAACGTCAAAATGCTGTCGACAAACCAACAGACTCGACAAATCTATGAAACTAAACAAACAGGTTATAGTTGTGACAACATTAGAAGTAGACGGTCTTAAAGTAACTGTTAAATTAATTTTCTACGTCATTATGAATAGAAATAAAAAATCCTGAAACATGCCAATTTTTATAACGGAAACGCACTTTTTGTATAAAGTTGTTCACCTGCCCCTTCAATTACCTAGGGGTAATATCTTCCTCCAATAAATTTAAATAAAGGGGGGTAGTTTGAATTTTCGACGTTCGTAATCAGAAGATTCAATTTGAAACTGTTTAATTTGTAAAATAATTAATGATGCCATAAAAATAAATAAACTTTGAAGTAATCAAATTACAGTAATTGTAGTCATATGCTCAAACTGGGCAGCGTTCACTTCAAAAAATAGACAAGGTTTTGCTGATTTGTCCAATTTCTTGTATACTCGGTTTTTGAAATCATCAATATTAGTTGGTTTACTGTTTTAGATTTTTGATTTTAAATAACTCCTAAAAAATAGTACAGTGACGTTCCACGAATAGGGTGTGGCTATTCAATTTCGCCCCTTCAACAGATCCATGGATGCGGAAAAACTTGATTCACATAAGCTCGTACTGCTGCTGCATAATGTGATGTATCTCCATCTTGTTGAAGCTATATGTTTGTTAATGTGAGCGGAGTTAATAGTATCAAGAAAAAGTTGTGCCCCCTCAAAAATGGCCAAATTATTGTGTTATATATTCTTCCTGCAAAATGTTCACTTTAATAGAATACCAAGTGTTACCTTTCCTTATCTAGTGAGGATTTTGGGTACTCCAATTTTGCTTGTTGACCGTTCCATATATATATATATATATATATATATATATATATATATATATATATATATATATATAGGACCTATATATATATAGGTCCTAAAGTAATGGATAAATGGATAATTCATTTTCTACGTCATTATAAAACTACATTCTATGAATAAAATTATTAATCTGCTTTTTCAACCACCCCTAAAAATTTAAATGAAGACAGTAACGAGTTCTATTCAGCAATATAGGAATTTTTGATTTTTTTAACGTTGCTAATAAGAAAAATCAATTTTCAAACTTTGTAAAATAATTAATGATGCCTTCGAATGAACAATAGTTAAAATAAATATAGTCTAAGTCATATACTGAAACTGGGTACGGTCCCTTTCATTTCTTGACAATATTTTTTTCAAGAAATGAAATTCTAGATTTGCGGACTTGGAAACTCAAGAAAAAAGTAACATCTCGCGTCTTCAAATTCAAATACATTAGTCTATTAGTTATCTTTTTGCAAAAAGGAAAATCAGATCTTTGTGTGACATGTAAGAAATATTTAAAATTAAGTCTTTGTGATGTATTTAAACTTTATTTTAGTACGCTAGACGTCCTCAATAATTGTTAGTTATTAATCATTTAATTAGAAATGTCTAAACATAAATTAAATTTTAAATTAGCCTTTCTGAAACCTAAAGAATTATTAAACGACTCTATCCCAAACAGAAGGGGAATATTCCAGGGAGACTCTCTTAGCCCGATGTGGTTCTGCCTTGCCATGAACCCACTCTCACACAAACTAAACTCGACTAACTTTGGGTTCGGTCTCAAGCACAACAACGTACAAGCATTGAAGATAAACCATTTGTTATACATGGACGACTTAAAGTTGATGGCAGCTACAAAACAACAGCTGCATGATATGCTTAAAATAGTAGAAGGGTTCTCTAGTGACATCCATATGCAATTTGGCCTAGACAAATGCCGAATTATTAATATAGTTAAAGGCAAAATACAGCAGGGCCCTACGAAATGGGAGATGGCACCTCAATTGAATCTATGGAGGAAGGCCATACTTACAAATACCTTGGAATAAAGCAGGCTAAACAAATTGTTCACATCACCATGGAAAAGGACCTAACAACAGAGTTTTATAGAAGGGTAAGACGACTACTGAAAACCAAACTTAACAGTAAAAATTTGTTTCAGGCTATTAACACCTACGCGTGTTCAGTGCTTACTTACCCTTTCGGAATAGTTAATTGGTGCAAGACCGACATTGAACAATTACAACGGAAAGTCCGAGTACTACTAACAAAAGCTCAAAATCACCATCCAAAGAGCTGTGTCGAACGTACAATATTGTCCCGGTGTGAAGGAGGAGGAGGATTTCCAGAAATTCGCAGAATTTTCTGATCTAAACATAGTCATATGTCAGGTTGACGACTCAACACCTCTGCGACTGACAACAACAAATTCAAGTATACCACCAGACAAGTGACCAGAAGCTGCTCAAAGGAAAGAGAATCCTTTTCATGGAAGACATATAAATGACGTCAACCAAGATAATGTCGACAGTTCAGCGTCGAACTACTGGTTGAACTCTGGTCATATGTTTCCTGAAACGGAAGGCTTTATATTGGCAATCCAAGATCAAATAATTCCAACTAAGAACTATCTAAAGTACATCGTCAAAGACCCTTCTATCAACAACGACAGATGCAGAAATGGTTGCCAAACATCTGAATCTATCCAGCGTATTAAAGGAGGTTGCCAAGCGTTCGCTGCAATTAAATACAAAGACCGACACGATGCCGTGGCAAAAATACTGCACCAGGAACTAGCGCTGAAACTTGAGCTATCATAATCGGTAAGAACACCCTACTATATATACAAACCAGAATCTATTTTAGAAAATAACAACTACAAGCTGTACTGGGACCGCACGATACTGACCGATCGGACTGTTGCTCACCATAGACCAGATATAGTTTTAGTAGATAAAATCTCTAGGAAAACAACCTTAATTGATATAGCAATTCCAAACAACAATAAAATAAATATTAAGCAGGCTGAAAAAATAGCCAAATACAGGGATTTGGAATTTCAAATAAAGACACAGTGGGACATGAGCAACACACGAACTGTACCAATTATTATGTCAACAACAGGAGTAGTCCCAAAACTTCTACTAAATAATTTAAAATACCTCGCTCTGGACGAACATCTTTACCAACTAATGCAAAAAGCCGTTTTGTTAGGAACAACCCGGACGGTCAGAAAATTCATGGGAAGCTGCCACGACTCCAACCACGGGCATGATAACCTGGCAAGGGCTCCGACAGAGCTAAACCCTTTTGATATCTAGGATATCTGAAGTTAGTGAATTTTCCCCTAAAGGCACGTTATGCGTGCCTTAGAGGGAGTGTGCTGCCATACATTGTATGGTCAAGTCGGGGATTAATGGAGTTGGTGATAAAGGCAAAAACAGATTCTGAGGTATGCAGAATATTTAATGAAAAATATCATGAATATTACATTTTCCAGTATACGGTGAGTAGAATAGAACCGTAAACTTGTAACTGTTAAAAATTTTCTCAAACCTGGGAGTTCAAAACTGACTGATGCAAATAAATTAGATATATTGTTAAATTTTGAGGGAATGCCACAGAAACCTACAGTAGAAGTGGTAGATGATAATGATAGTAAAACATCTGTATTGAGAATTTTGAAGAAAGAGAAATACCATCCATACAAAATTAAACTGATTCAGGAACTAAATACGAATAGATGCCAAGGGAATCCGATGTTTCCTAAAAATATTCTTTTCTCCGATGAGGCAACGTTTACCTTACATGGAACGATTAACAACAACCAAACTGTGGGTATTGGAGGACGTAATATCCTCAATGGATGAGGGAAGGTAACAATTAATATAGTATTAAAGATAGTAATTAACAGAATAATTGGACCATATTTTTTAGAGGGGGCATTAACTGGAGCGAGTTGCTTGGAATTTTTGCAAGATGTTTTAATACCTTAATTAAGGCAACTTTTCCCTGAAACTGTTACTGATACTTATCATTGACAACACCGAATAATAATAAGAAGAATTTGAACACCATCTTTTTTTTTGTCGAGAAAGAATGGTTCCCAATTTAAGCATTTGATATAGACTGTAATTATTTTAAATATTGTAATTACTTCAAAATTTATATCTTTCTATGGCGTCATTAACTATTTTAGAAATATGTAATTGAAAAAAGATTTTTGTTATTAATATTAAAGTCCAAAAATCAAACATTCCTATATATGGCTGTATAGAGAATTGAAAAAGTTTTTATACGCGATATTACAGGCTACATCTTTTCTTTTAAATTTTTTTAGACCTAGTTATTATCTATAGAGGGCTGATGTAGCAGGTGAATAATTTTATTCCAAAAATGTAATTTCATATATAAAATTTGCCGAATTTCAGAATTTTTCATTTACTTTCATAATTACGTAGAAAATGAATATATCTGTTACTTTAGAAGCTCACTTTATAATGATCATCTTGTTTATTTGAAGTTAAACTTTAATGATAATATTTTGTATTTACTTGTTTTATTATTTCAAAAGAAAAATTAATCTCGCTCAAAATATAAATACTTTTTCATAACCATTAACCCTAATTGAGTAAATAAATACTCGTACCTACATAATTTTAGTGATTAATATTATTATGCCTAATGTCATATCAACTTTCTAGTGTATGTTGCAGTACAGTATATATGTCCAACACATTTTCTAAATGTATTCTGGTGCTTTCTATCCTTGAATTGCTTATCGTTTTGTCTTGCATGTGAACGTTTAGAAACTAATTGATCAAACGTATAGAATTTACAACAAATCACCGTTCAGATTTTAAAACAAAAACGGGACAATTCTCTTTCAGAAAACAATCGTCCTAACGCCAAACAAAAGAAGAATAATGGCTTCTCATTAAAGGTTGCTAATTGAAAAACACAAAAGAGGGCGATTTAATTCACCTGTTATCTGTAGCTGAACGCCATTACGACAACAATTAATTACTAGTAAGCATTATAAAGGAAAATAGATGAACCGCTTGCTCCCAGTTCTGTATAGGTAGAGCATAGACAGGAGTATATTGTAGAGCATTAGCGTACTCGACATTTGATTATTCATCAATGGCAGTAAAGAAGAATGCTTGATCATTAGCTCTATTTCCACGGGTATTTATCGACAGCTATGTCAGGTGAAACAAATACTGACAAGTGTAGATACATTTCATTTACACAAGCATAACGAATTAATAAATGACTGTTGGTACAACACTGAAATAAAACTATAAAATGACTCTATTTCCCAATAAACAATATAAAAACTACTTCATTTGTGAGATTTTGAAATAATTATTACATTTATATTTGTATATTTTTCTTGAATAAATGATCTATCCCAAGGCCGTAGCCAGGAAGTTTTTTTCGGGGTGGGTTGGATTAGAACTGCAAAATTTATATTTTTGTTTATGTATTTCCAGGATACATAAAACTGCATAAATATAAAATTCATTCTTATGAAAAAGATAATAGGTTGGTTAAATTGAATCTTGAAACAAAAAATTCCAAAATTGGGCCGAGACCTCTCCGCTGGCTCCGAGCTTGTTCTATCCATTTGTTCCTTTGTTCCTCGATTTTTTTGTGTAGATCCAATATTTTCAATATTTTTCTAATCCTTTCTTTGTTTGTTATTTGTCCGAAAAAATCCAATATTTCTATCAAATACCATCGAAATACCGTAACTGACATTTTAATTCCAACGTAGCAGTGCGAGAACTGGTATCTCTTAAAATATAGAATTTATGGATTAATATTTTTAGCATATATGTAAAATGCTCAGACCATCGGTTGTGTTGGTCGATTATGACTCCCAGATATTTAACCTGTTTGTTTTCTCTAAACATGGACAGTTGGAATTGCAGTTATGAAGTTGTAGAGAAAATAGGTATAAATGATCAATTATAATTTTCATCCAGCCATAATTTCAGTTACGTTTGGTATTTTTCCGCTACCACTTGAACTGTTTCCCAATCATTTACTGCCTTTCAAGTCCGCAGTTGTATCATCAGCATAACATATTAATATGCAAATATCCTTCAGAAAACAATATTAATACTAATTTCGAAAAAATTGTTAAGAAAGTCTTTGAGCATTTGAAAACTGTAAACGGGGAACAACGTGTAGCACGGCAATTTCCAAAAATTGCTCGAATTACTGGCTCTCTGTAGAGAAATTATTCCTAACAGTTAGTGGCGGCTGGTGGTTTATGAAACTGGTGGTGCACTTTACTGGTTAAATATTGGGATTCAAAGATGCAACAAAACAAACCATAGCTTTGCTAGTACTGCATTTAATTTTTATTAATTAAAATATTCGTCGACTTTTTCGAAAGCGAAATGTTCAATGACCTTTTTATTAAAGTCTGGCATTGATTGAATATATTTTTTCAATACTAAGAACAGAAAGATCATTTAGCCAGTTCTGAGACATCGTACTTCTAAGAAACGTTTTAATCCTTCACTCCAGTTTCCGTCCAAATAGATTCCCCGCCATAAATAATGCAAGGAAAACAAAATAATGTATTGATGCGATTACATCCACATAACTATTTCTTTTTATTTTAAAACTTGGTGTAAATACTTTATTTTTCATTTTGCACTCTTGTTTTCAATTAAGATATGGCTTAGGTGGACCAGCCAATTTTATATCTAATTTGTTTTGAAAGGATTTATTATTGTTTTTTTTAATATAGTCAATGTTAAATTTGATACTCATTTTCACAGTTACGTAAACACACACACACACACACCCACTCTGTATATTAAATATTCTTTCATCGACTACGAGGACAAAAACAAAGCAACCACTAATTAAATCACGTAAACAAAAATTTGAATTATTGAATCGTTTCGATAGGTCCGGTCAATATCAGCACAGCTCGGTATCTCCCTGCGGCGTACGAGAATCTGCCCATTACTCCATACAGTTTGCATTAACTATCTTCTATCTCACGCACTAAGCGTGTTATATCGTATCTCATAGAAGCTATATAAGTTTCACCGTGCGCTAGCCGAAGTGCACCGTGAAATATTCTTTCAAGCGAATATAAGTCTTAATACAAGTTTGGATTAGAGCTTAAATTGTTTCTTGATAAATTCGTTGTTATTGAAATCATATTTATTAAACATTTTGTGTTTATTTTTAACCTTATTAAAAGCTTATTAAATTTGGTGGTTTAGCGCACGAGTGCACTTAAAGGACAGCCGCCACTGCTCACAGTTATTTTGAGAGAAAATTATCAACCAGTATTCCTGTATACAAATAGTGTTCTGTATTTTGTGTGATATTTATCTGTGTTTGGAGACGTTTCAACTCCAACTCTGGAATCGTTGTTAATCGCTTTGTATTGTAGTTCGAGGTTAAATCTAAAAGTTTCAATTTGCAGATGCATCTTCCTCTTCTTTCAAGGCCGCCTATCAGGCCTGTAGCCTTCAAGGCTGGTTGTGATCTTGGTCTTGACGACCTTATTGACCATAAACAGGTGTTTTATAAGAAAATTATGTAATAAAGTATATCTATTTACATGATCGGGACAGCCTAGAATTATCGGTTTAACGATCATTGAACACTAATTATCACTAATCACTCTTGGAGCCTCTTTAATCGCTTTTAAAGCATCTATTAATATGACAAAATTATCAAAAGGGTTTTAACTATTCTGTAAGGGACTAATTTATTAACCTAGGACACACAAACACGCGCGGCTGCCCTCTCATCTTAAACGGAAGTCCTCTTTGATGCTGATTTTTTTGTTTTTTGCTCTCGATTAAAAGGCCCCCCGACAAACAATGCGAAAATTGGGGCAGATGAGACATTGATCTATTGGATTTTATTCCTAGTATTAGAGGAAAAACCGGTAATATCACTCATAGACAAATAACAATTCTATGGATTTTATGATGAAAATCGGCGGGGCTGCGACGGGCCGGCTTGTTCAAACTCATGGATCATGGTAGTCCGCCATTACGTGGCGTTTGTGCCCGAGCCTTGTATACTTGTAGGTGTTCGGGCGTAGGTTAGTCACTCAAAATGCAGCGAGGAAAACAAACTATGGCAGCAGCCCTTGTAATATTATTTAGGGCATATTAACTTGTTTATTCTTGGATTGTATTCATTTATCTAAAAATGTAGACATGACGTTTTAAAAGGGCCAGTCTGGTTGGTCTGCACCACTATGAGTTTTCATATATTTCTTAATGAAACTTTTTAACTTTTTAACTTTCTATATATTGCCATGAAAGTGCCCCTTTTGTTTTATTTTAATTCAGTAATAGTTAAGTCACCAACAATAACTTTGACTTTCTCTTGGATTCGGGTCCACGAATCATATTGGTCGTTTCTGTTCTTGTGTGGTTTGTACATTTCGTGTTGTACAAAGCTCGTTAACTTTCATATAAACTAATGAACTCAATAATAATTTCATTCGCTTACTCCGTGTATACGTTACAGCTTTAATGGAGCCACCTCAGCGGCCCTCTTCCCACGGGTATTATCACGGACCGTGGGAAGTCAGCATAACAATACAAATTTGGACTTTTATTACATGTAAGGGAGTTACTGCTTGTAATATTATACTCTCCAGAATCCAAGTTACCCACTAATGAAGAAGTGCAGTCACTCCCCAAATTGGGAGCCTGAACAGAGGAGATTATAGGTCTTAATGACAAGGTGAACAAATTGATGATAACATGTTCAAAAAGTTTGCAATATACAATGCAGTTTGTCCAAAATTTTATGCTTTACCCAAAATCCACAAGCCCACCTTGTCAATAAGTTCTATAATCTACTCTGTTCAGGCTCCCAATTTGGGGATTGCAAGTCTGGTGGTTGAGGTTTTGTCCAAAGTTTATAACAAAAATAACCCGTTTTACAACGAGGACTCTTTTGAATTTGCCAACCTATATAATTACTCAGTACCATCTAACCATGTTTTAGTTTGCTTAGACGTCGTTTCGTTATTCTCGAACATCCCTGCGGCATTGGTTGAACGAAGCATTTCAGAACATTGGCATAACATTTCGTTTCACACCAGCATCCATAAGAATAACTTTTCAAACTCATTAATTTTGTTTTTGACACAACTACGTTCATTTTCCAGAATAAGTATTACAAACAAACTTTTGGTTCCCCCATGGGCTTCAGGTTGTCACCTATCACCGCCCTGTATGTTATGGATGACTTGATCAACAATTGTCTATCAAAACTTAATTTCAATAT
The DNA here is from genome assembly GCA_034190945.1 of Octodonta nipae. Classification (NCBI taxonomy): domain Eukaryota; kingdom Metazoa; phylum Arthropoda; class Insecta; order Coleoptera; family Chrysomelidae; genus Octodonta; species Octodonta nipae. The sequence continues at coordinate 27,214,327 of CM067221.1, read as the reverse complement.
ACTCTTCCTAAAAAAGTATGTGGATGACATTATCTGTTGTCTTCCCTCAGATGATAAGGAGGAACTCTTGCTAACCTTCAATAGTCACAATGAAAACATACAATTTACCTTAGAGGAAGAGGGGGACGATGGAGGTACCTTTCCTGGACACCAGAATAATCAGGAGCTTGGACAACAAATAGAAAATTGACTGGTACAGGAAACCTTCAAGTTCGAGGTGATATATCAATTACAATTCTAATCATCCCATGAAGATGAAGATCATCTTGATCAATGCAATGAAAAAACGTATTTGTACCATTAGCCAACTGTTAAGAGACTATTCATACCCCTCCACTCTCCTCCATAGGATAATTTTCAACACCCCCATGATTGTTAATGTGGTCAGGTCACGGTATACCCATTTGGACAACTCAGTGACAGATTCTATCAATATCTTTCCATTTCATACATAAAAGAAATCTCACCTAAAATTGCTCGTAAACCATAATAATGATACAATGATTGCTTACAAATCGGTTAAAACAGTTGGCAGTCTGTTTACTAAAATTAAAGATAAGACCCCAAAGGAAAACAGATCAAATGTTATGTATTGTATTAAGTGTCAGGACTGTCAGGCTACCTTTGTGGGCCAAAAATTGAGAACTGATATCAAATTGCGCAAAGATAGTTGTGCTCTTGCACTACATTGTCGGGACAATGGTCATTGTGTGGATTTAGTATTACCATTTTGGATTATGAGAAAAATTCCTTCAAAAGAAATTTCATTGAGATGGATGGATTAACAAAAGGACCGATTTGCAACACTGGAGTGTTGTTTATATTTTTATGTTTTGGACATAGAAGAGAAAGACTTTAATTTAAATTCTCCTTGATATTTTGTTTCCTGTTCCGCCTTTCTAACGATGTCATTCTAGTTTGTTGGCTCTCTGAATATAGTTTTACTGTCTTCAGTCTTATCGAATACTTGTAACATAACCTAAAAAAATTTTTGCCTTTGGTTGATTCACATGTACTGAGGATATAATTGTTACATGACTTTTAATTTTAACTATAATTTGATTTTAAACTGTCGATTGCTTGATGTGTTTTTGACTGACAAACTACGGAAGGATGTTCCTCTATCTTGTTGACACACCTTCTTTACTGCAATAACCTCGTTTGTCTGTAAGTTTTTTTTTGAAACTATACTCACTTGTTACCTAATATATTGATTCTGTAATTTGTAGCGAACTGAGGAACCAATAAAGAGTATTGCGAAAGCTTTTTGAATGACATAAAGAGTTTCCTTTCCACCAGAGAGAATAAGCTGTTAACCCGTGTGCAACTGACGTTCATTTGATTTTATTGCCAATAGAGCTGCTATTATCTGTTAGCTCCTAAATAATTGGGTTCACAGTATGAAAAAGAGCCTTTGTACTCAACATTTTATAAAAAACTGGCGAATATTAATCGAATACTGATACAAGGAAGAAAAGAGACTCAATTAAAAACAATCATCGTATCCAAAACAAATCTAAAAAATCATCTAACAATCTCATGAACTATTTATGTTTCCGATAAAAACGAACTTCAAATTTTCACCAAGAAAATAACAGTACAAATAAAAATATCGGAACCATTTGATTTCTATACAACAATAAAGAATTTTCCGGCTCCCAGAATCTATTGCATACAAAAGGAAGGCGTATTTAAAGAACTCTACTTTTTATACGTTTTCGCTGAATAATCCGGAGTTTAGATAAAACTCTAGCATTGAGCCTGAAAGCATCGGATACACGAATGAAAAGCAAAGAGTAAAGAAAGATTGTATTGTTATGTCAACAATTTCTCAAAACCCACTGGCGCATTTTTCAAACACAATTCGGGCAGTAAAATTACGAGTCATCTGGTAAGGAGATGTAAAGAAAGCATACTCGTTTTTGCAGACTAGATAAACTAGTTATTGATTTTGTAAAGTCGAGGAAACATAAAACACGAATACCATTTTGGGTATATAAATAAATTATATTAACATCGTAATCGGACGATGGTATTTTATGCTTTAATTTGTCTATGATTTAACATCCACAAGTGTTAGGTACCTACTCATAAAGTAAAAAAAAACAATGAAAGGTGTTCATCTATATATAAATAGGCAAAGACAAAACGGTTCAGTACCATTTTCTCCTCTGTCCTTAAACCGATTTTCTTCATTTTTGTTTTGTTTAGTAGGTACTGACGACATTCAGTGCAGAATGCAAAATTTATAATATTGATTCATTCTTTAAGTAAAATATAATAAAAAAAATCATTATTTACGTCCATACTGCCAATGCCAAACAAATAACAGTAACAGTGCCGCCAGATTGCTTGGGGAGAAAATCATAAGATGGATTAACCCGAATATGAATGACTAAATTAATCGAAACAAACAAATTTTGAAGCGTTCCTAAAGTTATTCCACATCCTCATGCTATAAAATTACAACCCAGGAAAATTGATATTACTTAATTATCACCATTTATTGGGATTTCGCAAGTTTGCAACTTTTATTGTTTTGTAAATATGGTTTCTCAACTAATATCAGAATTATGTTAATGGATCAATTTTTTGCTGATAATAGTTTATCAATTTTCTTTTTATTTTTATAAATATTTTCATATAATGTGACATGTGACTAAGTTTACAAAAATTGTGAATTTACACGTCTGTGTCTAAGATTCAAGATAAACAGTTACATCTGGCAGCACTGATAGTCACGGCCATCTTTGTTAAGTTTGATTTCAATTTGGCATTTCATAATATTGTTAGCCGTTAGGTTATTAAAGCAAGGTGAGAAAGTTGTTTTTAATCCAATACTAAAGTTCAAGATTTGAGTTTCATTCACTGAGAAAAGTTTCCAACAAAAGTAGGTATTGTTTAACGTTAACTAACAGCAGGTGCTTGTATTTCTTTATATTTTCCATGCAAAACAGAAATAGCCATTGCTTACTTGTGTGTTTCATTAAAATTTATGAAAATTATATTGAATCTAAAGATATGTGGTTTATTAATATGTTTTTATGTTTTGTAGTGATTTTGTAATAGTACTTTTGAGTTGGTTGCTTGCATTTGCTGCTTACCTACGAGTTGAAATCGTTAATAATGAAATGTTAGAATAAAGATTATAATTCGTTTTATTACTCAGTTTAAGATTATTAAAATTTTTCGTAGATAATTAGTTTTACATTACATGTGTCATTTCCTGCAGAATCCTGACTTTTAAATAAAACAAACTTCTCATTGGCATTTTAAGATGTGTATTATTTAGAATATAGGTAAATAAATTCAATGCATCTACTGATTTGTTATGGTAAGTTAGGTATGTATCTATAAATTTATTCTAGAATAAAATGTAGTTTTATTCCAAGGATAATTTACAAATGATTGCTCGATAGATGTAAATTTTTCCGAAAGCATACGTCATAAAGTGGCTCCTAATATTTGCACCGTAATCTTTTCTAATTAAGTTAGCAATATCACATTAAACAGATAAAACAAAACCTGAAAAACTCTTCAACTTTCAACAAACAAAGCACCACAACAACTCGAGAGCGGGCCCAACACACTTCACAATGTGGCTGGTTTTCTTTCGAAAATTTTTAACATTGATCAAACAATCCTTTGTTAAATATCCTTGGTTTTATTCAACATATTTTTTATTGGAAATCTTGCATAGCTGGCCTTGACAATACAAAACATTAAGTAATTATATATGGAGGGAGTGTTAGATACTGTTAGATTAGTTGACACCTTAAATCATAAACTGCTGGAGGTAGCTTGCAATGCACAAATATCGTGCCAAGAGTAAAAACAGAGGGCAATAGAGATAGCAAGAGTCTATTTCACTCGATTGCGAGGTGCAGTTAATGAATGACATGCTGAACATAGCTCATTGTGATTGAAATAACCCTTGTCCTCTCTTTCTAGCTTTGACAAGATATTTGTGCATTGCAGGCTACCTCCAGAAGTTCAAGCTCTATATTATCACAATCTTCCGAAGGTATTCTGTTAAAAGTTGTCAGTCAGCGGACATTAGAGAATGTATTAAATATTGAAATTCTCAAAGGTTCGTTGGCCATCCTTTTTTTAAATATTTAGGAATTCGGTTGAAAAGACCGAAACTTTTAGATTGCGAAGAATCTTCCAATTATTCCAGGAGCGGTTACAGTCAAAAATGGGGGGGGCACACAATTGTCAAAATTATGTCGAATACCTATATTTGATTAAATGTTTATTTTATTTTTATTTCAATAGATTTGTCATTATGACCTGAATAATCTTGGACATTATATTATACCACTTCTCGGGTTACTCCTCAATTTTATTTCTTATAAAAATATACTTTTGACAAAAGAACCCCAATAATGTATATAATTTGATGAAATAGGATCGAATTTCGACCACTGGGCGAACTCTAGTATGTATAAATTATTACTTACTCATCAAATAGATTTTTCAAGTCGGTGCCAAGCAATAATCAAGTTTGATGAAGTAGTAGACATGTAAATAATTCATTTTAGGTTTGATTGTAATATAATTTACAGTAGTCGGTACTTTCTTACCCAGTACCTAATAGTACGTGCCTTATCTAGAGGAAGCACTTTTGAAATACTAAAAGCAACAGAAAAAACCTAATGCATTAAAACGTCTGTTACTTCCCTGCATGTGCATCTATGTACCTAAATAATTAGAAGTTTTAAAGCAAATATTATATTTGAAACACCCTCCTTCACGACTAGTGTGAAATAGAAAGAATGATTAGGACTAAGCAAATTTCTAAAACAACAACAAATAATAATTTATTAATAATGTATATTTTTTTGAATATATAGTACAGTGACTGGGGAGAAAAAAGTCCGAAATTGGAAAATTTTTGCCAGCAAACCAATTTTTATGAAAATTGGGAATTAAGTTCATTTTACCCCCTACATCAAAACCTATAACCTTGCCATGTATTTTTTTTATTTTTAAGGGGCGAAAACCACCCCCTAAGCTAACAAGTAAGTAAAACATAAAAATAGACGTTTCTTAGGCTAACATCATAGCCAAACGAGTAGAAGAAGTAGTATATAACATTGTACAACATTACGTACACATTATTATATAGTATTAATAATATTTCAACCCTTAAAACCACCCTTAACGACAAAATTTCAAAAAAAATCTTTTTTCTTTTTTAGACGTATATATGAAAAATAAATCTTCTGTATAGTTATGGTACAAGACACAAATTATTACGATATTTCAACCCTTAAAAACCACCCTTAATGACGAAATTACCATTTTGTTTTTTTATTTTCTAATATTTTTTGTACTCTCAACGATATTCAAAATACACTAACTTCAGCTAAGTAAGCAAAGCGTCATGAGCAGATGTTCAATAGCTGTTTGGTTTGCTCCTTATTCCTAGTCTGCTACTTCTTGAATATACTATTTCGTGTAAATTGATTAATTTTAAAGCTATCGTAAAAATTTAATCCATTTTACAGGAATTTTAACTGCTACAACTCCTATGAATTTCAATACATTTTTTAAAGCGTTATTTTCGAGATTTTTTAGATTAAGGTGCTTGAAAAACATGGTCTCCACTCTCGACTGCTACCTTCTTACCGCAATATTTCGGTTAATTATTGTGCTATGGAAATAAAAAAGAGCAAAATATTATCCGAGAACAATTTTTGCTCTCTAACATTTTTTGTATTTCCTTTATTTGTCATGTTTGTTTAAAAAAACTGCAATTTTTTGAAAATTGTTTTTTTTAATTTAAAATTTTGAAAAACATGCATCCTAAATCGCTGAAAGTTTCAGAATATTTTATAGGCCTCTAAATAAAGATTGTAGAAGGATCGCCTTTAATTTAAACTCTGATGGAAAATATATCAGTTTCATTGCGATATTTTAAAATTAAAATCCATTTGCCTTTTTTTTGACCGTAATTCCGTCAATTCCTATGTTAATGAGTTAAAATCTATATTATTTTGAAGACTTTTTGGAGCACTTCAAAGAAAGTACTTTGAATTTTTTGACTAAAGTGTGAATTTTTTGAGTAGGACATCAATCTTTCTACGTATTCGAAAAAATTCACTGAAAAACATGTTTTTTTTTGACAAAAAATTAACATTTTCAATGATAAATAACTCAAAAAGTATTGGTTTTTCGAAAAATGTTTGTAGTGAACTTTTCACTTAGAATTTATAACTCTATTGATTTCTGAACTTATTCTTACCATTATAATTTCCATCCCCTAAGAGTGGTGGCTTTCACTCCCTGGGCAAGATCACACAATGGGAGAATATAAGTTTTGTTTTTATGGTATTTTCAACCTACTGTCAAAATTTTTGACAAATCTACTGGCACTGTACTAATACTAATAAAAATAATTTGGTCAAGTGCGAGTTGGACTCCCACACTTAGGGTTCCGTACCACCTTCAAGATTCGAATATTCCAGTTTCAGACAAGCAGAGAATGAGTGCATTTTCTTATATTTACCCTAATATCTTTTAAAGGAAGCGTTTTAAATTTATAAATAATTTGGTCAAGTGCGAGTTGGACTCGCATACTTAGGGTTCCGTACCACCTTCAAGATTCGAATATTCCAGTTTCAGAAAAGCAGGGAATGAGTGCATTTTCTTATACTTACCCTTATATCTTTTAAAAGAAGCGTTTTAAATTTATAAAAAATATACACTTTGATTTTCCAAACATAGACTTTTTATTTTATCTGCTTTAGGATTGGCTTGATTTTTATCACAATACATATGTATTTAATTTTCTAATTTGGCCCCCAAAAAGTAACATTAGAGGCATTTCTGAAAGTTTATTAGTAAAAAATAAACTTTCAGAAATGCCTTTTATAATCTACTGTCTGAGTTTTGAGGCTGTGTAGATTGGAAGAAAAACGGCAATATAGGTCAAAGTTTAAATTATAAATTATTAAATCTGTTATTCAAATTACTTAAAAATATAAATAAATATATTTTTCAAATTTTAAATAGTGTCGTTTCTAAAGTGGGAATTAAGTCGATATTTAATATTTTTAGTATCTTTTATACAAATGATTTAAAAATATGTTATATTTGTAATTCATATAATGAGCCTTTTATCTGATATCTGATGCGATTGAAAATTGAATATTTATTTTCCATTTAATTGTATAATTTGTCCCTAAAATTACTATGGGGGTTTTCTAGTAATTTATTTTCCGTTTAATTCTATTATTTGGAGGTCAAATAATAGAATTAGGGATTTTTTTCATATTTTTCCTATAAATAAAAAAAATTAGGTCTTAGAGTTTGGGGAATAACGGGGAGAATGGGTAATTTTTTTTAAATATTTTTTTAATATACTTTAAAATATCCATTTTAAAAAAATTAAAAAAATATATTTGTACCTATTCGTCATAATGAGCCCTGGGATTTGATATATTACATGACCCGTTAGAAACAATTATAATTTTTTATTTTCCATTTAATTCTATAATTTGCCCCCCAAAATGAATATTAGGGGTTTCTTCTTATTTTTCCAGTAAAGTTCAGGTGAGGGGCTATACTTCCAGTTTTTCAAAATTTTTCAGCTTATGGTTTCGGAGATAAGGGGGGGAATGGGTAAAAATTTTTATATTTATGTTAATCTTTTAATTAATTTATTTTATAAATATGGAAAAATATATTTGTTTTCTTCATCATGAGCTCTTTTATTTGATATATAACATGCTGGGTTAGAAACAATTTTAATTTTATGTTTTCCATTTAATTCTATAATTTGCCCCCCAAAAAAATATTAGGGGTTTTTCCTTATTTTTCCAGTAAAGTTCAGGTGAGGCGCTATACCTCCATTGTTTTTTCAAAGTTTTCCAGCTTATGGTTTCGGAGATAGGGAAGGGGGTAAATTTTTTTATATTTTTGTTAATATCTTTTAATTAATTTATTTTAAAAATATAAAAAAAAATATTTGTTTTCGTCATAATGAGCCCTTTCATTTGATATATAACATGATGGGTTAGAAACAATTTTAATTTTAATTTTCCATTTAATTCTATAATTTGCACCCCCAAAATAAATATTAGTGGTTTCTTCTTAATTTTCCAGTAAAGTTCAGGTGAGGGGCTATACCTCCATTTTTTTTCAAAATTTTCAGCTTATGGTTTCGGAGATAAAGGGGGGGGGGAATGGGTTTTTTATATTTTTGTTAATATCTTTTAATTAATTTATTTTAAAAATTTGAAAAAAATATATTTGTTTTCGTCGTAATGAGCCCTCTCATTTGATATATAACATGATGGGTTAGAAACAATTTTAATTTCATATTTTCCATTTAATTCTGTAATTGGCCCCCCAAAATTAAAAGTAGAGGTTTCTCCTTATTTTTCCAGTAAACTTCAGGTCAGAGCCTATAAATGTATTTTTTTCAAAACTTTACGTTTTATAGTTTCGGAGATAAGGGGGGGATGGGTAAATTTTGGTATATTTTCGTTAATATCTTTTTAAATATTTTTTCTTAAATATGAAAAAAATATATTTGTGTTCCTCAGAATGAGACCTTTCATTTGATATATTACATGATGCGTTTGAAATTTTTTTTATTTTTAAATTTTTATTTAATTCTATAATTTGCCCCCCAAAATTAATATTAATGGTTTCTCCTTAATTTTCCTGTAAAGTTCGGGCAACGCTCTATATTTCCTATTTTTTTCAAAATTTTAGGCTGAGTAGTTTCGGAGATCAGGGAAAATCAAAATTTTTTCTTTTACGATATGTACTCCTGATCGGGTCACCAAACTATACATTAATACCAAATTTCAACCTCTTCCGTCCGGTAGTTTAGGAGAAAAAGGGCTGTGATGTGACACAGGCAGAAATCCGGAGTGATATTATAAAGGTATCCGTATATTGTATATACGGAACCCTAAAAATGTTAAGAAGATAGTGAACTGACTAATGGTTGTCAGCATGTTTACGCCTCATTATTTGAGGAAAAAATAAATATGTTTTAAGAAGTTTTGCAATTCCTGATTATATTGTTGTTTATAGGTATACAGGGTATTTCGTAGAGAGCTGTTCTAACAAATCAGGCGAGTTCAGGGTGCCTTGGCTACCAAGTCCACGCTCAGTATCCTGAACTTGACCTCACCGTTATTCACCGACCTCCAAAAAGGTGTAGGTTCGTTGGCATCTTTGTTTTATATATGCTCAAAAAAGACATTGGCAATTTTGATGATTTACATTGACCGTTTATCATAGTCAGTAAAAAAGTAAAAAACGTTATTAGGGGATTGCGATTAACAGTTGTTCATTTTGTTTGTAGTTCTGTTTACTAAATTTTGCGATTCGGAACTTTTCGTCATATACAAATGTAATTTGATAATCAATTCGAACAAGAACTGATTATGCCCAACTAATTTATCTACAAACAATGAACGACTATTTATAAATAATTATTAGTTACGGATGTACAGTTTGTTATCTTACAAACCAATCTGTTATCAGTTGATAAGTGTTTGCGAATTCCATCCATTTGTATAACAATATATTATTAGTTATTGTGCTATCGTAGGTTACTCTACAATGGCCATTGTCAAAATAAATACAATTGAAATGATTATTCAAATCTTCAGTGCAAATATTATTATTATTATTAAGAACTAATTACTTAGCCAACTGCAGGAAACAATTTATTATGGACAAACAAGTAAGATATTAACATGTTACAAATAGATATTATCGTTTATTGCAAATTTTCTTCTGGGAATCCCGGCATTGCATTTAATTGGAGTAGGTAAATGTATATTATTAATTTATGGTAGCAATGTTACTACTAAGTAAACCACCTAAATATGTTAACAATGCATATATTTCCATTTCGAATATGTTGGGTTATTAAAATATTCTATGGTAGATAATTTTTTGAGGTATACAACATATGTTGTATGTTTTATAAAAACATTAAATCCCTTATAATACTTCACATTTTGATGATTGTGTCAGTCTTCACTTGATGAAAATTCATTTTTAAGATTACTTAAAAAACAACAAACACTTGTTTAAATTTTCACTATTTATTTCTTTAAATTTGACATATGTTTCCCCAAGTCTGGCTTCATCAGAAATTGGAAATACAATGAATGTTAAATTTATATTTCATACAAAGGAACTACAAGTAAGGTAATAAAATGATTAAAAGGTTTTAATTCTGGGGAAATTGTTCACAATAGATGTTAATAATATAATATAATATTATTTAGAGATGGATTTTAAGATTAAGTAATGGAGATGAGTTGGTATCAGTTTGGTCGTTTAATAGATTAGGAGAATTTTTGTTTTTATTAATTTCTAGTGATTCAAGCAGATATAATTTTTTACTTTTGTTTTGTAAATGTAAAATTTCAAGTGCATTCTGAGGTACATGGTTTCCTTTCAATAAGTGGTCCGCAAATGTGGATTTGTTTTGTTGTTGATTTTCGAAAGCTCTAGTGTGTTCACGCCATCTTGAATTGAAAGATCTTCCAGTGTGACCAATATAGAAATTGGGGCAACTACCACAGTTCAACCTATAGACACCTGAGTTAGAATTTTTGTCAGTCTTGTCTTTGTTGTTTCTTATATGTCTAGATAAATTGTTGTTTGTTGTGAAGGCTGTATATATGTTCCTGTTATGTAAAAATTGGGAGATTTCTTGTGAGGGGGGTTCCACTGAATGTGAGAGAGAGTACGGTATAATTTAGGTATGTGATTGGGGTGAGTGGGATAGACTTCTTTAATAGCAATTTTCTTTAATTTTCTGTTTAATAAGTTGTCAATAAGTTGAGTGGTGTAACCATTGTTGACTGCCATGAGTTTGATTCTTTCAAGTTCGTATCAAAGTCGGTTTTATTAAGTGGTATTGTCACGAGTCTGTGTAACATACAGTGATATGCAGCAAGTTTATGTTGTATGGGGTGGTGTGAACTATTGTGGATGGTAAGGTCAGAGTGTGACGGTTTATGATATATGGAGAATGTGTGTTTGGTGTCTTGCCTTTTAATTGTTAGGTCTAAGAAATTTAGTGTGTTATCTGTTTCTATTTCAACTGTGAATTTTATGTTGGGGTGTATTTGGTTTAAGTAGTTGTGTAGTAACTGTAATTGTCGATGTGTACCCGTAAAACACGCAATAATATCATTGACGTATCGGTACCAATACAGGATTTTGTTACTGAGATCGTGTTTGAAAATTAGCGTTTCTAAATAGTCCATGAATATTTCAGATAGAAGGGGGCTTAAAGGATTGCCCATAGTTAAGCCTTGAGTACTGTTGTGAATGTTGTTGTTGAATTTGAAATAGTTTTGGTTGATACAGGGATGCAGAAGAGAAAGAATTTAATTTTTGATTATGGGATTGATATCATTCTTGTCTATTAGGTTTATGATTATATTGATGCATTCATCAGGTGGTATGCTGGGAAATAGATTTACCACGTCAAATGAAAGGAGTTTGGCATTATTAGGAAGAGGGATTTTGTGGATCTTTGAAACTAGATCAATGAAATTCTTGATACTGTATGTGGAGGTAAATTTGGTGTATTGTTTTAAAACACCAAGAAGAAACTTGGAAATTTTAGAGGCTGGAGCTGAAAAATAAGAAACTATGGGCCTGATGGGGTGGTTATTTTTGTGTAGTTTAATTAAGGAATATAAGTTGGGGGCTTTTGGGTTCATTATTGTAAGGGACCTTTCTTGAAAGTCATTGAATAGGAAAGTGATATCTTTAAGGGTATTTTTAACTTGAAGTTGGTATCTATTGGTAGGATCTTTTTTAAGGATAGGGGATTTGGATGTATTTAGAAAGGAGTTAGTTTTGTTGATGTAGTCAGTTTTATCGAAAGCAACCACACTGTTTCCTTTAACAGAACTGGTGAAAATTAGGTTGTTAAGTCTAATTTTATTTTTGACAGAATTTAGGGTTGTGAGTTCAGGGTTATAAATAGTTTTGTTGACTGAGTGGTTGATTATATTTGAGGCAATATGTTTGTCTGTGATATTAGGTGTATTAGATAATGCGAGTTCAGTTTCAATACCTAAAAGTTCTAGTGTGCTTTGTAAAATGTTAGTTTTGTTTTAAGGTTGTAATTGAAACCATTGTTTAGTAAGGTTGTTTAATTTTCTTGGAATTGTGTAGTGGTTAAGTTGATAAATCTGTTAAAGAATTGATGTTCTGGATGTGTGGTTGGGTTTTTGGTTTCAATAATGGATTTTTTAGTAATTAGTGCTTCGAGTTTTTTCTTTTGACTTATACATTTTTTGTGAATGATATGGTTAATTTTGGTTCTAGAACAAAAATTTTCCTAATCTATTAAACGACCAAACTGATACCAATTCATCTCTATTACTTAATCTTAAAATCCATCTCTAAATAATATTATATTATATTATTAACATCTATTGTGAACAATTTCCTAAATGTATAATTTAACTGACCTATATCCAGCCCAGAATTAAAACCTTTTAATCATTTTATTACCTTACTTGTAGTTCCTTTGTATGAAATATAAATATAGCATTCATTGTATTTCCAATTTCTGATGAAGCCAGACTTGGCGAAACATATGTCAAATTTAAAGAAATAAAAAGTGAAAATGTAAACAAGTGTTTGTTGTTTTTTAAGTAACTTCACATGTTATTTTCTCCCAGATATTATAGGACTTAGAAATATATTGCTGAAGCGATTAAACGTTTTAATTAAATGGTATATATCGTATACACATTTATGCATTTTCTTTCTTTACATTTCGTCCCATCAACAATTTATTCATTTATATTCTAGGCCATTTTAGAGTTAAATGTCGAATATGAAGAATAGTTTTTAAAACTTTAATTTAAAGGAAGGCAAACAGCAGATCTTTACCTTATTGTTATTTTGTCTTTTTTTTTCTATTTTTTTTCTTATAGAATGACGCATTGATTATATATTTATTATTTTTTGCAATCATAGAAATTTGTCTTATTCATGTTGATTGTGAGTCTCACCTCTTTAGATGCTTGTTTCAGTTCCTTATAATTTCTTGTAGGTCTATTGGATTATATGCTATTAGAATGACATCATCGACATTCATGATATATATTTTCCGGTTCTCACATTTCAACTTTTTAAATATATCAATCATAGTGGCAGTAAATAATCTTGGCGATATTGTGACTCCTTGACGAATACCTCTGCATAGTCTTATAATTTCGGTATCTTTATGCACTCTCACGGTGCTGGTCCCTTATTTATAGATTTTCTTTAGAAGTTGTATATATATCGCGACTCTATTCTACTATTTCGAAGTTATTTTATTATTTCCCACGTCTCTGAGAGGCAAAGGATTTATTCTGTTTTTTGTTTAACGGTTTTATTTAGCTTGCCTGTTTATTTGTTTGGGTCAAATCATTTAATTAAAATTTCACCTCCTTCCTGTTGACAGATTGATCTGATATTTAGGGCACACATTTAGTTCTGATGACAACAGAGTTTAATAAATTTTGTATCATAGTAAATCCAAGATGGTCGCCAATACAAAATGCCGAATTACATATTCATTCACAACTAACTTAATCTGGATATCAAAGAAAGGGCTAGAATAGAAGAACAAAGTTCACTATGAGAAAAAAAACCCAATATGGTCGGATATGGCGGATTAAATATATGTTTGCCACACCCCTTTAATATGGGTATCAAATGAAAGAGCTAGAATAGAAGAATAAAGTTCAGTATATAAGAAAAGAACATTCAATATGGCCGCCAACAAAATGGCGAATTTAGCATATATTTTTTCTACACTCCTTCAATATGGGTATCAAATAAAGGAGTTAGAATAGAAGAATAAAATTCACTATATATATATATATATATATATTATATATATATAAAAATAAAATCCAATATGGCCGTCAACTTAATGGCGGATTAAGTATATTGCAGTAAACTTCGTGGATTTAAATTGAATTGTAAAACTGATGTTCACCTTCTATAACACACACGCACATATATACATATACATATATACATATATACATATATATATATATATATATATATATATATATATATATATATATATATATATATATATATATATATATATATATATATAGAAAGGCTGTTAATTTAAAAAAAACACAAAGTCCTCAGTGACAGGCAATATGGCTTTATACAAAACTCAAACACCGAAAATGCTGTGGTAGACTTTTTGGAAAAGACAGTTGAGGCCTTGGACAGATCGGAGAAGTGCTTGGCAGTATTCCTTGATCTTGCTAAGGCTTTTGACACAGTCTCCCATAACATTCATCTTGATAAATTAAACAACTACGGGATTCGAGGACAGACAAATAACTTGCTAAGAAACTATCTATCTAATAGAATACAAAGGGTGAAAATTGGAAACAATACAAGTTCTGCATCGACTGAAAAAAATAGGAATTCCTCAGGGAACAATTTTAGGACCAATATTATTTCTTGTGTACATGAATAACATTTCAAATATTTACAAATTTTCTGGACACCTTGTGCGTTACGCAGAAGACACAGCCATAATTTTCACAGGTAAAACATGGGATGAGCTCAAAAAACAAGCAGAGGCTAATTTAACACTGATAAATTCATTTTTGGATAACAATTTATTAACCCTGAATATCAAAAAAACTAAATTTATAACTTTTACTCCAACAATCATACATCACCCTAACGAATTTTCTTTGCAACTACATCAAAACCAAGAATGTCAGGAGCTATGTGAATGCCCAAGACTCGAAAAAGTACATTCTTTAAAACATCTAGGTATTATTATAGACCAACATGTTCGCTGGTCAGAACATATAGTTCACGTCAGCAACCGTCTGAGAGCCCTTATGCACACTTTTTATACGCTAAGAGAAATTCTGTAGAAAAAAATTTTAACAATACTTTACAATTCATTGGTAGAATCTATTTTAAGATATTGTGTAGTGGCGTGGGGCGCTGCTTTTAATACAACTTTTAGAATTTTACAAACATCACAAAACACACTTCTAAAAATCATTTTCAAAAAAGTAAACTCTATCCCACCTGCAAACTTTATGAAGAAAATCAAATATTAAACCTTAGACTTACTTTTATTTACCAAAGCATTTTAAGATTATATTCAAACCCAACCCAATGTCCAATTCTTCAATAAAACCCTAAGTCAAAGGTCCTTGATTTACTTTGGACCTAAATTATATAACCTAATCCCTATAGAAATAAAAAAAATACCCAACTTCAGAAAATTTAAATTAAAAGTCAAAAATTACCTGTTATTACATCAACACAAATTTTGTGAGCTACTGTCATCTAAAGTTTCATAAACAAGATTAAAAAAACACTAAAACTGTTGTAAGTGACAATTTCCCAACCATCTACACCCTAAACTCATTTTTGTATTGTATAATTGATGTCTCCCTTAATTTTAATTTTTTTTCTGTTAACTCTTACTTTGTCAAATTATGTTTTCTTACCTGCAATCTGTCATTTATATGTACGTTTTACAACAGCGGCATAATGAACGGACACATAGCAAAACAGACAGTCATGCCTAGGCAAAGTGTCCTTCCATCGTGTCTCTGTTAATTATTTAGAAGAATCAGCCCTATATTTTGACGTATGATTGTACATTTACTGTGATGTTGAATACATTTGATTTGATTAATGTTCGATTTTTTGAGTTCATAGCCAACTATGGTTTCCATTCAAAAAAAAGATAAGTTTGTGCCATATCTCGAAAACGAGAGCTGTCACCCAAACGAGGACATAACAATCATATTCTGGATACAATTCCCTCCAATTTTAATATTTACACTTTTTTTTTTATAAAATCACAAACAAAGGAGGTAGAGGGATTTGACTAAATCCACAGAATTTCGTTTTTTCAAAATATCTAGTAAGCCATGACTTTTTACAAAAATCCGAAAGTGTCATTAAATTGGGCCAGTAAAACTGCAAATCTTTCCCAATTTAACCATTGCTCTATCTCCGCTAGTTTCCGAGATCCCCATACTGATCATCAAAAAAAAAACTCACCCTGTATATATGAAGAAATATTTATCCGGGAATACATCCGTTCGTTATATTGACTCATGTTTAAATCCTGGAGACGTTTCGAAAAGGTCCCACTTGGCATTCTCAATGCGTTGTTACGGTGAACTGAGAGGTGATCTGCCTGAGATTTTTATTTTATATGTCTCCGTCGGAGGTCGTATCGCGCCTGATTGGTCGGTGTTGAATCCGCCCCCTTCGCTGCCGTGTCGGGTGTGTTGCTTGTTGATGAGTTTGTATTTTGCGTAGCTAATTGTGTTTTATTTTGATGTTTAATAATTGTCTTCCATGTGTTAGAGAGGTGCAGGGCGTCGTCTCTTTTGTTTAGTTATCCAGTTTCCTTAATTTCAATAGCTTCTCGTATTAGTCTGGTTTTGTACTGAGGAGTCCGTGAGATCTGTTTACAACTATCGAAATTTATTTTATAACCGATTGTTGCTGGTGTTGAAATGGGGCCCATTTCGTTTGTTTATTTTTGACAGCTAATTTGTGTTCCTCTACACGGGCTGAAATTCTCCTGTTTGTTTGTCCGACGTATACCTTATCGCACGTTCCGCAAGTTATACTATATAACCCTTGGTTTTCAAGTTTTACTTTTGGTTTGGGATATCCTAAACTTGTGCCTATAGTCTGGTGCGTTTTGTATGCTGTCGCTATATCATGCCTTCGAAGAATTCGGCCAATTCTGACCGTTGTCCTTTTGATGTATGGTAAGACTACTTTTGGTTTTTTCGGTGAGGTCATCTTTTGGTTTTGGCTCATGGTCTTATTGTGCTATTGCTTTTTTGATAGTGTGGTTTGTGTATCCGTTTTGTCGTAGAGCGGTAGTTATCTGTTTTAATTCGAGTGTTTTGTTATTCTCGTCTGTCAGTCGTATGGATCTGGAAATTAGCGTGTTGGCAACTCCCTATATTTGAGATGGGTGGTGATGAGATTTGTAGTTTAAATATCTGTTCGTGTGTGTCGGCTTTCTATATACAGTGTGGTCGAAATGCCCATTTTGGGTTTTTTTTTCTTACGAGAATGTCGAGGAAATGAAGCTGGTTGTTTTCTTCAAGTTCTAATGTAAATTGAATCCTGGGGTGTATATTCCAACTTTTTTCCCACTTTTTCATTTAGGCCTCCAATAACCATATGTTGATGTGTTTTACTTTGGTTTATTGCTTTTGAAACCTTGAGTTAGGGGCACAAACTTCTAATTTTAATTCCGAAACCACAAACGTTCGCAATTCCTAGGTTTTTAGAAATCATGTTTTTTCCCGAAAATATTAAATGCAAACATGTACTTTTGACAACGGAATAAGAAAGAATAATAAATTATCAACAGTCCAGTGAAAATTGAGTATCGATAGCGTTTTCAACACGATATTTGTTAAAAAGATATCAGTGGTGGAAATTTTCAGTTATACATACATACCTATATCGACTGTCCCGGTTTCCCCCAACATATCTAAATAAGGTTATTTGCGATAAAAATTACTTTTTATGACCTAGTGATAGTGAAAAGAATACTGAAGACATTTAATGTTCAATATTATTTTTGTCACCACTTCTAGATAATAAATTTTATAATTCAATAAATGATCTAGAATTCTCTATTAGTTTTTGTTGAATATGATAGCCGATGTAACAGAGGTCATACGGAGCAAGATGTTCTAAAGGTTTTAGGATACAATAAGAACAAGAACAATAGCTCAGGACTTAGGAATATGTCGAACCGCCGCTCTATGGGTCAAATGGCATTTTTTTAACGGAAACCTAATAACTAGATCAAAAATAGAGATATCGAAACAATTCTTTTTTTAAATTGCACCTCAGGTTATGTAGATTAATTACTTAGAATGCCACTATTATAGGGGTGAAAATGGTCTTTTTTTCTTTTGTTTATGGTATATCTCAAAGACATATAGATATATTTATACGGTTCTCTTTTTAAATCGTAGAGATTAATCAACGATTTTTGTGTTGTTTTTTCACTTCCATACCCCCGTTTTCATTCCTGTGGTGAAAATAATAACGATAAATGACAGTGGTCAACGTACAATGACTCACTGAACAGTGTTTTTTATTGGGATTTTTCACGTTTTCACCATCTCCCCCTTATTTTCACCTATAATTTTAGGGAATAGCTTTGCAATAAATAATTTTCTAAGCTATACTCTACAATTTAAAAAAAATCGTATACATATATCTATATGTCTTTGAGATAAACCATAAAATAAGAATAAAAGTTCGAATTTTGAAATGTGCACCATTTCAACTCTTATTTCCATCCCTATAATAGTGGTTGATAACATCCTAAATAATTTTCCCTTAATCTAGGTATATAACCTAAGGTTCAATAAAAAAAAATGTTTGGATATCTCTATTTTTGCTCCGTTAAAAATAATGCCGTTTAATCTATAGTGGGCCGTAATAAGTAACTAATATCTTTATTCGCACGAGGTTGATAAATCAGCGTATTTGATGTATTTGTTTTGTGCATTTTTATCATTTCGTAATTTTCGCAATCTTCATAAGCAAAATACAATATTTTGATATATCATATGGAAGTTAGACTTATAATATGAGATGTTTGAAATTTTTGACAATTGATTTTCTGATATTGACTTCATTTGGGGGTTTTTTTGACATGTATATTCATTTTTAATGTTTTTGACATTTGACATTTTCGACATCTTTGATATTTTAATCATTTTAATATTTTCGGAAATTTTGGACTTTTCTGAAGTTTTTAACATTCATGACGTTTTTGACGTTTTGTACATTGCAAAATATTGAAATGTTTTTCATTTTTAGGCTAATTTTGACAATTTTTAAAATTTTGCTGTTTGGTGTAGAATTATTAACATTACTAGGTTTTTAATATTTTAGCTATTTCAGGAATTTATATTCTTTCTAACATTTTTGTCACTTGTCGTGTTTTATATTTCCGAATTTTGCTATGAGATTTCACCTGCGATTAATCAGACAATGATAAGGATACGTCAATTATGTTTGTTAATTCCGCTTTATAAACATAAATAATAAGTGACTATGCATTGACTGTTTTCCTAGTGTATCAGACTTTATGTTGACTAATCAAAAGTTATGCGTTTAATTTAATATTATTATTCATTCAGTTGAAGTAGAGATCTTACTAAGAACACTTGTATTTTGCTGTAGAATAAAAGTAGTTAAAGATTTAGAATTTTAATTGTTTTTAAAAACTAAGTTTTTGACGAAACAAACATTACTGGCGCAGTCGACGTAGAATAGTTCAACGTACTCAAACCCTCAACGTAGCAGTACAACAGTTTTGAGAAACCCAAAAATCTCCAAAAACTGAAGGTTTTCAAGCCGAAACGAACTAGAACCTACCACTCAGCAAGAAATCAAGGTAAGTGAGACTCTCCTCAACCCAGATACCTTCCTTGAATGCCCATTGAAAGTATCAAGAAAACATTTTTTTGAATTTTTAAGAACAAGCGAATAATTTTGATTAATTCATAAGTGTAACAAATAGCACATAAAACAAAACGTGAATTTTGCCAAACAATTGCCTCCGATATTTAATTACGAATACAAAGAGCCTTTGTTTCAATATTCATACAACAATTGTTCTTGAATAGCAGTCTTATTTCTATTTGATATATTTCATTTAGACGAATTAGCATTGCTAACAAAACAATAAGATAATTTAAAAGATAACATTCGCTTGAAGTGCAATTAATTTCTTTCATGAACTTGAAAATAATTTGCATGATTTAATTTTAAGAAATAAAAACTGTGTTGTTTATTTTAATTCAACCACATTTTGTATTGACATCAACAATTTCTTTTATTACTCAACTGTTTTTCAAAAATCAAGTTGAAAACAAATAATATCTTTATTTTTACTGAAGTTTATTCAAAAGTGAATGAACAAGTTCAGAAACCCTAAAAAAGTTTTTGACACAGATTCCAGTGATTCTGAAACAGAATTATCTCTTTCTTATTTCCAAGAACAAATAACAAAAATCATGAGCCAACCAACCCAGCAACCCCCACAAACTTCACAAACTTCCCAAGTCACAATTGACATCAATTTAATCAAATATTTTGCCGAATTCATCCCCGAATTCAATGGAAACCCCTTGGAGTTACGACAATACATCGCTCAAGTTGAAAGCATGTTCAGTGAATTCCCCGATTCAACTCACAAATTTTTCTTTGCCCACGCACGTCAAAAATTAAAAGGTGCTGCAAAAATAACTTGTGCTGGGAGAACAGAATTAAATACATGGGATACTCTAAAAGCCAGATTAATTTCTCTTTACTCATGCACTGATACTTTAGAAACCCTTGAGACGAAACTAAACCAAGCTTATCCTAAACCCAACGAAACTCTTCTTAACTTCGCCTCAAGATTACAACACATTCGTTCTCAAATTATTGATAAAATACATTTATCAGAACCAGACATAAACCGACAAATTTTAAAAATTGAATTTTGTGAACTAAATGCAAAAAATCGATTCATAACTTTCATCCCTGAACGTTATCAAACTGACATAAAATTAACAAACCCTGTTGCTCTTGAACAAGCAATTGACATTTTCCAAAACCTTGAACAAGAATACGAAAATCGTATAGCTCAAAGAAATTTAGGACAGTCACAACAAAGACATCCAAACAACCCAAAACCTCAATTTCAAAATCAAAAAGGTTTTCAGCCCAACAATAATTTCAATTCTCACACTTCTAATCAAAGAAGTCACAACCAAAACTTTCCCAACAATTTCAAAGGAAAACAATTTCCAAATCAATACAACCCAAATCAACAAAGACAATTTAACCCTCAATTTCAAAGAAGACCCAATAATCCCCAAGGATTAAACCAAAATCAAAATCAAAACCAAAACAGAAATTTCAAACCTCATCCCCCCAAAACCAATGTCAGGTGTAGAACGCTTCACTCAGAGAAATAATAATCCAGGACCCTCAAGACAACAATCATCAACCCCCCATGTCAGGTGTAGAACATTTCAACCTTGAAAACGAAAATAATGAAGAATATTTTGTAAACAACGGATATTCCAACCAACAAAATACAGACACTATTTTGAACAATCTCCCAATCACAACCAGGATTTTCGAATTACCCCCAACTCGAAGAATCAAATCAAACTTACCATATGAATTAAATCAAATAACTGTAAATTCTTTGCCTTTCATAAAAATCCAAATCGAAGGTAAAATTTACAAATTCTTAATTGATACAGGATGTTCATTTTCAATTATAAGACCTTACATTATACATGAATATTACCCTGAAGGAATTTTCATAGACAAAACTGAATTAAAAACTTGTACAGGAAAAGCCACCGCTGAATACAAAGCAGTAATACCGCCCTTTGATGAATTTAACACTGACCAAAACTTAGAATTTATTCTTTATGACTTTCATGAATACTTTGACGGATTAATAGGTTTTCGACATCTTCAAAAATTAAATCTTTCAATTGATGTAGAAAATAATCAACTTGTAAACAGACAAACAAACATTCCAATTTATTTCCGCGAAGATTTTTCAACTTATACTTTTAATCATAAACCCTTAGAATGGTTATTCTCCCTCAAAACCCCTAATTCAAAACTTCACAGATGGAGACTAGACTTAGAAGAATATGATTTTAAAATAAAATACAAAAAAGGAAAAGAAAATCAAGCTGCAGACGCATTGTCCAGAGTAATTCTAGACAAAGATGTAAACATGAATGCCATTGGTGATGAAAATCAATCAATAATAGCAAATCAAGGAGACGAAGACATATATCAGCAAATTTTAAACTTAGCAGAAGAAGTCGCAGAACAAGAAAATCGACAAATAAATGAAGAAGCTACAAATCAAGAGAATGTAACACAACAACCCCTCGATTTATTTACTTCACCCCCCTCCTACTCCAAATATTCCGCAAATTTTTGAAGAAAATCAAAATGATGAACTCGCTTCACAACACACTTCTCATGAAAACCCAATTTTAGAAATACGTCCAACAGAAAGACCAACAAACTCTTACAAAAGACAGATAATCATTTTACACAGTCCTAACGCATTAATATCTAGTATATCAGCAACAAGAATTTTTGAAAATTTCAAATACACTTTAACTTTAGCTAGATCAGCAGATGAACAAGAAATAACTAACAGATTTAAACAAATTATTGCCCCTGATAAATTATATTGTCTTTACTTTTTCAATGAACATGATAAAGCCAAAATAATAACTACCTTACAGAAAAATTTTACTTCCTTACATCTTGTAACATCTTCAAAGTTACTACAAGACGTAACAGACAAAGAAGAACAACAAACTTTAATAAAATACCATCACGAAGGAAAAGTTTCTCATAAAGGAATACATGAAGTGAAAAACTCTCTTAAAAAATATTACTGGCCTACCATGGAAAATGACATAAAACTTTATATAAATACTTGCCACACTTGTCAAACATGTAAATATGAAAGACACCCTCAAAATATTAAACTTCAAATAACCCCTACTCCGAAAAGACCCTTAGAAACAATTCACATTGACACATTTTTCTGTGAAAATAAAACATTTTTAACAATAATGGACCCTTTTTTCGAAATTCGGACAAGCTTTACCATTAAAAGACAAAAACTCTATTCAAATTTATGATAATCTCTTAACCTTTATTTCATTTTATGGATTACCCCGAACAATCATTTGTGATAACGGTACTGAATTTAAAAATCACCTAATTGTTGATTTCTGTAACCTTCATAAAATAAACTTACATTTTACTACCCCAGGAAATTCTAATTCTAACTCCCCAGTAGAAAGACTTCATTCAACTCTTTTAGATGATCTAAGATGTCTAAGAAAAGAGAATCCTCAGAAAGACACCGAGACTTTAATGAAATTCGCAATTATTGGTTATAATAACTCAATTCATAGCGTAACTCAAAATACACCCTTCGATATCTTATTAGGACACACTAATATTACACCCTTTGACATTTCCGAAAAAAATATTACAACGGAATATGCACAAAACCACAAACGATTAGCAGACAAAATTTACGACAAGGTAAGACATTCAATTGAACTTAACAAAAATAAAATTATTTCTAAAGAAAATGAAAAAAGAAATGACCCTGAAACAGTTCAACCCCAACAAGATATTTACGTTAAAACTAATCAAGGACGATCAAAACTAAAACCCAAATTTACCAAAACACAGGTAGAAAAAGACAAAAATATAACTGTAAAAACTAAACTAGGTCATATACACAAAACTAGAGTTAAAAAGAAACGACTTATTACAGGAACCCCAAAAGGACAAACCGATCGCAACAAAGATGAAGAACCTCACACATCTTCTAGTGACGATTAACTTGTTATTAATCACATCCCTATCACAATCCCAAATAAATATAACCCCAATTAATAATTACGTTTATACCCAAGAACTTGGATCAGCCAGATTACCTTCAACTTTTCATAAATTCATACATTATATTAACTTAACTGAATTAAACTTTGAATTGAAAAATAATGAAAATATTTTAATATCCTTACAAAAGATAATAGAAAATAAAGACCTTAAACTTTCTTTCAACATATCTTTAAAGAATATGGGATTTAAACAACTTGTCTCTCACAATATTAACCAAATTCTAGAAATAAAAAATAGAATAGAAGCTTTTAGTACTTCACGAAAACGTAGAGGACTAATTAACCCCATAGGTAACATTCAAAAAATATTATTCGGTACAATGGACAATGAAGACCGCGAATCTATAAATAAAGCTCTAACAACCCTTGAACAAAATCAATTTAGTATAGCTAAAAGACTTGAAGTTCAAACTTCCGTCACAACTAAACTTCTAGACCACTATAATAAAACTGTTTCCACCCTTGCTTCAAATCAAAATATACTAATGAAAGAACTTGAAAAAGCAATGAATAAACTCAAAAGTTTAAATAGAGATCACAAAATGATTACAAAGATACAAAATACATTTTCAGAACTCTACATGAATTTAGATAAAATAAAGGAATTTGTTATGACAATAGAAAATGCAATTAGTTTCGCGCACTTAAAAGAATTACACCCCGGAATTTTGCCAAAATCAGACTTACTTTTAATTTTGAAAGAAATTGATGTAATTTTCTCATCAGAACAAATACTCTATCTCAAAGATGTTAGAAATTACTATAAATTATTTTCAGTTAGTATACACTCAGAAGAAAATATTATTTATTTTGTAATATATATACCGATATTTGATATTACTCAATTTAATTATTTCCACACCTATCCAATTCCTTGGAAAAACAAGACCTTGATAATTCCACACCCTTATATCCTAATGAGTCTTACAACATACTTGATACCATCGGAAATATGCCCAAAAATTGAAGAATATTACATATGCCGAGGACAACCACAGCCTATTGATAACAGCTGCGAAATCTCAGTTATTTCGAAAAGTGACTCAACCCCTTGTGTAAGCAGAAGCACAAAGCTATCTTCAGACATCATTGAACAAGTAGCCCAAAATGAAGTAATTGCCATTCCTGTTGAACCAATCAAAACTCCATTTAATTGCCAAAATGGTAATGGAATCCAGTTCATCACAGAACCGAGCATCATACAAATCCCCGTAGGATGCCAAATTTCAATAAATAGCCAGACATTCTCAAACAACAGAGAATTTCCAAAAACAACGAAATTCTCACTGCCAAAAATAAATTTACCAGAAATTGAAGAAAATGCTGCCCTCAATCACATTCAACTTCATCAAGTCAAATTAGATGAAATTTTAGAAATACACAAGATGTCCCACGACATTCAACCCTTGTACATCAACCCTTTGGACCACAGCAGCCACCCTATTAGTATTGGAGTAATACTAATAATAACCGCCATCATGGTAATTATTGCAGTAAAACTATACAGATGCTTCAGAGAATGGTTCCAAAACCCAAGAAGAAGGACGCCAGGAGTCGTCGAACTTCAGACAACCCCCGAAGTTCCATCTCGGCAGGGAGGAATTATGTTTGTTAATTCCGCTTTATAAACATAAATAATAAGTGACTATGCATTGACTGTTTTCCTAGTGTATCAGACTTTATGTTGACTAATCAAAAGTTATGCGTTTAATTTAATATTATTATTCATTCAGTTGAAGTAGAGATCTTACTAAGGACACTTGTATTTTGCTGTAGAATAAAAGTAGTTAAAGATTTAGAATTTTAATTGTTTTTAAAAACTAAGTTTTTGACGAAACAAACATTACTCGTCTGTGTAAATGTGACAGCAGTGTAAATCGCCATAAGATGTACCAGTAGTCCAGTGAACCCTCACTGGATGCAAGAGTCAATATCACGGTCTATGGTCCATTAATGTATGATGTTGAATTCTCGATGCACAAATTATAGGGCCATTCCTTTTAATGAAACTGGGGACCGATATTTAGATTTCTTAATTCACGAATTGCCATTTCATTTAGAAGATAACCCTCTAGACATGTGTGTAAAATGTTTCTATAACATGTTCAACATATACTCTTTAGGAGGTTTGGATTTTCTTAAGTCAAATGTATCGTGATACGTGAATAGCTCCTGGAAGTATATTTCATTGGCCAGCCAGATTCCCAGACCTGCATGGCCTTAGATTTCTATTTATTGCTACCTACTGATTACGATAACTAGGAAAAACTTCTTGAACAAAACCTACTTCAATAACTTCGGTGAAAATGGAATAACCGATACATATAGGGAAATTTCCCCAAATACACGTTGCTTAAAATGTATCATGATTTTATTGATTTTTCTTAGCGGCAACTTGTGAAAGAATATATTGACGGTAACCAGGGCAGTCGATAGGCAAGGGCGTACCCAGCTTTTGCTTTAGGGAGGGGTAAAATTAGCAAAAAAATGTTATAGAGGGGGGCAAATCGGAAAAAAATGTCCAGGGGGGGGGCAAGTCAGCAATTTTATGGGAAGCTTTAATAGCTGATGGCAGGTTTTTCAGGTCAACGGGGGCCCGATGATTTGTTTACAACACTCCTGAAAATACATTGAAAACTTTTCTGAATGAAATGTTAAAACTAGATCTACCTATTTATCACGAATCACGGTCTGTGCAAACTTTCATGAATTCTGTAATCTTAGTAAAATTATATGAAACTTATTCGGCAAAAATAACAATAATCTAAATTAAAATACCGTTAGACATAAATTGATCATATGCTAGATAGTTATGATTTCAGCTGACAAATCATATTTACAATGCAATGACAGTTGCAAGCATGCGAGAGCCCAATAAACCGCGATTATTATGTAATATAATTTTTTTTGTTTCAATATCATGATAATTTTAACGAAGGGTTAAAAACTTGTTAGTTTGTCTTTCACATTGGAGTCAATTCATCTTTACGACTTTCTGTCAAAGAAATCTGGCCCCACTGTTACTATTATATGGTTGGCATTAGTAGAATGCACGCCAAAATTAATTAATTGTTTTATCTATTATAAATAGGCAAAGACAAAACGGTTAGGTACGATTTTCTCTTCTGTCTGTCAACCGATTTTCTTTATTTTTGTTTTGTTTAGTAGCTACAGACGACCTTCAGTGCAGAATGCTAAAATTAATTTATAATATTGGTTCAATAATTAAATAATAAAATAATAAAAAAAGCATTATTTACATCCACGCTGTCAATGCCAAACAGCGCCGCCATATTGCTTGGACAGAAAATCATAAGATAGGTTGACTCTAATGTGAAAGACAAACTAAATTAATGTAAAACTAAAAGTATTGGCACTTCGCTAAAGTTATCCTAAATAGTCATGCTATTGAAATAGGACCAAAGAAAAATTATAATACCTACATAATAATCCCCGTTTATTGGGCGCCCGCAAGTTTGCAGTTTGCAACATTCATTGAATTATAAATATGGTTTGTCAACTAAATTATGTCAGAATTATGTCTTATCAATTTATATCTGATAATATCTTCTTTATTTTAACCTTATACTATTAATTTAGAGTCCTTTTATTTTTGTCGTATAACTTTCATATAATTTAACTAAGATTACAATAAATTGTGAAACTATGCAAAAATTCTCGATAAATCTGACGACCCTAAATGCTTGGTCATCTGCCGGAAATTTAATTTAAATTTTGACATTTCATTACTTCTGTAGCGATTAGGTTGAAAGTTTTCAATTCAGTCAGAAAATATATCAAAGTATTTTCAAGGATTCAATTTCAATTCCTAGAAAAAAAATGGGTGTATTTAACTACTATTATAGTACTACTACTATATATACTATAAAACAGAAATCGTTATGGGTTACTACGTTGGTAAGTAAATTTTTTATATTGAAAATCATACTGAAAATTAATGCTTTCTGACAATGTGGGTATCTTTTGTTAAAAACATTTTAAAGATTTGTTTGAATGTAAAAAATGTATCTACCCATTTATTAGGTTATGTTAGGTACAGAGTAGAATATATTTTTTTTGACATATTTTACCTTTGAAATCTTACATTGCTGGCTTTAAACTAAACCTAAATTAATTATATTATGCTAGGTTGATTTTCAAATGATAAACAAGGCAGTGGCTGGGAAAGCTCTTTCAGACCGTGAGATGATCATCTTTTACTATCTTTGGAGTTGCCTATGGTTCAATAGGAAAATATTTAGTGTTGTAAATTATAGATCAGAATTGACTTTTCGGGCAAGTAGTACTAACTTTCGTAGAAAATAATATTTGTAATTTTTTGTTGTGATTATAATTCTATCTTTAAAATAATATCATTTTCACAATAGTCCGAAGGTCTTGTGCAACAAATCATCAATCATCAGACAATGGAAATGACATTAAATATTGGAGTTTTCATTGGGTTGTTTGTCATCTATATTTTTAAAACCGTTTGTGCGTAAATGACGGAAACTTTTAGGTTACAAAGAAAAATTCGCCGATAATTACATGGAACATGTTACATAGACATATTTATTTAACAATAATCCTATAATTATATACATAAATAAAAAATATTTCGTGAATTATTTTTATGAACGTAATCCAAATAAAATAATAGAGATAGCAAAGGTCTGGCATACTTTTCTAATTACGCTTCAACTCATAATTTTAATGAATTACGGTCGAATTTCGACCACTGGGCGACCGCAACTTTTATTTAATGAATAAACTTCTATTTGACAGAATGTTAGCTTTTTGCACGAAAGCTCGTCAATAACTATTAAAAGATAATAATAAAGAAATTTCATTTAGAAACAGAGGAGAAAATGGTACCGAAATGTTTTGTCTTTGCCTATTTATATATAGATGTTCCTAAATCAACATCATAAACTAAAACACTCTACTTTTTTCAGATTCGGAAGAAGAGACCAGAAACTGGCATCAATGGCAAATTTTACGAGAGGGAGATTGCTCTTTGGTCAGCTCTCAAATGTCTGTCAGAACCCAATGTAAAGGACTTTTGGATACTCAGTAATCCGGCTGGGACAACTGAAAAGTTTGACGATGTTCTGTTGTATGTTGAATATCATGGTAACAAAAAAGAATTGTTTTTAATGCAACTGAAACATAAGAAAAATCCAGAAAAAGAATTTCACATATCTTGTCTCGCTGGTTATAAAAAAAATGATTTAAAGCGTTATGAAGAAGATTATTTGATGATTACTGAAGATAAGGAAACTCTGATGGAACCATACAACTTTGGAGAGGACGTAAAACTCTATTTGTGCTACTACACTAATTCAAAGAAAACTGATAAGGAGTCATGTTACTACACCAATTCGGATAAAACCGATAATGATAGTCAGTCTAGCTTGTGTCTTGTAGAACCAAAAAGAGGAGAAATCAGCTACACCATTAATAGTTCAGAAGGTGAAAACAATTTCATTTTTAAAGTAGAAGATCAAAAGGAACAGTACAACAAACAATTTCTACAGACATTTTACGTATGGTTAAATCAAATCAACGAGGGGGATATTAAGGAAAGGATTGTGAAGGAATTTGGTATTCATAATAACTCTGTTGAATCCTTAATGTATTATTTCGTCCGAAGGTTTGACGAACCCAATACCAATATACAACTTACGAAAAAGGAATTCATTCGAAAACTGTTAGACATATTTTTCCAAGATTATCAGATACCAAATATCTTCACAAGATGCAGTTTTCCGTCAGCT
Organism: Octodonta nipae; assembly: GCA_034190945.1. Taxonomy (NCBI): domain Eukaryota; kingdom Metazoa; phylum Arthropoda; class Insecta; order Coleoptera; family Chrysomelidae; genus Octodonta; species Octodonta nipae. The sequence continues at coordinate 27,185,019 of CM067221.1, read as the reverse complement.
GATTTGCTAGAGCTTATAAAGGCTTACGAAATAACCATAGTAAAGGAACGCTATTCAGAACAGAAAATTTGGGAACATATCGTACACGAAATCGAAAATTGTGGGGAAAATTTTAAGGTATGCAAAATGTATGAGGACACATTACGTCAAAAATACCTAGATAGCGTTTCAGAATTCAAGTTACCTTTCATCATCAAAAGCAGTAACGCCCATTTTAATTCATTTAAAAATTATTTTTTAAAAACGGTGTGTATTTCTACGGTTGTCATAAACAAGTCTGGAGAAAGTATTTTTTTCAATGAGAGGCATAATATTTTGGAGTATTTATCAGACATAAAGAATAATAATCTTCCCTATATACCAAAGGTATCACTTCAAGGGAAGACGCCTGTGAGCTTATTACAATTTGCTGATCACAAACAGAAAATTGAAATAGATTTCCTGTTTAAATATCTAAATCAGACAATTGAAATAGGACAAACTGAAAAGATGCCAAATTATTACATAGAGAGAAAAATTAATTTGCCCGTTATTGAATTACAAAGTGGCATTGTAAATAAGAAATCTACTCCCAGAACATTTTGCGTTAACATTATTTGCAACTGTCCAGTTGAAAAAGGGCGTTTGCTTGGTATACCTGAACTCATTTCGAGTCTAAATCTTGGAACCTATAAACGAAGAAACTTTTTTTATTTTACCGGACATTTCGATAAAATTTTTCCTGAAATTTTATCCTATACAAACGAAAAGCAACATATTCATTTTTTTGAACTTAGAGACAACAAAGATTACTGTGTACATGTTTATAATGTAGGATTTGGAAAATGTGTGATTACTAACACCATAACGAGGAAAGAAGTGAAAGATATCGAAATAAAAGATGTATGTAATCAAAATAATGTACATCTTATTTGCAATAATGCAGGTGAGGGCAAAACGTTGTTTCTTAAATATATATCAAAATCATTAGCTCCTGAATTTTGGGCGATCAATATCAATTTAAGGAACTTTGGAAACCTATCCAAAATAAAGGAATATAAGTCATTTATTGAGGAGGTTTATAATATAGAAAAGGGCAATACTAAAGAAGAGTTTCACGATATAGTCGAAAAACTTTACAGTTCAAGTTTTGAGAGAAAGCACATAGTCTGGATCATAGATGACTACGAAGAAATTGAATCGTCGGAATTAGTTAATATATTAAAACAGATCCATCGTGCAGGAATACAAATTTGGGTAGCTTCAAGGCCAACAAAAAAAATTGAGCTCGAAAATAGTTTTGGGACTATTGCTATGGAAATGGTGCCAATATCACAAGAAGAACAAACCATTTTCTACAAAAAGTACTTTCAAAATATCGACAATGATATGACCATCTCTAGTATATTAAAGAACATTAATTCTTTCAGTACAAAAATGGATAAAACATTTATTGGGGTATTTCAACAGATGGTTATGTTGGCAGAAATATGCAAAGTTGAGAAAATGTTAACGCCAGATGAAAACCAAATTACTGATCTATATAGAAAGTTTATTGATTTAAATACTCAATGTTTCCGAATACACCATCGCCGTATGTGTAGCTTAATATTGAAAAAATGTGCAATGGTTCACTTACTGTCAGATGCCACACTGAGTAAATTTTTTGATGTCGACGAATTAGAATATCATATAGAGTTTTTTAAAAAAGAATATCAAAAGGGATCAGTGATCACTTACATTAATGACAAAAACATACCAATATTTAGTCACAAAACATACGCAGAGTATCTTACTGCGCAATGGCTGGCAGATAAGATTCAGAAACTTATTAACTCAACAAAAGCTAAAAATACGGTAAATATAGAGAGCTGCTATGAAAATATTAGAGAAATTATCCAAATATTGTACTTGCAAAAGATGCGTATGGTAAGATACTTTTTCGACTTGATTTTGACTAAAGATATGCCCTTTCTCCAAGCTGCTGTTAATAATGATTATACACACATGGACGAAATTTTTGAAGAACACCCAAATCAAATTAATTGTATAGATATTCTTGATAGGACTTTACTTCACTTCCTTATAGGAAATGAACCGCAATATGACGTTCATGGTGATTCCACATTCTTAAGACAAATTAACGATGAATACGATTCCTTTATTGACAAAAAACAACTTGTTTATCTGACCATTCCTAAAGGAGATGAAGTTTCTTCTGAAGAAAATAAATGCGATTTATGGTTTGACAGATATTTTTACAAGAATTCTGAACAAGGGTGTCGATTTGTTACCGACTACAAAATGGTTGAGAATAACTGTCTAGGCATAAACTTGATTGAATTCGTCCTTCAAACCGGTTCTTTGGCACATCTTAATAAAATTCTCGAGACTGATGAATTCCTTTTGCCTAAGATGGAACAAAAGCAAAAATATCTTATATTAGCCCATAGTATTATTAACAGTTTTAACAACATTTTAGAGAAAATGGATTTAAGCGATTTGGACATAAAAGAAACATATGTAAGTAATAATATTTCTTTCAACTTTAAGGAATAAAAACAAATAATAGCACAGACCTACTAATTGATACTGCCTGTCCAATGGGAATTCCTCTCCTTTAATTTATTTTCTTAATATTTGTAATGGTAACAAAAATAGGAGGGCAATTTCGAAAAATTCCTCGGGTTACTGATTGTTTTTAGTGTTCCGTATATACAATAATTTGGTCAAGTGCGAGTTGGACTCGCATACTTAGGGTTCTGTACCAACTTCAAAATTCTAATATTCCAGTTTCAGACAAGCAGGGAATGAGTGCATTTTCTTATATTTACCCTTATATCTTTTAAAGTAAGCGTTTTAAATTTATAAAAAATATACACTTTGATTTTCCACACATAGACTTTTCATTTTATCTGATTCAGGATTCGCTTGAAATTTATCAGAATACATATGTATTTAATTTTCTAATTTGGCCCCAAAAAATTAACATTAAAGTTTTATTTTATTAGTAAACTTTCAGAGAAGTCTTTTATAATCTACTGTCTGAGTTTTGAGGCTCTGTAAATTAGAAGATAAAGGGCAAAATAGGTCAAGTTTTAAATTTAATTATTAAATCTGTTATTCAAATTATTAAAAAATACAAATAAAATATATTTTTCAAAATTTAAATAGTGTAGTTTCTAAAGTGGAAATTATGTCGATGTTTAATATTTTTGTTAATATCTTTTAAACAAATGATTTAAAAATATGATATATTTGTAATTCACATAATGAGCCTTTATCTGATATATTACATGATGGGTTTGAAAATTGAATCTTTATTTTCCATTTAATTGTATAATTTGTCCCTAAAATTACTATGGAGGTTTTCTAATAATTTATTTTCCGTTTAATTCTTTTATTTGGGGGCCAAATAATAGAATTAGGGTTTTTTTTTCATAATTTTCCTATAAACAAAAAAATTGAGGTCTTATAGTTTGGGGAATAACGGGGAGAATGGGTAATTTTTTTAAAATATTTTTTTAATATATTTTAAAATATTAATTTAAAAAAAACTAAGAAAATATATTTGTATTCGTCATAATGAGCCCTGTGATTTGAAATATTACATGACCCGTTAGAAACAATTATAATTTTTTATTGAATATTAGGGGTTTCATCTTAGTTTTCCAGTAAAGTTCAGGTGAGGGGCTATACTTAAATTTTTTTCAAAATTTTTCAGCTTATGGTTTCGGAGATAAGGAGGGGGGATGGGTAATTTTTTTATGTTTTTGTTAATATTTTTTAATTAATTAATTTTAAAAATATAAAAAAATATATTTGTTTTCTTCATCATGAGCCCTTTCATTTGATATATAACATGATGGGTTACACACAATTTTAATTCTATATTTTCCATTAAATTCTATAATTTGCCCCCCAAAATGAATATTAGGGTTTTGTTCTTATTTTTGCAGTAAAGTTCAGGTGAGGAGCTATACCTCCATTGTTTTTTCAAAATTTTCCAGCTTATGGTTTCGGAGTTAGGGGGGATGGGTAAATTTTTTTATATTTTAGTTAATATCTTTTAATTTATTTATTTTAAAAATATGAAAAAATATATTTGTTTTCGTCATAATGAGCCCTTTCATTTGATATATAACATGATGGGTTAGGAATAATTTTAATTTTATATTTTGCATTTAATTCTATAATTTGCCCCCCAAAATAAATATTAGGGGTTTCTCCTTATTTTTCTAGTAATGTTCAGGTGAGGGGCTATACTTCCATTTTTTTTCAAAATTTTTCAGCTTATGGTTTCGGAGTTAAGGGGGGGATTGGTAATTTTTTAAATATTTTTGTTAGTATCTTTTAATTATTTTATTTCAAAAATATGAAAAAAATATATATTTGTTTTCGTCGTAATGAGCACTTTCATTTGATATCTAACATGATGGGTTAGAAACAATTTTAATGTTATATTTTCCATTTAATTCTGTAATTTGCCCCCCAAAATTAAAAGTAGAGGTTTCTCCTTATTTTTTCAGTAAACTTCAGGTGAGAACCTATAACCCTAATTTTTTTCAAAACTTTACGTTTTATAGTTTCGGAGATAAGGGGGGGGAATGGGTAAATTTTGGCGTATTTTCGTTAATATTTTTTTGATAATTTTTTTTAATATGAAAAAAATATATTTGTGTTCCTCAGAATGAGACCTTTCATTTGATATAAAACATGATGGGTTAGAAACAATTTTAATTTTATATTTTCCATTTAATTCTATAATTTGCCCCCCAAAATGAATATTAGGGTTTTTTTCTTATTATCATGTAATATATAATGATGCGTTTGATTTTTTAAAACTTTTATTTAATTCTATAATTTGCCCCCCATAATTAATATTAATGGTTTTTCCTTATTTTTTCTGTAAAGTTCGGGCAACGTTCTATGTTTCCAATTTTTTTCAAAATTATAGGCTCAGTAGTTTCGGAGATAAGGGGGGGGGGAACGGTCGATTTTTTTTAGTTTTCCCCCCTAGAAGTACCCCTAAAATCAAAATTTCTTCATTTAAGATCTGTACTCCTGATCGGGTCACCAAACTATACATTGATACCAAATTTCAACCTCTTCCCTCCAGTAGTTTAGGAGAAAATTACTGTGATGTGACAGAGGCAGAAACCCTGAGTGGTATTATAAGGGTATCCGTATATTGTATGTACGGAACCCTAATATACGGATACCTTTATGATATCACTCCGAATTGCTGCCTCTGTCACATCACAGCACTTTTCTCTTAAAAACTACTTGACGGAAAAGGTTGCAATTTGGCATCAATGTATAGTTTGGTAACCCGTTTAGGAGTACATATCCTAAAAGAAGAAATTTTGATTTTAGGGGTATTTTTGGAAGTATAAACTAAAAATATCGACCGTTTTCCCTCATGATCTCCGAAAGTTCTAAACCCAAAATTTTGAAAAAAATAGGAAATATAGATTGTTGCCCAAACTTTACTGGAAAAATAAGGAGAACCCCCTAATATTCAGTTAGGGGGCAAATTATATAATTAAATGGAAAATAATAAATTATAATTGTTTCTAACGGATCAAGTAATATATCAAATCACAGGGCTCATTATGACGAATATAAATATATTTTTTTAAAACTGAATATTTTAAAATATATTAAAAAAATATTTAAAAAATTACCCATTACCCTCTTTATTGCTCAAACTATAAGACCTATTTTTTTTGTTTACAGGAAAAATAGGAAGAAATCCTTAAATTGGGGACCAAATTATAGAATTAAACGCTAAATAAAAAAATATATTTTAACGTATCATGCAATACATCAAATGAAAGGGCTTATTATGAGGAATACAAATATAAATTTTTCATATTTTTTAAATTAATTGTTTACAAGATATTAACATAAAGATATAAAAAATTCTCATTTCTCGCTTTATTTCCGAAACAATACTACCTACAATTTTGAAAATAATTAGAAGTACTGGGGCTCACTTGAGATTTATAAGATAAATTATTAAAAAATTCCTTAGTAATTTTAGGAACAAATTATACAATTAAATGACAAATAAAAATTCATTTTTCAAACGCATATGTAATATATCAGATAAAAGGCTCATTATGTAAATTACAAATATATCATTTATTAAAATCATTTGTTTAAAAGATATTAACAAAAATGTTAAACATGGACTTAATTTCCACTTTAAAAGCTATACTATTTAAATTTTGAAAAATATATTTTGTTTGTATTTTGAAATAATTTGAATAACAGATTTAATAATTTATAATTTAAAACTTGACCTATTTTGCCCTTTATCTTCCAATCTACAGAGCCTCAAAATTCAGACAGTAGATTATAAAAGGCTTCCCTGAACGTTTATTAGTAAAATAAAACTCTAATGTTAATTTTTGGGGACCAAATTAGAAAATTAAATACATATGTATACTTATAAAAATCAAGCGAGTCATCTAGCAGATAGAATAAAAAGTCTATGTGTGGAAAATGAAAGTGTATATTTTTTATAAATTTAAAACGCTTCCTTTAAAAGATATTAGGGTAAATATAAGAAAATGCACCCTTTTCTTGTCTGAAACTGGAATATTAGAATCTTGAAGGTGGTACGGAACCCTTAGTATGCGACCCAACGCGCACTTGTCCAAATTATTTATAGAAAATGTTCCTCACAGAATTTTTGACAGAAAGAAATCTCTTTAATACGGTTAACTAGTTTGGTCGATATCATATACAGTATGTGGTAGTTATGCGTTATTTTTTGAGTTACATAATGTTTTGTGTTGTTACAAATAATATTGACAGTGGAAGTTTTTTCGATCACTTAATACTCAGGGTTGCTTTGTTACTATTTTTTCATGTATGATTCCACTCTAGCCCATTATTAATTGTCATGCAGCTACATTCCTTGCTTCCGCGTTTTAATTCGCAGAGAAATAAGTTAAATCATATTGTTTTTTGTCATCAAAACTATTGTCGTTAAATTTATAATTTATGAGAATTAGTGAGCTAATATGAATTTTGTCGACAAATCAGATTGCTGTCAGGCAGGTAAACAGAAAAAATTCCTAGTTGTACGAAGAAGAAGACTTTTTTAAATGTTCAAATGTTTTTTTCATAAAAAAGTTGCTTATTATGAACATATAAAACTGATAGCTATTCCAAACACTTGCCTAGGGAACCCCTCAAGTCAGCTTCTGCAAGTAACTTATCATATTTGCCAAATTAAAAATCTTTATATAACAGATTTTCTCAAATAACTTACAGTCTGTGATTATTATTATAAATAACACCTTTTTTTCTCTTTTGGTGCACATATTCATGTATTTTCTTCCTAGTTCCTTTTCACTAACTAAACGTAATTAAATTTTGCAGGTGATGAATCACTCTAAGATGAATCTACTAAATCTGAGTGTCACATTCAAGAATTTGATTGCAGTAAAAAAACTCTTGGCTATAGAAAAGGAGTTGGATGAGTGGAAACCTGATGTTAACGATAACTGTGTATTGCATTTAGCTTGGGAAAATCTGGACACCACGATAGTGGAATATTTAGTCAAAGAAGGAAAATTCACAGCTAGATTTTTAAATAAGAAAAATCAAAGAGGGCAGAGTTCCCTGCATTGTCTTTGCAATATAAACCCAAACACTTGGTTTACGGAAATAACTAATATGGATGGTCTTGACTATGAATCAAACTGTAACTATGGAAATACCCCTTTTATTACATCAATCGTAGCCGAAAATTTGTCACTAGCTAGGCTTCTTTACGATAAAGGCGTCAACATAAATCATAAAAATAAAAACGGCAATACTGCACTGCATTTTGCATGCATGAATAATTATGTAGACACTGCAAAACAGCTATTGAAATGGAATGCCGATATCGATGCAGCAAATAAATTTCTGTTAACCCCTTTATGCTTTGCAATTATAAATAACAGTAAAGATGTTTTTGATCTTTTAATCAAAAGCAACGCCGATGTCAACTGCGTTGATATAAACAAATGGAGCCCTATACATCACGCAATAAAGCGTGACAGAATTGTCCTTTTACAGAAACTTCTTAATAAAGGTGCAAAATTTGATTGTAGAAATAAAAGAGGTCAAACTCCTCTCATGTTGGCATGTTCTCTTGAAAATAAAGAAGCAGTGAAGAGGCTTATTCTACGCGAAGAACCTAGTAATCTTAAATGCGTATACGCATATGCAAGAGAAAATGGCTATAATTTAACCGCCGATTTTATAGAACTACACATAGAGATGTTTTCATAAATATTTTAGTAATGTAATTAGTAGTTTTCAATTGTAATAAAAATAGAAAAAAAAACATTTAAATCTTCCGCAATCATGCCACTTAGGTAGAGTTTTGAAAATAATGTAGTTTTTCATTTGTCGTATTTGTTCTGAGTACACAAAATGAATAAACAGTTACTGTAAAATGTATTGACTTTTATTGTAATTTTTGACTTTCTTTCAAAGACGAGTAGCTTTTTAATTAATTAAATTTTGGAGGTAGATTACCTGATTTCTTCGCTGGTATTTTTTACTTTAATAGAATGTGATGAAATTTTAAATCGAAGGCATACCTGCATTATTTTATGTATATTAAGCGATTTCTTGAAAATCTTTTAACCAATTTGGATAAGGACGTGGTGGCCCCATAAAATTTTAATAAATTGTCTAAGAAATATTTTTTTCAGAAAATCTGAAAATTAAATACAACAAAGTGTCGTCCACAAAGAAGTCATAATTTTCGGACATATTTTAATATTAACTTTTATTTATGCTGCTTCATTTAGTAAGATTTTCTAAAGTTTTTATCAGAACCAGAACGCTGTTGATCCAGTTAAAGATTTTAAGTTGGCATTAGCTATAAGTACTAACATAATTATTAAATGGTCACTAGATAAGTATTTTAGTCACTTTTTCACATTTTAAGTTGGTGGTATGGGGCCATTCAATTATTACGTAAGCAGATTTATTACAATTATTAACCTCCCCTTCCTCCCCCTTGCCAGCACAAGTAAGCAAAGCTCTTACCACGAATGTCATCAAAAATAAACAAAGGAAAAATTGAATATAAACTGTTTTTGACATTATTAGAACAACTTATATTCTTTATTTTGTCTGTTCATTGGGTTTTCTCTCCTCCAATTTTTTTCCTGTAACAGATAAGTATTTAAAAATTGTATATGTAGAACAAAGTGTAGTAAGGCAATTTCGTAAAATTGCCCGGATTACTGGCTGTCTGTACAGAGATTCATCCTCACAGTTATTCTGAGAGAAAGAGATGTCTACAAAATGATAAACCAGTATTCCTGTATATAAGTAGTGTATTGTATATTGTGTAATACTCATCTGGGTATGGAGACGTTTCAGCTCCCAATCTGGAGTCGTTGTCAATCGTTTAGTGTTGTTTTCGAGGTTTTTTCTAAAAAAAAATTTGATCTTGAATTTGTTGTTTGTCAAAAAATTTTTGACACTGACAATTTGTCGTTTGGCGATCACTTGACGCTGATGTTACCGTTTTTTTTTTGTTCTGTTAGCAGTAAATTCCTCCAGTCCAAATGAAGGTCGGCTGAAGGTGCTCCGATTTCAGTGTTGTTTATCATCATACAGCTGGCTTCTTTAAGTTTTCTGTTTTTTAAATTTTCTTCTTTCAACAAGATCTTTGTTTTATCCCAGTATATCCTATGGCTGCCGGTGCTCGTTAATACATGATTGGCCAAATTTGATTTGTCCACATGTCTTCTGGAAATGTTATATTGATGTTCTTTTTTCCTTACTTCTAAAGGTCTTGAAGTTTCACCGGTATAAGAATGGCCACAGTCTCACAAGACACTGTACACACAATTTTTAGAACTCTGGATTGCGTTAAACGGTTTGGTATGTGTTAGGATAGAGCGCAAGTTATTATTTGTTTTATTTCCTAATCGCCTAATTTTTTCCGATACGCCTGGGATATATGAAATTATGTTCATAATTTGGTTGTCTGTTTGTTTTTGGTTGGTATTAGTGTGATGGTTATTTGTGCTGGTTTGTTGTTGCGATTTTCTTTCTAACTGATTTATAGTTTCATTTGTCTTGGGGATGTTCATTTTGAAGTAGATGTTCTTTGATAATATTGACTTCTTCTTAAAGATTTGGGTGGATGAAGATATATTTTTTGCTCTATTGGTACACCAACAGGACAATACGTACTTTCTAAGGGATTAAATTATTCAATCACTCCACAAAATATACCTAAACTAGATCTGATAGTTGCGATTGAAGACACAGCCCAAAAACTCCCTCCAGAAGTGTCCAGTGAATACCGAATAACAAATAAATTACTTCTAGAGAAGCAGCACAAAATGAAACACAATCTTACTCCTACAGAAAAATATGCCGTAGAAAAACTTAAAAAAATAACACATTTAAAATTCTACCTGCTGATAAACGTAACGCTACGGTTATTCTTGATAAAAATGATTACCACACCAAAATGATGGACCTTATTAACACAGGATCATATTCTAAGCTCAAAAAAGATCCTACGCAAAATATAGAAAAAGCCGCTAGAGACATTATAACAAAACACAAACAAGAATTCACTCCATTAGAACGAAAACACTTAACACCACACTATAGTAAACCTCCACATTTATATGGCGTTCCAAAAATACATAAAGACACAATACCAATGAGACCCATTGTAAGTTCAATTAATTCACCATTACAAAACATCAAAATTTTTACTAAATATGATTAAACCTTACGAAAATAATCCAAACAACTTAAAAAACAATAATGATTTTTTAACAAAATTAAAAAGCATTATTATCAACAGACATGATATAGCATTAATATCAACAGACATGATATACTAGTAAGTTTCGACATAGTCTTTTTAAAAATGTACCTGTTGACAAATCATTACAAATTATAAAAAATAAATTACAAGATATTACCTTACACAACAAAACAAAATTAAACATTGACACAATTATGGAACTAACCGAACTTTGCTTAAACACTACATATTTTCAATTTGAAGGAGATTTCTATAATCAAGAATTTGGTATGGCCATGGGTTCTTCTTTATCTCCTATAATCAGTAATATATTCATGACATATTTTGAAGAAAGATTCATAGGCAAATATAAAAATAAACCAAAAGTGTGGTGGAGATACGTTGATGACGGGGATAAAACAAAAATTTTGTTGAAAGAAGAAAATTTAAAAAAGAGAAAACTTAAAGAAGCCAGCTGTATGATGATAAACAACACTGAAATCGGAGCAAGTTCAGCCGACCTTCATTTGGACTGGAGGAATTTACTGCTAACAAAACCAAAAAACGGTAACCTCAGCGTCAAGTAATCGCCAAACGACAAATTGTCAGTGTCAAAAATTTTTTGACCAACAACAAATTCAAGATCAAAGCGAAAATTTTTTTTTAGAAAAAACCTCAAAAACAACACTAAACGATTGACAACGACTCCAGACTCGGAGTTGAAACGTCTCCATACACAGATAAGTATTACACAATATACAATACATTACTTATATACAGGAATACTGGTTGATCATTTTATAGACATCTCTTTCTCTCAGAAAAACTGTGAGGAAGAATCTCTGTACAGACAGCCAGTAATCCGGGCAATTTTAAGAAATTGCCTTACTACACTTTGTTCTACATATACAATTTTTAAAAACTTATCTGTTAGAGGAAAACATTTGGAGGAGAGAAAACGCAATGAACAGACAAAATAATTCAAGACCTCCTCAACAATCTTTTCGAAATAACTTATATTCTTATTAAAGAAACCTATTTACTTTTTTCTTCTTACTTCAAAGGTATGATATTTCAATTTTGATATTATTTACAGTTTGTAATACTGATTTACTTGTTGTTAAGGATGGGAAGACACCCTTCCCCGTAAAATATGTTTAATTTCTCATCTGTAGTTGAATAAAATAAATTTTGTTTTGTTTTACAATATATCTGAAATTTATTTGATTTTTACAAAACAGTTGTTTACAAATTTGGTGGCAGCTAAATCTAATTACACAGTATAACAAGTACATGTGTCCCATATAAGTGACATCAAGAAACCTGTAAATATGTATTAGATTTGAATATTCTTTCCTGTATTGATATGCTATATTTAAAAAAGTACTTCACGTTTGGTGCAAGCTTCTTGCTATTGTATTCATTATTTGAATATGTATAACCTGAAACCATATGTATAAATAAGATGACATTTTCTGTTATTTAACTCTCACTTACTTTTGAAACTTCATAAAGTATTTTGTGTTACTAATGTGTCATGTTTTCAGAAAAATGAAAACCTTTCAAACCTTTCTTTTCTAACAAAAATTTAAATCAACAAAAAATATCAAAAATCTATCTAGTGAGGTTATGTTCGTTTAATTTACATTCATTTATTTGTAGGTAAACGTCAGTCTGAATTCTTAGGGATACTATGCGCTCTATGTTCTGTATAAATAACCCGAAGGTAACGTACTGGTTACGGCACTATATTTTGACGAATTACTGAATGGTTGGTTAACCAGATTACATTATATATCTCTCCCTTAATTGTACGCATTTAATGAGCAAAAGTACAGGACGTTCAGGATGTAACACACTCAAGACAAGCGTATCCACCCTTGTCATAACAATCCAGCCTTTGACGTACCTATCATTGACGTTTCAATATTTAAATTTCTGAATAAATTGATTTTTCCCAAAGATGAGATCTTCACCTATCGATTTCTATCCATCGAAACTTCCAAATGGAAAATTTCATTAAAATCGTTTTCGAGAACTCAGTTACGGATTGAATTTTATCTGCTCTCTTAAATTAATTTTTGCCTATTTCTACGTCCCTGAATGGACTGCAATAATAATTTATATATCATTTAATTCCACCTTACTTGCGGATAAAAACTAGACGTTTAGTTTTAATTGATGAATTTGCATTTCGGAGATATAAAAGTTTGAAAATTAAAATTTTATCAGATGCCCGATATTCATTTTTGCCTATTTATAGGTCGCAGTAATAATTTATATGTTATTTAATTCCTCCTTACTTGCGGATTGTAGATTCATTAAAATATAAAAAATACAGTTACAAAATTATAAACAATTTATGAAAAGTATGGGCAACAAAAATTCAAGGTAGTAAACGGTGCATCGACGCATTCGCTGTAGCGGTATCCGGCTCTAGTATTTATATATCATAGCTCTGTACCACTTTTTCTAATTTTTAACAACACTCCATGTTCATGGATAACTGATTCAAATGGGCCGGTATTCCAAATTCAAAAACAAATTTGTCCTTGAACTTAGCCACCATATTGTTTTGAAAATTTTCAAAAACTGATTTCAGATTCGTAATCATTGACGTCGAAAACCCCCGTATACAAAATTGGGCAAAGTTGGTTGATTTTTTTCAAAAACCGGTCCGCAATCTTGGATTGCGAATTTTCAAAAACCGATTTCCGATTCCTAATTAGATTTAATCGCAAACAAGTAGTAAATATCTTATACGATACATTTTGTATATTTTCTCGACGACGACCAAAAATCCGGCTGTATCTCTTAGATTAATATTATTTGGCTGGCAGATACATGGAATGAGCATAGTTACGAGTGTTTTCTGTAAATTCGTCTAAAGGAATAAAAAAGGGCTGTTTAAGTTTTATGTAAATATATATTGTTTTTTAGGTGGATTCAGTTTAGTTCATTTTTCCGCAATCATCGTCATTATCTTATTTTAGAATGTCAAATATGTAAACAAACTTAAGGATGTCACAAGTATCGGCAATATAAAAAAATCATGACAATTAAAATCCATATAAGTCCATTTTATCTACCCCCATGGAAGCGGTAGGGGGTCAGCTGTAATTATATAAATAAAATAAAAATACGTTACGAGTATAAGTATTTGATGTGTTTTAGTGTTGTTACCATGTATTTTCCGCCTCGTTCACCCTATTTCTATTGTACTCACAGCGCTATGGTTTTTAATTATTTATCTCTCTTTGCTCTTAATGCTATGTATTAAAATATAACACAGAGATACCCCAAATGACCCATATTATCTTGTCTTAAAAAAATGCTGCTTGCTCAGTCTATCATATATATAAAGGCAGTCTACAATATCCGCTTGGACCCATGAGGGTATTGTATGTACCTGTGAATGATTTTTTAATAGGACTTTTCATATTCGAAAATTTTTTGTTCCTGTGCATCATTTTTTTCGAGCATTTTTCACACCATTAGTATGTAAAAACGATGTTTTTTTGCCCGAAAAAAATTACAGAAGTTGACGCATGCCCACTAAAATTTTTTTGAATAAGAAAAGGTCTATTAGGTATTAGATATAAACCGTAATAAAAGCGGAATTATATGACGTGTCAATTATTCTAGTCACCCCTGCAGCTTAGAAAAGAGTTAAAATTAGCCGAGAATTTTGAAGTTTTCAGATCTTCATATCTAGGAAACGCCAATTCGTCAAGTAAAAATAAATAAAGTAGAAGTAGTGTAATTATCAGCAATTAAGAAGTAATTAAGTGACATTCGAAAAAATTTTGTAGGTACTTTTGGAGCTACAAATGAATTGACCTGAGAAGACAATTTTCAAAATTTCAAACCTTCATATCGGCTAAACGCTAATTCCGAAAATAAAAATAAAATTGAAATAATTATCCGCAAATAAGGAGGAATTAGAAGATGTCTGAATTATTAGTCTAGCCACTACTGGATTTTAGAAAGAAGGTCAAAATGAATTTAGGGCAGCGGACAAATCTCAACTTTTTAATGCTTCGTATCTCGCAAACGATATTTCTGCTTAATAAAAACGAAAGTGTCTTTATCTGCAAGTCAGGAAGAATTTTTTTATGTCAGTGTTCAAAACAATATAATGATTTTGAAATTTTGTTTCCCTTACTTAACAAGTGTGTCGTATTGTATTATTAGATAAGTGATATTTTTATAACGTATATAATAATGGTTGAATATCACAAAAAATATTTAAAAGTCTTGATCAGTTAATGAAGTATCGCAATAGACTTTCTTCACTAATGTGAAACGGAATTATATGCCTTAGCAAGCAACAATGAATCACACCGACAACGCTGTCAAATTAGGGCATGTGACGGCATTAGAAAAATCCGGCAATATAGTAAAATCTAAAGAATATTGATAATTTCATTTTACGTCGCCAAAATATAAAAACCTTCGAGAAATTAGTCATCCTAAATAAAAACTAAATTTTCCACAACGGTAAAAACAAGTCAAATAAATAATGCTGATAACAAGGGGATTCCTGATGATTTCAATTGATGATAAAAAAAGCCTTTCGGGTACATTTCGGAATTGGAGACCATATACGCTGGTGTAGCAGAAGTGACAAATGAATTATTTCGAACTGGCGACGATATACAATAAAAGAAATTGCAGATTAGTAGATGGCCGCACGATGAAGATCTGTTCGTAGTTGTTTTAAATAAGTACTGTGATTTATTTTGGTCAAATAAAGACGTTTATTGTAACTGTAACAATTTTGTAATTGAACCGAAAGGAATAAAAACACAATAATAGATGTTCGGATGTGGAATTTACTGAAGTTTGAAGTCTCCATTGATTTATGGCTACAACAAGAAGTCTGGCAAAGATGGACGAGACTAGCAATAAAATATTCAAACAAGTTAACGATGAACTTGACGAGAAAATAAGTCAGGCCCTGGAAAAAACGTGTCAAAAATGAGAGACAAGTTGGAATGTCAAAGATAATTTAGGAAAGCAGTGACGCCAGAAAATTCAAGTCTCAACAGGTAGTCCCAAAGAAAAAGGTACGCTCCTTCCTGTCCGAAGTACATAATAGGAGTGCCGGTGTCATGTACGCATGCATAAAACTTTGGATAAAATAGGCCAACGGTACTACTGGGTAAATTACTGCGGAGACGTCAAACCCTGGTTCCGGAAATGTGACATCTGTGCAGCCAGTAAGATCATGAAGACCCGGACCAAAAGCAGAATGCAGCAATACAATGTGGGCGTCCCATTTGAAAGCATTGCCTTTGATGTCGCCGATCCATTTCCCGATGCTGAAAGCGGAAACAAATACGCTTATGCCACTGACCTGAGGGATATGCGTGCTTATGCAAACACGGGGGCATCAAGGCGCTATTCAGCATGCTTAGTGTCTGGTTGGAGTTACATTAAAACCAACTGCGTAACTCCGAATCCAACGTGTTCCAGAAGGTTTGTACAATGTTGGGAATCAAGAAAACGAGGACCATATCTTTGCATTCACAATAGGACGGAATGGTGAAGAGGTTCTACAGGACCTTGGACATTTATCCAATTCATCAGCAATAACCAGCATGATTGGGATGAGCAGTTTCTCTTATGCTTCTTGGCCTATCCTTAGTCGTACACAACAGCACAGGACTGACTCCAGTCAGAGTACTATTCTGAAAGGAGCTGAGCATACCTTGTGCTTGGCCTTTAGTTCAACAGTAGAACCGCCCCAAGAACTTAACGATTATGCTGGCCAACTCCGACAAAGCATGCTGGCAATACACGAACTAGCCCGAATGCAGAGGTTGGCCACCAGCGATCGGATGAAGACACGCTAGGATCTCAAGGCAAACTCTGTCGAGCTACAAGAGAGATACAAGGTTTGGCCGTACAACCCCAGAGAAGGAACGGCAAATCTCAAAAACAAACAGCAGCCTGGGATGGTCCATACGAGGTGGTCAAGAGGATAAATGAAGTTGTCTATCGTATTCGCCGGAACATAGATGAAGGTGGTTCATTTACATCGATTGGCTTTCTATCACGGCGAGGTTGATTCTGATAGGGACGATCAGACGAAAATGAATAATGCTGATAAGAAAGGAATTCTCGAAAAAATCGAATTCGACTGATGATAAATACATGCTTTCCAGTCCATTCCGAAATTGGAGACCATCACGCTGGCATACCAGAAGTGACAAGTGATTTATCGCGAACTGATGAACTTATATTAAAATTATTATTGTTAAAATTACCAGTGACAGAATAATAAAATATGAATAAATAATTTGTTTTCATACTTATTATGAATAAGTGATTGCGCCCAACTAATTTAATTACAAACAATGAAAGTTCAGTTATAAATAATGATTGGTATCTTATATATAATTTCTTATCCGACTTATCGTTTTATCAGCTGATAACCTTATTTGCAATTTGTTCCGTATGTTTAAAAATTTATCATTGGTTATTGTGCCATCGTAGGTGACTGCACAATGGCGATTGTCAAAATACAAAAAATTGAAATGATTATTCAAATCATCAGTGCTAATGTTATTATTATCATTAACTAATTACGAGGCTCACTGCGGTAAAAAATTGAAAATGGCAAAACAAGTAAGATATCAAAATGTTATTAATATATATTATCTTTTATTTTAAGATTGTGGGAATCCCGGAATTTATTTTACTGTATTAGGTATATGAATATTTCTAATTTATGGCAGAATTATTACCAACTAAACCATCCAAAGATATTAGATAACATATAATTTTTTATTAGAAATATGTTAGGTACACAACAAATTATATAGGAGGTAATTTGTTGAGGTATTAAAGACTTGATAATTTGCTTCATTTAAATAAGTTTCACAAAAAAATATATTGCTCAGATAATATCTTTACTCAGTTATCACCAGGACATTATAATATTTTAAAAATTTTAGCTTTAACCTTTAAATGTTCGCAATAAATAGTATAAATATATTAATTAATTTATTTACCAAAAATTATCTCAATAAGATTTATTTAATACTTACTCTAGTACATATTACAACCTTCAAAGAAGATATGAATTGATAAACAATGCTAGTATTATTCAGGAAATTCGGCAATAATATTCACTTTTTGATAATATTCAATAAAAATAATAGAAATTAATAAGTACTAATGGCGGGGGGGGGGGGCAACCGACATGATGAGGGCAGATGTGCCTCTTGTGGTCATACGGCCGACGAAATGTGTTAACTAATAACTAAATAGTATTTTCTTTTAAAAATACAGTAGTTCTTCTCAAAAACCGTAAATCTTCTTTATATTTTAATTTGTTAATAACTTTTGCAATTATTTATTTGCTAATTTGATACTTTAGCACTTTCTTCTAGACATCGTTCGGAATCTCAAAGTTGTTGATAATAATGTTTAATGATTTACCCATGATTAATTCATCTTCAAATTCGTTCGAGACAACTTCCCTTGATATTACCATCGTTCTAGGAAGGTGAATAAATGTACAAACGCTTTCTTTAATGTTTCCTTTTTTAAGTATGATCTTATTTCAAAGGTGTCTCGGTCTCGTCCTGTTCAGTATTATTAATACCATCATCAGTTAGAAGATGATGCGGCTACTTTTAATTGTCAGTATTGACTTTCCCATATACACAAGGTACACATTGTACACAGTTTTGATAATTTAAGGTATTTTTGTATTTAACCTCCATAGATTTTATCAGGTATGATATTTATGGCTTCTGAATAAATTTAGTGTATGTGTTATTATCATTTAAATTACGAAATTTTTTCCAGAAAATTTACCTCGTTTTGAAGAACCACATTCATTAAGAAACTAATTTTTCATGTAAGAATTTTAACGTTTTCTTACATTTAAATAGGCTGGAACATTAGTGGGCCGAAATAAGAGGGAAATTTTTATATAGATATCAGTTATTTACAAACATTATAAATAACGCGGTTTCACTCGCGTATGGAATGTACAAGTCTTTGCAAAAAGAAAAGAATTTATGAAACATACGAGTTATCCAATATTACAATTTTTTCTAACTTTGTTGAACCACCTAACATTACTATAAATCTACCAATCCCGAATACATTTAACGCAAACTGCAAGTGCTTATGGGTGCTTATATAACAATTTTATTAAACATTTTTTGGAACCACCTTGTATAAGTGTAACTCTGCTTTACCCTATAGGGCAATCATCCTGTATGTGCTGCTGTTTATTTGTCACCAAATATAACATTTTTTAATTACCTCGCTATAGTTTTACTCCACCCCATACGTTATATAATCTGATTTCTGATCGTTTTTGGGCCTTTTTATAAACTATACTTTTAACCGGCATTTATATGCAACTTTTTTTAGCATTGTGTTAAACATAATATGTAAATATAATTTTGCTTCACCACACATGGCCTACCTTATATAATATATTCACCCTGTAAAACTATAATTCTATTAAGCCCCCGATCTCAACCACCTTATATATAGAACTACTTATGGGCCACGCAATATAACATTTTTTGTAACCACTCTGTATAACTAAATTCACCAATCCCCAACATATTTCACCCAAACTGCAACTGTTCATGGCCATACTATTGTTGAATGTTGAATAAATTGCTATTTATTCAACATTTTTAAAAACTGCCTTATATATCTATAACTTTACTTCCATCTATATTTAAACTATCTTGTTTATACTGCTGCCAATTAGTCAACTATTATAACTTATTTGGCTATCAGTTTTTGAACCATCCTGTATAACCATAATTATATTCTACAAAATATTTCAACTACGCTGTATATGCATCTGCTTTGGGGAGACCAAATATACCATTTTTAAACACTTACCTATAACTCTGATCCACTCTATATTTCAACTATTTTATCTATGCAACTATTTATGGACTACACTAAATAACCATTTTTGAGATATTTTTTAACCATCCTGGAAAATTTAATTTGTCTCTACCTTAGATGTCAACCATCCCTTATATGCAACTTTTTCTAGTATGTTTTATTCATACAGTATAACTATAATTTTACTTGGCCCCATGTTTCAGATATTGCATATTTGCAATAGCTCATGTCCTATTTTAAAAAAAATTCTCGAACAATTTTGACATTTTTTGTACCATCCTGTATAAATATACATCCATCAATTTCCAATAAATTTCACCAAAACTGCAACTGCTTATGGGGTACCCTATGTAACAATTTTTAAATATTAAACTACTTAACTCTACTCTTCTCTATATTTCAAATATCATATCAATGCAACTAATTATGAGCTATGCTATTACCTCATAATTTTTGAAGCACAGTATAAAATAAAATATAATTTCTCTCCACACTTCATTTAAACCATCCGTCATTTGCAACTTTTTCTAACCTTGTTTGAATCACACTGTGTAACGATAATTTGACTTTGCCCCATAATTCAGGTACTCCGAAATTAACTTTTTGTTCTACTCCACGCTATATTTCAACAACCTTGTATATGCAACTACTTATAGGCCACCCTATATAACATTTTTTCACCACCCTGTACACTTTGAATTCTAGTCCACTTATATTTCACCTACCCGGTATATGAAACAGGTTGTAAATCATAACATTTTCACACAATTTTTTAAACCCCACCTGTAGATATAGCTGTAATTATACTCTGCTACATATTTCCACCATCCCATAATATGCTACTTGTGAACTACTTGAGGTTATAAAACAAATTTTTAACTACCCTATAAATTATAATTCCACTCCATCTTATATTTCAACCACCCTGTATAAACAACTGCTTCTAACATTTTTTTCAACCTCATTTCATAACTATAATAATAGGTCAAGAAAATTCAAATATGCTAACTGCTTACATAACATAGTTTTTACCCACCCTGTATAAATATTATTCTAGTTTACCCTTATTTCACCCACATTGTATATGCAACTACTTATGACCCTAACAATATAACATTTTCTGATCCGCCCTGTATAAATATAATTCAACTCCAGCCGTTTTTCGACCACCTGGTATATATAACTGTTTATGGTCCACTCAATATATCTTTTTTGAACCACCTCGTGTAACTTCCCCATTATTTTAACCACATTGTATATATGCAACTACTTACCATCTAATATACATTATTTTCAAGATTTTTTTAAATTCAATTAATTCTACTATCATATATATGGAACACGCTGTAAAATTACACATGATATATTAGTTGGATTTTTTTTAAATCGAAATATGTTACATTGGCATATTCCAAATTCTGAATAAAAGCTATGCTCATGCAAGTATTTAAAATTTGGTGCATGCTAATTGACTAATTCTGTATGTATTACTGAACATTATAGTAGATTTTTCCTTATATATACTGTTTCTGTCAATGTAGGGAGATACAATGTATACTAGATTTTAGGTCAAACTATAAGCTTTGCAACAAAAAAAGATTCAGCAAAAGCAGTACAGTAGTTCTTACGTGATGAGGAAACAAACGAACAAACAAACAAACAATCAAACAAACAGACAACTACAATTTCATAATGGTATAGATTCAAATTTGCACATTTTAAAATTAATTTCGTATATACAGGGTGTTATATATTAATTCAAATTTCGATTAGCTTCATCATTCCTATGCTTCCAATATAAGGTTCAGTTATGTTATGCAGGTTATTTCTGAAGTGTTCACGAGAATCATACCTTTCAGACTCCTGTATACCATAGGCATAACTTAAGACTATATTTATACGGCATAAGTTTTTTATATTGGGGCAATTTTACAATTTTACTAGAATGTTGTATTATTTCTACCTTATGCTTTTTGAAGATAGTTCCCAAGAAGGTGCCGGACTATTAAATAAACATTTAGACTACATTTGAATCTGGAAACTAGCTTCTCCTAAAAGTTTCTAAAACTTTTGAAAAAATAATGTATCCAGGAACGACACATAATGTAGTTTTCCTTCAGTATTATCTTTCTCGGTGTATGCCGTCAAATCTCCCAAATTATATTGAAATTTTACCGACTTCCTGGTGCTCGGATGACAATACATTATTATGGTCTGATGATAAAACTTCCAATTTGAACGCATTTAACTTACTTTGGCAAGTACTTTTATCACAGATAGTACCCAGGTTCTGATGATGGAGCCAGAGATTGGTCACATGAAAGCATTACTATATTACAAATAATTACAAATAAGTGCGCCCACTAAGAGTTCCGAATCATCTATGATATTTCATATAATCTGGATCGATGGAAATATATTTTTAAATTCTCTTTTTGTCCAAAAAATTCCCCTGGTTTTCTTGTTTTTTTAATTATTTGCGGAACAACATAGAAAATTAGTAGGAAATTAGTCGATTTTCGTATATTTTAGCGTTTTAAAATTATAAAAATTCAACATTTTTTTCTCAAAACGATTTCTGTCATTTAATCTCCTTGACTATGACCTTGTTTTTTCATATATTTATTTAATTTTCTAATTTGATTATAATTAACTCTTTGTTTTTCGGATACTAGTTTTTTTTTTAGAATTTTAGGTTTACTAGTTTCGGAGATACAGGTATATTTTTCATAATACATTTTAAACAAATTATTTAAAAAATACAAAATAAAAACTTATGTGTATCTCTCATAACAAATCGTTTCATTTGATGTATTAGATAATGTGCGTAATGTTTTTGGTTTTTCATTTATTTTTTTGGATTTTCGCCTTCAGTTTGTACACTCTTCTTATCATCTTTTAAATAATTTATTTTAAAAATAGGAAAAATAATATTTGTACTTTTTATAACAAGCTCTTTCATCTGCTATATGATGTGCTTGACAAAAAAAATATATTTTTTCATTGATTTTAGAATTTGCTCCTCAAAATTACTATTAGGATTTTCGCTTTATTTTTCGAGTGAGGCTTTATATTCCCAATTTTAATTATAAATTTTAGGCCTGTAGTTTCTGAGAGAATTGCGGAAATGACTCCCGAATTTAGTTTATTTACTTTAATGTCATTTAAACAAATTATTTTAAAAATACTAAAACATTTTGTATTCCTCATAACAAGAAACTTTTATGGCTTATATATATGGAAGTCGAAGAAAGTTGAAGTGAAGTTTTGGACTTAGAAGTGGTAAATTATAGCTGAGAGAGCTGTTAACGTTCTCCAAACTGTAAAAAGGTTTTAATTAAGGGCTTTACTTAAATTTGGGTTTTCATTAATGTATTTATGAGAAATACATATGGCTCAGCTACTTTATTTAGGTAATGCTCAAAAACAGCTATATATAAACAACATTGATAATTGCAAAAAATGTCAAAATAAGGGACACCCTAATATATAACAGTACATTCATATTTGTCAAACTCGTTGCATTGTGTAAAAGTATAATGAATTTCCAAATGAAAGACAGTTTTATTTTACCATAAAGAAATAAATAAAAGAAAGAGAGGGTTATAAAGTTTTAATTGATTATTTGAAACTCATACATATAGATTAAATAATACTCCGAATTTTTTATATTTATCAATATTTTAAGCGCTCTATGATATATCTTATATAGAAGATGGAACATTTTTGTGGCCACAAAGAGTAAAATTAAATGTTTTTGAATGTTAGTTATTTATCTAAACACAAGCTGAGCTTTAATTAAAAATATTTTTGCACCTCTAGTGCTGTACATTGGAAGAAAAGGGGCCAACGTCTATTTTGACAAGAAACCAAGCCCATTTTTTTGTATCGAAGAAGGCGATTCGCCGATATTTTTGTATAATTTGTTGTAATTTTTGCAACAAAACATTAGTTATATGGTTACTATACTGTACGAAATATAAATTATTTTCCTTGATTGTGTACAGAAGAGGATATTGTCCATAATGTTTTTTACCCAAAATTTCACATTGATCCAAAACATATAGCAATAAGATATATGAGAAAAACGTTTTATTGATGGTTTATTCGTTTACAAGGAACAAAATAATAATAATCTCATCTATCCCTGCAATATTCGAAAAACGGTCTGTTGCACTCCCTAACGTAAGAGGGTAGGTCCAAAAAATCCCTGACCTTGACATGTGCTAGGAGTAAGGGTTCTGACTTGAGTGGTTCTACTAAATCAATTTGCTGGTCAGACTGCTGTCTTTTGGTGCCTCTTCTTAAGTCAACTTCAAAACTAGCTGTATATACTAAAACTTGAATGGGTGTTCTCGAGTGTACATCTACCATTTTATTTGCAGCAATGGACTAGAGGTACCTTCTTCATTTTGATGGCGGTGTATTAATTGTTGATTAGGGATACTAATAAAATTTAGCATTTCCTTTTGTCATATTTCTAAAATAGTTATCGGATGATTTCGGTGGATACTTCTAATAAAATTTGCCCCAACTTACGGAACTTCAATCTCAACAGTTGATTTCTTTTTGGTCGTTTCTATATATACGTTTATTTTATCTGACTCCATATAGATATAGCCCGTTTCAATATATGTATACTGAATTTCTGTGAAGTTTATTCCAGTTTTTAGGCACGTATAACTAAATACAAATCCTGAATTCAGTTCACTCAATTGTCGTTGTTTTGACATCAGAGGACATTGACACTATATTTTCTAAGGCAAAAGGGATGCTCTTGGTTGGCACCTACGAGCAGCCATTACATTCATATAAACAGCGATTTTACAGAAAAACTATATTGTAAGTCCAAAGTTCTCTCTTACAAAATAAGTCGTGAAACAGTTTTCCAAAGCAAAAGAACTTACAACTTACAACAAAGGAATATTCTTTCTGTTGCCCTCCTTATCTTATTGTGTTTCCTTTTTTTACATTAACCCAATTCTTGTCTTCTCATTGTCAGGTGTTTTCTGTCACCCTCCCCTTCTGTTATTGTTATGCTTTTCTGAAACTCCTGATTCGTTGACGTAGGCTCCTATATTCCCTGGAATTCTATTGCTCGAGAATAGGCCGTATTTATGGGGGGAATTAAAAGAACCGTGGCCTTATTCGGTTGTTTTTTAATTAGACTAAAATGGACATTAGCCATAATGAGTTCGTGATAAAATGTACATTACATAGTTCATAACTCCAAATCATCAATTTTCTTCAAAGCACAGATTTATTTATGTCAGTATAGAATATTCAAGTGTCTTCTCAACAAACATACATATACTAAGACATCGTACTTTTTGCAGGTTGGGAGTAGACCTGAAACTGGCATTAATGGTAAATTTTATGAGAGGGAGATTGCTCTTTGGTATGCCCTCAAATGCCTGTCAGAACCCAGTGTAAAAGATTTTTGGATACTCTGCAATCCATCGACACCTAAAAAATTTGACGATGCTCTCTTATATGTTGAATATCAAAATAACAATAAAGAATTGTATTTAGTACAAATGAAACATAGAAAAAAAGAAAACAAAGAATTTCGAGTGTCTTGGCTAACTGGAAAGAAAAAAGATTTAGAGCAATACGAAAAGGATTACTCTGATATTATTGGAGATAAGAAAATTTTGATGGAACCACACGCAATTGGAGATGACGTAAAATTATATTTCTGCTACTACACGAATTCTAAGAAAACTGATGACGATAATCATCCTAACTTAAGTCTCATAGAAACTGAATGTGGAGAAACTAACTACGTTATAAATACTTCACAAGCTGTCAGTAATATTATTTTCAAGTTAGAAGATAAGAGTGAACAATGTGACAAAAAATTTCTTGAAAGTTTTTTTGTATATTTGAATCAAGTTAACGAGGCGGATATTACAGAAAAGATAGTGAAACAATTTGGTATAAATAATAATTCAGTTGGAAGTTTAGTGAATTATTTTGTCCGAAGGTTTAACATACCACAAAATGACAAAAAACTTGTTAAAACTGAATTCAGTAGAATACTGCTAGACATATATTTCCAAGATTATCAGATACCGAAGCTACCTATAAGAGACAATAGTAAATCAATAAATTTGCTAAACCTCATGATGAAATACAAAATCGTTATAATAAAGCAACATTATTCGGAACAGAAAATCTGGGAAGATATCTTACAAGAAATCCAAAATCATGAGACAAATTTGACTATAGATGAAATGAATGAACAAACAATAAAAAAATACTTAGATAAGGTCTCGGAATTCAAGTTACCATTTATAATAAAAAGTAACAGCCCTCAATTTAATTCATTTAAAAATTATTTTCTTAAAAATGTTTGTATTTCTACGGTTGTCATCAAGCAGTCCAACGAAAATATTTTATTCACTGAGAGTCATGATACTATTTTAGAGTTTATATCAGACATAAAAGACAACAATCTCTGCTATATACCAAAGGTATCACTGCAAGGGAATACACCTGTGAGCTTATTACAATTTGCTGATCACAAACACAATATTGAAATAGATTTCCTGTTTAAATATCTAAATCAGACCATTGAAATAGGTCAAAAAGAAAAATTGCCAGAATATTATATACATAGAAAGATTAAGTTGCCAGTCATTGAATTACAAAGTATTCTGTCGAATAAGAAGAATATCATCAAAACATCATGCATAAATATTTTTTGCAATTTCCCCTCTCAAATAGGGATTTCAATGGGTTTCGTGGACTACTTTGTGAGTTTAATGTTGGGCAGTTATAAACGTAGACATTTTTCCTACATTATTGGACATTTCAATAGGAGAATACTTAAATTTATACCTTCCAAATATCGAAAGCAACATATCCATGTTTTTGAGTTTGTAGAAAATAAAGATTACTGTGTATTAGTTTACAGAGTAGGATTTGGAAAATGTATCATTACAGATACCATAACAAGTAAAGAAATAGAAGATAGAGAGATAACAAAAATATGTAATCAAAATAGAGTACATCTCATCTGCAATAATGCAGGTGAGGGTAAAACTTTGTTACTTAAATATATATCAACATTGTTTCCTGACTTTTGGGTTATTAATATCAATTTGAGTAACTTTGGAAGCCTTTTTAAAATCAAAGATTATAGCGTGTTTGTTCAGGAGGTTTATAATATAGAAAAACGAAGTACGAAAGAAGAGTTTCAAGATATAGTCAGCAAACTCTATACCTCAAATCTCGAAAGAAAGCAGATTGTCTGGTTAATAGATGATTACGAAGAAATTGAATCACCTGAATTGATAAATATAATAAGAGAGATTCAAGATTCAGGTATGACAATTTGGATAGCTTCAAGGCCAACGAAAAAAACTGAGCTCGAAAATACTTTTGGGACTATTGCTATGGAAATAGTTCCTATTTCACAAGAGGAACAATCCATTTTCTACGAAAAGTACTTTAGTAATACCGAGTTTGATACGACGAGCTCAAGTATATTAAAAAATATTGAAATGTTTTAGTAGGAAGATGGATAAAACATTTATTGGGGTATTTCAACAGATGGTTATGTTGGCAGAGATATGCAAAGTTGAAAAAATAGTAACGTCTGAGGACAATCAAATTACTGACATATATAGAAAGTTTATTGATTTAAATATTCAATCTTTTCCAGAACATCATCGCACTATGTGTAAAATAATAATGACAAAATTTGCCATTGCCCATTTACTTTCCGACTCGATATTAACAACATTTTTTGATATCGACGAGTTACACTCTCAGATAGAGTTTTTTAAAACAGAATATCAAAAGGGATCAGTAATCACTTATATTAATGACAAAAACATACCAATATTTAGTCACAAAACATTCGCAGAATATCTTACTGCAGAATGGCTGGCAAATAAAATTCAAAAACTTACGGAATCAATAAAAGCTGAAGAAGTAGTAGATATAGAAAGCTGCCGTGAGAATATAAGAGAAATTATGAACCTCTTATACCTCCAGAAGTTGCGCACGGTACGATACTTTTTCGACTTAATTTTAACTACACATATCCCTTTTCTCCAAGCAGCTGTCAACATTGATAATACACAGATGGAGATACTTTATGAAGATCAACCAAACCAAATAGTCACCACAGACATTATTGGAAGGAGTGTACTTTACTTTCTCATAGGAAATGAAAAGCAATATGATTGTCATGGCGACTCTGCCTTCTTAAGGCAAATTCGCGATGAATATACTTCTTTTATTGACAAAAAAAAAGTTGTATATCTAACCGTGCCCAAAGGGGACGAGGTTTATTGCGAAGAACGTATATACGATTTATGGTCTGACAGGTACTTCTATAAGATATCTAAACAACAGTTTGGATTTGTTACAGACTATAAAATGATCAAGAATGACTATTTAGGCATAAACTTAAATGAGTTCATGCTTCAGTCAGGGTCGTTGGCCCTTCTTGACAGACTTCTCCAGTCTGATAAATTCCTTCTGCCTATTAAGACCAAAAGGCAAAAATATCTTATACTAGCACACTGTATTATTAACAATTTTAACAACATTTTAGAGGAACTGGACTTGAGCGATTTGGAAATAAGCCAAACAAATGTAAGTAAACATATTTTTTTATATACAGCATGTCCCAAATTCGCTTCTTTTTAGAGTTATCTCGGCTCGTGTTTTACCTACAACAAAGGTCAGATGGGGAAAGTCATAGATTAAAATTAGTGCTTTCGATATCTGGTTTCAGATTTACAATAGGTCAAGTGGTCTGGCGTTTTTCGCCGGTAAATCTGAAACGGTTAATTAATTTGATAGCTGTTAAGATATAACATTACTCGGACACTTTTTTAAGATGAATAAGATGACATGTATGACATGTCTCAATCATCTTTTGTTATGCTGTAAACCGCGTCTATTTTCATTTCTTACATCCGCCGTATTAGATTTTTAATTTTTTGGAACGATTGTAAAATTTTCAGTTCAGTGATGTCTAACAAGGGCATGAAAAAATTGAGTTTCTTCATATTATCACACTTCATAAAATTAGGCATTAGGTAATTTTTCTAATGAGGCCACGACTTGTTTGTTGCAAAGTAACATTAATGAGCTGTAGTCAAACAAAAATGGTCCTATAAGTCGATTTTATGAAAACTTCATAATTTTATAATTGGTACCTAGTAAAAAACGTAAGTTAGATTAAATTACCCAACAGCAAATGCTACTTTTAAGTCTGGTCTGTAAACGTCTCTCTGCCTGTTCGTGAGGGTTCAACAGCCCTATGATGAGTATTGTGCTTATTAAGACTCTATTATAATTCGTAAATCTACACTCATTCTGCTAGAAGACATAATTTACAAAATCTGAATTTTTTTTTAGTATACCACTCACAGAAGCCCATTCGTCTTGAAAAATTGGTGTTCTTAATCCATTATGGGTTTGTATGGATGGTACTTATTCTTTCTTAACACATTTCTCTGTATCGTTCTTCTTAACACACGAAATTCCCATTCAACTGTTCTTGCACTAGGGTTATCGTTTACAGCTTGTAAAATGTTTGTAGATATTTAGGTATAGGTTTTTAAGTTTTCGCGGGTACTAAATGTATCAGGTGATTTCCGCGAATTCATTCGCATAGTTGATAACTCATGGACGATTTATATATATATATATATATATATATATATATATATATATATATATAAATCTAATTATAATGGTAACGGCTGTTAAAATTTAGTATTCAAACGAATTGCGGGTAGCAGCCAAAGATTAATAAGTGTACTCTTTTTTATATGAGAGCTTTCGGAATTTCTTTATTCCTTCGTCAGTCAAATACTGAAAAAGTTACAAATATTGTTGTTATTATAAGTACTATAAATGAAATAAATGGTAACTTACTAAAGTTGAGGTTCAAAAAATAAAATTAGCATCTCTAGAGAATTAAAAAAAAGTGTAACATTTAGTTTTATGGTTGTAGTTTCATGAAAATAGATCTAAATTTGAATTTTTTGATGACAAATATAAATGTGAAACCATAGAAATGTCAGAGGTAATATTATAAGGGATGAGAGTTTTTTTTATGTTTAAGAAAATAAATAAATAAATAAATTTCAAGACAAGTTCCAAAAGTAAGTAATATATGCAAATATATATCACAAAAACAAAAACGTATGGGTTGATTATTATTTTATATATACACATATATATTAGTATCAGTCATCAATAGTATCAACTGAAGTATTAACAGAAGAGTTTGCTGTTAGTCTATCATTATCCAATTTTAACAGGTTACAATAAATCACATTAAGATCCCGTACATCAGTCCGTCGATTAATGCTGTTATCATAATTATTGATGAAAACCATTTCTAAGAAATTTCGTTTAAAAGTATTACGTTCTAGAGCTAAAATTTTTGTATTTTCAAAATCCGCACTGTGGTGATTATTAAGACAATGTATGGCTAAAGAGCAATTTTCTTTTTGTAGCCTAATATCACTTTTATGTGATGTTATTCTATGTTTTAAATTTCTAGATGTTTGCCCTATGTACGTAGCAGGACAATCATTGCAATTAATTTTATATACTACGTTGGACTTAAGGTCTTTAGGTGTTTTGTCTTTAATTTTATTGAATAAATCACCAACCGTTTTTATGGATTTATATGCAAATCTTATACTTATATGCTCTGAATTATGTTTCAATTCCATACATCAAAGATATTACTCCCAAAATTGTAAGCATTTTTAAAAATGAACGTAGTATAAGATTTGCATATAAATCCATAAAAACGGTTGGTGATTTATTCAATAAAATTAAAGACAAAACACCTAAAGACCTTAAGTCCAACGTAGTATATAAAATTAATTGCAATGATTGTCCTGCTACGTACATAGGGCAAACATCTAGAAATTTAAAACATAGAATAACATCACATAAAAGTGATATTAGGCTACAAAAAGAAAATTGCTCTTTAGCCATACATTGTCTTAATAATCACCACAGTGCGGATTTTGAAAATACAAAAATTTTAGCTCTAGAACGTAATACTTTTAAACGAAATTTCTTAGAAATGGTTTTCATCAATAATTATGATAACAGCATTAATCGACGGACTGATGTACGGGATCTTAATGTGATTTATTGTAACCTGTTAAAATTGGATAATGATAGACTAACAGCAAACTCTTCTGTTAATACTTCAGTTGATACTATTGATGACTGATACTAATATATATGTGTATATATAAAATAATAATCAACCCATACGTTTTTGTTTTTGTGATATATATTTGCATATATTACTTACTTTTGGAAATTCTTAAACATAAAAAAAACTCTCATCCCTTATAATATTACCTCTGACATTTCTATGGTTTCACATTTATATTTGTCATCAAAAAATTCAAATTTAGATCTATTTTCATGAAACTACAACCATAAAACTAAATGTTACACTTTTTTTAATTCTCTAGAGATGCTAATTTTATTTTTTGAACCTCAACTTTAGTAAGTTACCATTTATTTCATTTATAGTACTTATAATAACAACAATATTTGTAACTTTTTCAGTATTTGACTGACGAAGGAATAAAGAAATTCCGAAAGCTCTCATATAAAAAAGAGTACACTTATTAATCTTTGGCTGCTACCCGCAATTCGTTTGAATATATATATATATATATATATATATATATATATATCAGGTGTTCGATCTCAAACAGGCCACCTTGAATATCTTGATTATTTTCAAAACTATTGTAATAAGAAAAAAAAGGTCTAATGTTTTTGGAGGGGGGAATTTTTTGGGGAGAATTAGCGCTTGCGCGCATTCAACATAAACAGGCCAATTCAATGACGTTGAGATTTGAGATACGGAAAATAGGTGTTGTCGTATATCATTTGAAAGCCATTTTTACGGACTATACCGTCATAATAAAAGTTTTTATTGCAGTTCCTGTACATGTAACAGAGAACCTAACGGACCTATTAGTAAAACCGAATTGTTAAATTTAAAGCTTTTACTGCATGGAAATGTATTAAAAAGCAGTTCTTTTATAGTACGCTCTTAAACCATCCCGTTTCACTGTCGCAGCCTGTAATAACCCACAATACAAGAAAAACATTAAATGTAAATATTCATTTATTTTACATTATATTTTGCTGATATTTACAGCAAGTTTATTTATTTGTTCAGATCTTTATTCGATCATTTGAAGCATTGTACATTTATCTGTCAAGTTATTACTTTACTGATTTGTTGAAAATTTAAAAGACAATTATGGTATACACATTGCAAGAACGTGTTGAGCTGGTGAGTCTTTATTACCAAAATCAAAATTGTGCTGCAATGGTTTTTAACGAAAACCATCCCGAACATAACGTTCGTCATAAATACGTATTGGAGTTGATTTTAAAATTTGTTGTGACGGGTTCAGTGATGAATAAAACAAGAGGTCCCATTGGAATTGTAAATGATGAAGGGGTAGCTGTGGCTACATTGGGCCATGCCCAACTTATACCAAACACGCAGTATATCCTGCAAATCTGTGCAGCTTCCGGTATTAGCAAAACTAACGTTTTTAGAATTTTTGAAGTACAGATTCCATTAGTACCAAATGAAATTATTTCATGAATTGAATGAGGATGATTGGGATAAATGCAAGAGTTTTGCGAAATTATGACCCAGCTTATGATCGAAAACCCGAACTTCTTGTCTAATGTATGGTTTTCGGATGAGTGCACTATTTCACTTAATGTGGAGGTTAACCGACATAACTGTAGATTTTGGAGCCATACAAATCCTCATTTATTTCGAGACACTCATAGTCAACCTCCGGTAAAACGAAACGTTTGGGCAGGGATTTTGGGGAATTATCTAATTGGACCCCGGTTTATTCCTGGTAATTTAAATCGTGAAATTTATCACAATATATTGGAAAATAAATTAATGCTTTGATTATAGAAAAATTAGAAAATGATCCTCTACATGAACAGCAATTGCATTTCCAACAAGATGGAGTTCCTCCTCAGAACGCCGCACCAGTTCATCAATACCTGGAGTTGGAATACCCTGGTCGCTGGATTGGAAGTTGAGGCCCTATAGAAAGCCTGCCCGATCACCTGATCTGACACATTTGCATTTTTTTGTGGGGACATGTTAAATCCAAAATTTTTATGACTCAGCCTGAGAATTTGGACGAACTACGCCAATGAATTATAGCGGAGTGTTGTGAGATAACACCGACTACGCTGAACCAAGTCAGAGACCGCTTTAGTCAATGTTGTACTATTGTATGGAAGTCAATGGAAGACACTTTGAACATTTGATTCAGAGGCATTGTATTGTAATGTAAATTCGTTTTTTTAATACTCTTTTATTATTACATGTACGGAAATTGCAATAAAAAATTTTGTTACGATGATATAATCCGTAAAAAGGGATTTAAAATGATATACGACAACACCTATTTTTCCTATCTCAAATCTCAAGGTCATTGAATTGGCCTGTTTATGTTGAATGCTCGCAAGCGTTTATTCACCTCAATAAATTTCATAAATTTCGAAACCAAAATCGACCTGTTTTTTCTTATTACATTAGTTTTGAAAATAACCAATATATTCAAGGTGGCCCGTTTGAGGTGGAATATATATTATATATATATATATATATATATATATATATATATATATATATATATATATGTTGGCTATGGTTTATGTCAATTCTATATGCGAAGTCTTTGTTAAGAAAGTTTTTATTTAATTTTATTTAATTTTGAAAAATAATAAACATACTGATCATCTTAAGTATGTTGATATGGCCCATAATTATTTAAGGTTTCCATGTTGCTTAAGTTATCCGAAAATATTGAATGTTATTTTGGTGTTTTATGATCATACTTGATGTTTGAGATACAAGTTGTCCATAATTCACATATTCTGTTCTAATTAGATTACTATTCATGCTATGTGGTTAATTGATGAATAGGCGAGGATTGTTCGTATTCTTGATTGGTTCATTCCTATAATTCCTACAATAATTATAGTATGTCCTTTGTTTTGATATATATGTTGATTCTTTACATATATAGTTGGTTGTTAACAATATTTGCTTTCCACTAACCATATATATTTAAATTTTGTAGGTTATGAATCACTCTTATATGAATCTACTTCATCTGAGCGTAACATTCAAGAATTTTGCTGGACTACAAAAACTCTTGGAAATAGAAAACGAGTTGGACAAATGGAAGCCTGATGATAACGAAAATACTGTTTTGCATTTAGCTTGGGAAACAGTCGACAGCGACATGGTAGAATATTTGTTCAAACACGGAAAATTTACAACCAGTCTTTTGAACAAGAAAAATCTAAAGGGACAGAGTCCTTTACATTGTCTTTGTAATATAAATCCTGACAATTGGTTTAAGAAAATAACTAATATCCCTGGAGTTGAATATGACTCGAAATGTAAATACGGAAACACTCCATTTCTATCATCTGTCATGGCGGAAAATTTGCCACTAGCCAGACTTCTTTATGAAAAAGGTGTCAACATAAATCATAAAAATAAGGGTGGTAATACAGCACTTCACTATGCTAGCATGAACAATTATGTAAACATCGCAAAACAACTATTGAAATGGAATGCCAATGTCAACGAGGCTAATAAATTTTTGTTAACACCTCTATGTTATGCTGTTATGAATGACAGCAAAGAAGTTTTTGATCTCCTTATCAAAAACAAGGCTGACATAAACTGTGTTGACAAAAACAAATGGAGCCTTATTCATCATGCCATAAAGCGCAATAGAATTACTCTATTACAAAAACTTCTCCATAAAGGTGCAAAATCTGATTGCAGGAATAAAAGAGGTCAGACCCCGCTTATGTTGGCTTGCTCCCTCGATAATCAAGAAGCAGTTAAAAAACTCGTTCTTCGTGAAAAAGTTAATAATCTAGAATATGCATGTGCATATGCGAGGAAAAATGGCTATAGTTCAACAGCTGATATCATACAACTGCACTTAAATATATTTACTTAAACTTTACAGTATTACCCATCAATTATGCTACTAAGGTTTACTTTTGAAAATGTCATTGTTTTTATCAGTTGTTCAGTGTTTATAAATGAATAAAGGGTTACTATAATCTTGTTTCATTGTTGTATTTTTACCCGAATAGTCAAGAGGCTGCATTTACCAACAAAAACGTCAACTATATAATAATAAACGTTTGATGTTGTGACAACAGCCATGTATGTATAAAATCAATATACTTAAAGTTCAATACAAAACCTACCTTAGCCTGTTCACAATTGCTAGGCGACTGCTTTATATAGGGAACATTAGGATGTAGGTAAGATATTAAAACACAAAATTTATCTTTATTGAGGGCTCCACTTAATTAAAAAAAACCTGTAATTGAACATATTAAAAACCAACAAACAGTATGAGGTTGTGATGTTATCACCGGCTATATCAAAACTTTTTTTAGGCGCGTTCACGACGTATACGTCTTGCCAAGTGTATGTCCTTCGGCATAATGGTTACTCGTTTCGTGTGGATAACACACAGATTGGTACCTTCGAAAAGACCAACCAGATAAACTTTGCTAGCTTCTTGCAAAGCCATTACTGCTGAGGTCTGCAATCTAAAATCGGTCTTGTGCGATTTCCCTAACAAGACGTTGGAATGGCAGTTTTCTGATCAATAATTCGGTCCTTTTTGGTAGTTACGAATTTCACAAAGAGCGACTGTGCCGGGTCTATAACGATGTGTTTGTTCTTAGACCGCCTGTAGCGGGCGCACTTTTACATGCTGCCTTTGTTGCTAATTGTTTTGTTAATTTTCAAGCGGGTTGCTTAAATTAATGTAAAGTATTCGACAGCACCACGACGACGAAGTTCACACTAACAGTGAATTTTCTTCTGAACGAATTGGCTATTATTTTATTTTATTCACAAAAAATTGTATTCAATACCTTCACTAATGCTTAATTAAAATTTTCTTATCAACCGATAGGTTGGGGATGATAAAAAATATACAAAATGTAAACAGAGCAGACTTTAACAAAAAAATAAAATATATGAAGTTCAAAAAAATGATCAAAAAAATGAGACGCTCTTTTTAGTGACTAAATTTGAAAAAAATAATATATGTATATCGTGAAAAATTAATGTATGTACAAAAATTCACAGTGAAAATTACTTTATTTACAAATTTACAAAACATTACAACAGTGAAATCTGGAAAAAAATATGATCAAACTGATTTGTTCAAAAAAGATACCGGTATAAACTGTTAACAGAATAAATCTTATCTTGCACAAAGAATTTCTATTAGCATATACACATTGAAGTAGTTATTTGTACTGTACTTCTAATCTGGCAAACTCATAGCCAAATATTTCACAAGTCGTCTGTCAGTAATGAATATGTACTTCATCCAGCACTGGCTGTACCGTAATTGTATCCCATCTAGTTAACGGTTAAATAGCCAATTGATGCATGGCTGGCATAAACTCCTCCACAATGACAAATCAAATGGCATAAAAAATATGTTTCCACCATAAAAAAAGAAACGGTGCCGGAAACAGGAATAATTCCATCCAAAACTCAACTTCACTGTAGAAAATACTCCATTTAAACGGTTAAATAGGCCCAACTCGAACGTAAAATAAGCCCATCATAAATAAGACGGCTTCACCAAAACAAACTTCAAATAACAGTTAAACAGGTCCAACGTAAAAAGTTAAAAATAGTTCCAACGTCAAAGCAAGATCCCAACTTTAAAAATAGCTCCTAACTTCAAACCCTAAAATATAATATAGCATATGTCGATTTTACTTCAACCAAAATGGCCACGCTCACCTTTTCAAACAGGGGTTGACTCTAAGCTGATAGTTCCTCTATAATCAGCATATCTTCCAAATTGATTCAAACACCAGGGAATATAATCCAACTATCTACTACTACATACTTGAAAATTCTCGTACGGCCACTTCACTTTAGTAAAACGCCATCATTACCCATAAATTCGCAGACATCGCGTAAGAAAACACGTTCACCTATCGGCATCGAAACGAGAAGAGACCGAGTTTTGCGTTCGGCTTGCTAATCAGAAAATCTCCCTACTCAAACGATCCAGACTTGCGTCGTACAAACTTTAACAATGCACAGAACCGGCTTCAATCAAATAACTACTCAGAAGAGGAATTATGAGGTAGAAAATATGAATTAATTTAGCTAGGTTTTTAAGAAGAAAGTATTTAAAGAAAGGCTTCGATTTTGCACACGTTATAATGTTAGACTACAAAACTTTTTGATTACACATTTGTGACACATTACAGTTATCACAGAATTTCCAGTTGTTTCATACCGAAAGTCAACATTGTTACAAAATTTAGTCCCAATTCCGACGCCACTTCAAAAAGTGATCCAAGTTGTATTATTAATTATTTTTTCCCTGTAACCACTGCAAATTTCTGGCTAATTTATGAATTAATTTATGTAGTTGTCATCGAATGTCACTAGGCTAAAAGAAGCATCTATATGAGGCACAAGTAATCAAGCTCGCAGGATTTCTAGTATCTCAATTTCATGAGATCGAACACTTTAGTTATATGATGGTTTTTTGTTAGACCAAGAATGTTAACAGATTGTTCAATTTAGAATACTACGAGAATTCATCCGACAGCTTGTGCAATCGGCCATCAACCAATTCGTGGAAGGGACATCCAAAATGTTTTGTTTCTTAACAGGCCGACCGCTGCCGTTACTGGAAATTTCCTTAAAGCTTCCACATGAAAGAAGTTTCCCGATAGTTCGTTGACTTGCCAGAATAATTCCAAAAGAAATATGTAAATACGGACAGCTGGCGCTGGGATTCAGTATTCGGCGGTCGTATTGTTAAGTTAAGATAAATTATAAATAGTTTCTGTGAATATAAATTGTGTTAAATTATCGAAAATAAATTAGAGTGAGTTGGACTGTGTTTTTAAATAAATCCAAGAACTGAACCCGAGTGTGAAAATAAAAACATTTCAGTGGAGTCAGGTGTTAGGTGTATTTGTGAAACTTTGGAAGTGAGAAATAAATAGACCAACGATGTTTAAAGCGGTAAATTTGGACCAATTGAAAGTGACTGATTTAAAAAAGGAACTAGAGGAAAGGGATTTAGAAATTAATGCGAAGAAAAGTGAATTAATATAAAAGCTGCGAGATGCCCTAATAAATGAACATAACGATCCCGATACTTATTTGTTTGAAGTTTCTGGTAAACATTATAAGAAAATTCTAAGTCCTTAGAAGATAAATTAGTAAAAAATGCTAAGACGCTAGAAGACAAATTACTAGAAAATTCTAAAACAGTAGAGGACAAATTGGTAGAAAATTCTAAAACCCTAGAAGATAAATTGCTAGAAAATTCTATAAACTTGAAGGAGGCGTTAGAAGATAAATTATCAGAAAATTCTAAAACCCTGGAAGACAAATTACTAGAAAATTCTAAATTCTTAGAAGGAAATTTGAAAACCATGGTACAGGAAATGCAGGAAGAGAAAATATTCGAGAATGAGGCTCGGATGGAATAGCTAAAACAAACAATGGTCGAAGAGTCAGTCAAAAATGAAATGCGGATAAAAGAGCTAAAGCACACAATGGTCGAAGAGCTAATCCAGACGACAGACAAAAATGAAACGTGGATAGATGAGCTAAAGCATATAATGGAGGGTGAGATCAGCAAAATAAGAGAACAAGTGGTCACAATACAAAGGGGAGAAACTAAATCAAAAACCGTAAGCAGAAACAGTGCGGAAGTAGTGGATTTGAAAATCGGCCTCGAGGGAGGTAGGCACAAAATGAAACCTACACAATTTGATGGAAAATCGTCATGGACTAATTATCGGCGCCAATTCGAGGCTACAGCTAAGCTAAACAGATGGTCGGCAGAGGAGAAGGCAATCGCATTAACCCTAGCCTTAAAAGGGGACGCTACAAATATCTTACAAAGATTGAATACCTCGGAGCAAGAAGACTACGAACAACTGGTCAACCATTTAAAACGGAGGTACGGAGAGACTAATTTAGAGCACGATTACCACTCCCAAATGAAAAATCGCCACCAGAAAGCCAATGAATCATTACAAGAGTTTGAAGCTGATATTTCCAGTTTGGTTCGCCTCGCCTATCCAGGCACCCCGGAAAATGTTATTGAAAGGTTAGCACTCCAAGCGTTTTTGGATGAACTCCGAGACCAAAAAGCCAGAGAAGCATTGATACTTGCTCGACCGACTCAATTAGTGGATGCGAATTCGAGGCTGCGAAGAATACCTGTCGAGGTCAGGGCAGAGTCCGAATCATTGAAGGAGAGTCAGAAGATGTCGGAACTGATAAGGCCTCTGTAGAAAAGATAGTAGAAGAAGTCCTTACCGAAAAAAGGCTAGTGAGATGTCGGAAGTGTCGAAAGGAAGGACATGTCCAGAGTCGTTGCAAACAGAGCAACGGAGTACAGACTTTCTCCTTGGGGAAACTAAAGAAGGTCAATGTAAAAGGACCATCGTCGGCCTGTAACCAACAAGCCCCAACTAGCAACTCATATGTCGCTTCGCTACGCAACCACGTTAACAGTGTCTTTGTAGATAGCCTTATTAATAAGAAGCAAATTGCAATGCTGCTAGATACTGGTGCGACGAAAACAGTAATAAGGCCCAACATTGTTTTAGAGACAATGATAAAACTAACAAAATGGTAGCTGCGAACAGCGACATTAGAAGCAGCGAAATCCATGGTGAAATAGAGGTTAAATGGTCTTGGAAAATACAGCATTCCAACATCGGGCATTAGTGGCAGACATCGAAGACGAAGTAATCATTGGAATGGATGGCATGAGCTCCAAGGGATTCCAGTGAAACTTCAAAGATGGAATTCTGCGAGTAAATGACGAAGAAGTGGTGATCCATGGAAAAGACGACATAGTGCTTCGAGCAGTCTTGGCAGAGGATGTCAATGTTCTAGAAAGAGCTGAAATTATTGTAGATGCTTGCCTCGAAGGGAAAGCTAACGCTGGAACAGTGGTGATGTTTGATCCAGAACTTAACGACGGAAATTAAGGCATTGGGAAAGCTTCGTGCCAAGGAGATTGTGCCCGTAAGAGTAATGAACTTGAACAATTACTCGGTTGCGTTAAAGAAGGAAATAACTTTGGGCCATTGTTCAACAGTTTCCTCTGCAGTCAGAAGCACACAGTATGCAGAAATATCAGCAGGTAAACTATCTGAAGAGCTGAAAAAACTCATAACAGATTCCAGGAAGTTAAAACCAACCCAGAAAGTAAAATTGAGGGACATCGTTAGAAACTATCAGGATATAGTCCACGAAATGGAGGAAGGTGTTAATGAACCATCCAATAGCCTTTGGGCTTCTCCAGTTGTCTTGGTTAAAATGAAAGACGGTTCGACTCGATTTTGCGTTGACTATCGGCAACTAAATCACGCAACGTAGAAAGATAGCTATCCCCTACCAAGAATAGACGATACCCTAGATACATTGGCTGGATCGAAGATGTTTTCCACCCTGAACTCGAAGAGCGGGTATTGGCAGGTGAAACTAGCTAAGGACCGGAAAAGACTGTTTTCACCATCGGCTCAGGACTTTACACCAATTCACGGTAATGCCGTTTGGGTTGTAACTCCAGCAACTTTTGAAAGATTGATGGAAACAGTGTCAAAAGAGCTTTCATGGAAAACATGCCTGGTGTATCTTGATGACATTTTCGTGGTTGGAAGATCATTCGAAGACCACGTCAAGAACCTGAAGGGGGTGTTACGGCGACTTCGAAGTTCTGGACTAAAGTTGAGCCCGAAGAAGTGTCAGCTGTTCCAAGAAGAGGTGCAATATTTTGGACTTGTGGTTTCCGC
The DNA here is from genome assembly GCA_034190945.1 of Octodonta nipae. NCBI lineage: Eukaryota > Metazoa > Arthropoda > Insecta > Coleoptera > Chrysomelidae > Octodonta > Octodonta nipae. The sequence goes on along the minus strand of CM067221.1, from coordinate 27,144,428 downwards.
AGAGGGAGTAGCTGTTGATAAACAGAAAATCAAAGCTGTCCAAGAATGGCCGATACCTAAAGATATCCACCAGTTTCCTGGGGTTATGAACGTACTATCGTCGTTACGTAGCCCGATTTGCCAACATCGCAAAGCCACTTACTAGACTCACAGAGGGGACGAGGAATGTCATCATTCGAGACATTGAAAAGAGCTTTGACGAGTGCTCCCATATTAAGTTATCCTTTGCTAGATGGAAACTTCGTATTGGATACCGACGCAAGCAATGTCGGAATTGGTGCTGTGTGCTTTCGCAGATCCAGGAGGGCCAGGAGAGAGTCATCGGATACTTCAACAAGATCCTTGAGCAAGCCTGAACGGAACTACTGCGTTACTCGCAGGGAACTCCTGGCTGTGGTAAAGGGGGTAGAACATTTCTACAAGTACCTTTACGGTAGAAGATTACTCCTGAGGACTGATCATGCAGCACTGAAGTGGCTCCTGCAGTTTAAAAATCCTGATGGACAGGTGGCACGGTGAATTGAGCGGTTGCAAGAATTCGACTTCGAGACTGATCATCGAGCTGGAACAAGCCATAAGAATGCTGATGCTCTATCGAGGAGACTATACCCTTATGACTGCAAACATTGTCAGCGAGATGAAGAAAAAGGGGCTGTTCTCTGTAGAACTACCGCCATCGATGACCATTGGCAATCTGCGGAGATCCAAAAATAGCAGAAATGTGATCCAGATTTGAAAGAGTTATCCGGTGGAAGGAAGAAAACCGCAAACCTACGTGGCAGGAGATTTCCCGATACTCACCAACCATAAAGTCGTACTGGGCTCAGTGGAACTCCCTCATCCTGGAAAATGGACTTCTGAAACGCGTGCTGGAAACTCTAGAGGAGGGGAAGGACAGAAAACAGATTGTAGTCCCCAGAAATAGGAGACCAGAGGATTTGCGAGAGCCACATGATGGTACAACTGGAGGACATCTGGGAGTAACAAAAACCCTGGGGAAGTTGAGAGAAAGCTTCTATTGGGTAAACTGCCAAGCAGATGTTAAGGATTAGTGCAGTTTGTGCAGCAGGTAATGGGCCGCAGAAACGAGCAAAAGCCCCCATGAGCCAATATAATGTGGGCAGTCCATTTGAAAGAGTAGCCATTGATGTTGCCGGGCCATTTCCAGAATATGACTCCGGAAATAAGTTCATTGTGGTGGTCATGGACTATTTCAGTAAATGAGCCGAAGTTTCCAAGATGTCTGCAAACTTCTGAAGATCAATAAAACACTGACGACAGCATTACACCCGCAGTCCGATGGAATGGTAGAACAGATGAATAGAACCATTAATCGTCATTTGTCAAAGGTAGTCTCTGACCACCAAAGAGACTGGGAACAGTATCTTCACTTGTTTCTAATGGCATATCGTTCGTCTGTGCACGAGTCAACGGGTCAGACCCCAGCAAGCATTATTATAGGACGAGAATTACGACAACCATGCGATTTGAGGTTTGGATGTCCCCCAGGTGAAGGCTATGTCAGCCAGTTACGTCAGAAAGTAAACGACATCCACCAACGAGTCCGATTAAATATCTAGAATACCAGTGCCCGAATGAAGGAAGCCTATGACATCGGAACCGAGGGAATTCCAAGTTAATGATCTTGTTTGGTTGTATAACCCGCAACGTTGACCAAAGCCCAAGTCCGCAGCATCCAATCACCCGATGACGCGATGACCTCCGAACAGTTTATGGCACTGTACTCTGATGGGCAGAAAGTGCAGCACGACGTAACAGAGGAACCCCGAGACCTGTTTGAGGTGCCCATACAATATGCCCTGGCTCATTGTGTGGCCCGAGATCTCGGGATGTCCAGAGGAATACCCAAGGTGTTTGCTAAAAAGTACGGCCACTTCCAGAAGCTGCGGGAGCAAGATCTAGTGGTAGGGAAGTTCCTTCATCTCGAAGATAAACAACCAGTGGGTACCAGAGACATCTTTTATTTGGTAACGAAAACATTCTCGCAGAACAAGCCAATATACAGCGATCTCTGGAAGACTCTGGTAGAATTGAGGAATGTGATGATGTAGAAGAATCTGATGAAATTGGCGGTCCCAAAGATAGCCTGGGGTTGGGTGGACTGAATTGGAGGGTGGTGAGAAGTATGATGAAAACAATCTTTCGATTCAGTGGCATCGACATCCTGGTATGGTGTCTTAATATTGAGACTGTTACTTCCACCAAACTTCCCGTTGTGGAAATGGAGAGTCCCGCAAATATCGTCACACCAGAAAGGATTCTAGGACATTCCGGGACGAAATGGTCTTAAGGAGGGGCAATGTTACGAGAATTCATCCGACAGCTGGTGCAATCGGCCATCAACCAATTCGTGGAAGGGAGATTATTCCGATACTTCTGGGAATCCGAAAATTTTGTCTCTCAACAGGCCGACCGCTGTCTTTACTGGGAATTCCCTTAAAGCTTCCAGAACATACCAAAGAAGTTTCCCGATAGTTCGTTGACTTGCCAGAGTAATTCCAAGAGAAATATATAAAAACGGACAGCTGGTGATGGGATTCAGTATTCTATGGTCGTATTGTTAAGATATGATAAATTGTAAATAGTTTCTGTGAATATAAATTGTGTTAAAGTAGTAGAAATAAATTACAGTGAGTTGGACTGTGTTTTTAAATAAATCCAAGAACTGAACTGAACCCGAGTGTGAAAATAAAATCATTTCAATACAAAGAACAGGCAAAAAAGACCATCAGCCTTAATATAGATAATGTCGAGCTATCAATATTCAAGGTGTTCGAATTGACAGTAGAGATGTTTTGTGACTTTGGGGTTTCTAATACATGAAATACAGATAGCTCGGGATAAGTATTCTCCAAGAATAAATAGGCCATCTTATTGAATCAATGGCAAGAGGTATTGGGGAGTAAATAGATAACCGCGGTGGAAAAACCCATTATTAACAAAATTCTATGAAAATATCAAACTCCTTGGGATTTTTTATTCAAATTTTAATCAGTTACTTCTTAATATACCATCTAAGTTTTACCTAAACAATATTAAATTTAATGGCGGCACTTCACTTGGTGTTAGCGTATTTTTGTTTTGAATCGCTAAATTCGCCCAAATATTTGATGTATTTGCAAATATTCCAAACGTGCCATCCACACATATTGCAAAACACTCAACCATGCCAAATATGTTTGAATACCAGTAAATGTGACACGTGACTATAAACAAAATTAATGAAAAATGTTTTTTATTTATTTTTTACCTACCTCAGTATTCGTAGATGGGTTGCATTTATAGATGGCTTACAGAAAACTATTCATGTATTTGTAAGCAAACCATGTTGGTTTGAATACGCTACACGTGCCTGCTCCTGATGTTTCTGATTTCTTAATTTTTGTGTTATAATCCCTGAACGCAGACATCAAAGATTATCTCTCTTTCTTTAAATCAGCGATTGTGCATTGGTTGTCCAATATTGTTTTGGATATCTATCCATGCACCATTTATTTTATTTTTATTTTTGTGGCTAGTATGTTTGGGGTCACAAATGCAAGGATGCATTGGTACAACTCGAGAAACTTCATGATGTTATTTTTCGACCACTTCCATTTTGCCACAAACACTACTTTGCCATTAAAAACAACACTAGTTGATCACGATCGAAGCGCCGCGTGCAACTGTATGAACCAAGTGTGGACGGGTAAGGCGTATTTGCTCTTAGCGGTATTCGACTTATTTGTTCAAATAAAGCAAAAATAGCGAATAACCTCTCGCCGTTTTTGGACAAATGTAGCAAATATACGAATACGCTACACCAAGTGAAGTGCCGCCATAAACATCTCGTTCTGGGCTCTGAGCACTTGTCAAATTGGTGAACCGGTTTATTTATTAGTTGGTTTTGTCGTAGCCAGACTTAATGTTTGTAATGCTCTTGTAAATAATTTCGAATAAATTATTTTCAATTTACTCTTATTTTCACGTTGTAATTATAATTATCTTAATCATAATTCAAAATTAGTATAGTTATAAGAAAATAATAGTATACAAGGGAGTTTATTAGAAAACAGTTCCTGTAAAATAAGAAATGTAATAACAGTTATTCTAAAAAGTGAATAAAAAATTTCAGCATTACTAACCTACCTGCTTAATATACGGTATTGAATGCTTGTAGAATTAAAAATATTAACGAAAATAACAAGAATTAGAATTTGGATGAGATTGACGTTAAAAAACAATGTTATTATATTAGCAATATATTTAATATTTTAAAATAATATGTATTTTGTAATATAAAGGTCGATTAAGGCAAAAGATTTTATGAAATATGATTGTGTTAGGTTTGAAACTATCTAGATATTTGTTACATAAATCTTATGTACCTACTTAATCCTTTCTCATTCTCAAAAAATGAGTTTAAAAAATATTACAATTATTAGCTTGAGTATATAAACAATTTACTACAACAATGAATCATGTTTTAAATATCGTTACATATTTCAAATTATTTGAGGCTGTACGTAAATGAAATAAATTTCCTAGGATTTTATTTAATATTTGATGGGTTCTCAATAGGTCCGTTAAGCTAGCGGGGACACTATAGCGGAATCCAAAATAACCCATACCATAATTTTTTACTAATTTTTTATCGCCATACAAATTTTTTACTCTGAAACCCACCCCCGTTATAGCTTCCCCGCTAGCTTAACGTTTAAGCTAGCGGAATATTTTATAACTTCAAAAGGAAAACAGCTATCGACCTTATTCCACCGCCATAATTTTTTACTCGTAAACTACTAGAAGAAGGTTTATTGTGGTTATCGCAAAAACCACCCCCTACCCCTCACCACCCTTGAAATTTAGTTTCGTTAATCCAGTAGGTACTTTATAACGGAAATAAAAATAAAGTATATCATAATATTTTACTACTTTTCTGACTAATTTTTTACCGCCATAATTTTTTTTCTTCTAAACCTACCCCTATTCTACCTACCCTACTACTTTAACGTTTACGTCAGCGGAATATTTTATAACTTCAAGAGTAAAACATCTATGGACTTAATTCCAGCCATAATTTTTTACTCCCTACCCCTCACCACCTTTAAAATTTACTTTTGTTCATCTAGTAGGTACTTTATAAGGGAATCAAAAATAAAATATATCATAATTTTTACTACTTTTTGACTAATTTTTTTCCGCCATAAAAATTGTTTACTTCTAAACCTACCCCTATACCACCTACCCTACTACATTAACGTTTAAGCCAGCGGAATATTTTATAACTACAAGAGGATAAGAGTTATCAACCTAATGTCACCGCCATATTTTTTCACTCGTCCAATACTAGAAGAATGTTTATAGTGGTTATCGGTAAAGCCCACCCTCTACCCCTCACAGCTCTTAGAAATTAGTTTCGTTAATCTAGCGGCTACTTTATAACGGAATCAAAAATAAAATATATCATAATTTTTACTACTTTTTGACTAATTTTTTTCCGACATAAAAATTTTTTACTTCTAAACCTACCCCTATACGACCTACCCTACTACCTTAACGTTTAAGCCAGCGGAATATTTTATAACTACAAGAGGAAAAGAGCTAACTACCTAATTCCACCGCCATAATTTTTTACTCGTCAAGTACAGCGTCATCAGTTAATAAGAAAATGCATTAATAATAATGGTGGAATTTTCCAAAATTCAACTTAATTTGATTTAGTGAAAACTTTGTCATCGGTTTTTATTTTAATTTTTGTTTTGAGTTAAATCACAAATATGTAATGTTTTAGTTGTTGACTTTAGTATATTTAATAAAACAATACTTTTTGTTTCAAAGCCAACTAAATGAAACACTGTTTTTTTAAATTTACGTTTTCGAACGAAGTCTTTATTTAAGTTAAATAATGCCATTCGTATTCTGTAGCTATAAAATTATTGTAATCCCAAAAATCCATATAAACAAATTTCTGAAATTTAATATTTTTTTATGCTATGGTAACAATAAATGAAATCTAAAATCAAATTAATATTCTTACTTTATTGAACAGCAAAATAATATTAATTTAATTAGGACTCTCAGTTGAGTTTAATTAATGCAAAGTTTTGGTGATTTTTTCATTGACTGTAGTTTTTGATACACTTATTTTTATGGAAATTTATCTAAATTTACTTTAGTTTGTAAATTTTTTACCCAATAAACTGTTTGGTCGATTTTTGTAAATTTATTGTAGGATATTCGTTTAAGTGAAAGACTTAACTGTGAATTTTTAAAATATCTTTTAACTTATTGTACATTAAAAATTGTTTAATGGTTGTTAATTTAGGGGATGTATTTAAAACATTTAAATTGTCTGAAAATAGAAAAAAAAATCAGTTTCAAATGTGTTAACAAATTTGTTTTTGAGAATTCCTTCATCGATATTTCGGGGAAAGACGATTACTAGTATAGACAGTCTGGCCGAACGTTGTAGTTTAAAATTCTATTCTCAGGCCAAATCTGAGAATATATTTTGTTGCGTCGTATTTTTCCTGTTATCATTTATTTGATATAAATAAGTTCTATCATTTTCAGCAATGTTACAACAAATATGTGTATTTGTGTGAGTTGTTTTCACAATTATTAAGAATTAAGGCCGAATTGAACCCGAACATAGTAAATTACATAAAGAAATAAGCAAAATATTATTCGTAGCCAAGGGCGTACACAGTTTTTAGTAAGGGGGGGGGGCGAATCAGGAAAAAAAATATCCTAGAGGGGGGCAAATCATGAAGAAAAATGCCCTAGAAAGAGGTGCAAATCAGAACAAATTTTGGCTTAGGGGGAGCAAGTCAGCAAATTTATAGGAAATTTTGTAGGCTCACGGCAGATTTTTCGACACGTCCATGTTCGAAGCTAAATATACAATTCATCAGTATTTGTCGATTAGCTATCGAACCTCAGAAATTTGTGAAAATTAAAACAATCTTTCATTTCATGATATACATTTGTTGTATGATTGAGGACGAAAATTATAATAACATACAAGGTGGGCTACATATAAATCACTGATTTCGTCTTTTTTATTATTATTTGTGCATTATTGTGTTTTATATCAATATTACAACGTGTTGTCTCCTGACTGATATTTATTGATCAAAAATTGATGGAACACTCTGTTTGTCCCTAATAAGAAAGAGAAGAAAACCGTAGGATCATAAGAAGTGCATCTACTCTTGGTTGATCTGCAGACCACGTAAACGGTGAAAAATCCTTCATATTTATAAATCCGTACGTCCGAAGGTTTAATTACAGACAAAAAATATCTTAAATTTAATGGCTACTACCACTTTTGTTTTGAGATTGGTCTAGTCCAAACCATTGGTATGTTTTAATCTGCAAATTATCTAGGATTCGAAATATTCTTTATCTTGTTGGGACATACCGAGAATTTGAAAAAATCGAAATAATTTGCTTCTTGAGAAACTGCTTAAGATCTAGATTTCAGTACATAAAAATTGTTGACATTTTCTAACGAGAAACGAGTTTGGAGTTACCTATAGTTCAATAGGAAAATATTCAGTAGTGTAAATTTTAGATCAGTATTGATTTTGCGGACAAGTAGTACTTTCTGAGAAAATATTATTTGTAATTTTTGTTGTGATTATAATTCTGACATTAATATAATGTAATTTTGACAATAATCCGAAGGGGTTATGCAACAAATCATCAATCAGAAGACAATAGAAATGACATTAAATATTAGAGTTTTCATTGGGTTGTTTGTTATCTGTATTTATGAAATTTTGTGCAAATGACGGAAACTTTTAGGTTACAAAGAAAAATCTGCCAATAATTACATCGAACATGTTATGTAAAAATAATCCTACAATAATAAAATATTATATAAAAAAATATATCGTGAATTATTTCTATAAATGTAAACAGTCTGAAATAATAGGGATAGCAAAGGCCTGGCCTACTTTTTTAATTTCGCCTCAACTCTTTATCTTATACAGACAAAATAACGACAATAATTTTCATCTCATAATTTTAATGAATTAGGGTCGATTTAAGACTGCTGGGCGACTGCTAGTTAATAGAAAAGTAGATACATAAATAAATAAATTATAGAAATATTATATTTTTTTGGGAATGACTATTATATTTGTACAGAAATTGTTTATAATTACAATTACCAAACGTTTCAAGGTATAAATCACGCACAGTAGTAGACGTAGGTAGTTATTTACAATACACATGCAATTATTTAAAAATGAGGTGCAAATCAATCCGAACTGGTCATTTAGGGAGGTTACTCATACGATAAATATTATAGGGCTTGAGAAAACAAAAATCGATGTTCTAGAATCTATATATAAATAGGCAAAGACAAACGATTAGGTACCATTTTCTCCTGTGTCTCTCAACCGATTTTCTTCACTTTTGTTTTGTTTAGTAGCTACTGACGACCTTCAGTGCAGAACGTTAATATTAATTTATAATATTGGTTCATTCATTAAATAAAATATAATAAAAATTCATTATTTACGTCCATAATGTCACCGCTAAACAACTGAATTTGCCGCCGCCGCCAGACTCAAAACATTGAGTAATTATATATAGAGAGGACAATGCTGTTATATACTTAGAGCATGTATTTCTGGAAGTGGCATGCAAGCGTTGTTATTGTTTAGTGGTAAAGTAATCGTTGTATGTTATAATTATACAGGGCGATTCCAGACATGTTAGTAATTTTTTTCGTAGGTGGCACATAAACAGTTGCATAATTATATAGGGATGTCCATTAGCGGTTGAATTTACAGGGTTCTTGGAATAGAAGGTGCAGTAGAATTACAGTTTAACAGGGTGGTGCAAAAAATATTATACAGAGATGTATATACCGGGTGGCGGGAATGGAAATGCAACATTTCGTAACCCAAAAGCAGTTGTAAATATAGGGAAGATGAATTATAGGGTGAGAGGAATTATAGATATACAGGATGATGATAAAAATTAGAAAAGTAAATGATTTATAGAGTATCCCACGAAGAGTTCCATATATATCATGATTGAAATATAGGTCGGGGTAGAATTATAGTGAATTATAGTTATAGAAGATAGTTAAAAAATTCACAAACAAAAAGAGTACATACGGTGGCTTATAGGCAGTGTCATATACAGAATGGTTTACAGGGTGGTTCAAATTATGCGTGGTCCCTGAGCAGTTGCATATAAGGGTGGGGGACATATATAATGAGATGGAATTATTATAATGAGGATTTTAATAAATGTTAGAGAACTGAGTGCATTTATAGTTATACAGGGAGGTTAGAAAAAATAAATATGTAGAGTAGCCCATTAGCGGTTGAATTATTGTCATATTAAATTAAGAATTACGAATTTGAACACAAATAAAGTCCTATGAATTATATCTAAAAAAACTTGAATTTCGTTACTTATTTGTAGAAGCGAGATGTAAGATCGACATCTAAGATTTTCGAGGAAACTATCACACAGAGGTTCCGAATCTGGATCCGTTCCGTGTAATTGCTGTTCTCCCTAAAGTCCTAGGATAGAATCTCACGATAAAATTTTCAGGTTACTTAACCTGCCAGAGATTTTGACAGAATTGGTCGAATTTCGACCACTGGGCGACAGCTAGTTAATCTAAAAGCATAAGAAGGAAAGCATAATCATTACGTTTTTTATCGTATGCTATGTCGAATTAAAAGAAGAACCTGGCAAGATATTTAATTAAATAATTTTCCATTATTTCGACAAGTGAACAAGAAACCTTATCGCGAACACTTCGAGGATCAGTTTTGGTGCATTAAGAAATTTGTTGGAGAACTTCCCAACTCGATGTACATTAAACACATCAAAATCAATCTCTCATAGTTGCGCCGACAAACAACAACCCATCCGTAAACAATGGGCTTTAATTCAAGCCGATCGATCTCCAAAGTATTCATCAACCATTAGCCATAAAGTGCAGAGAAGGAAACCCCTTATAAAGTTTTCATCCATCGAAAACTTTGAAAATTTCGAAGACGACGTAAGACAAGGAACTTGTTTAATTTAATTTAAATCGTGCAAAGTTTTCTTTATAAGAGTTCCTGTTTGATCTTCGAAGAGATCGAATCCGCAGTATTCCATCGTGCTTCACTACACACCATAGTTTGATTATTGCTTTTCTACTTCTAGAAATTCAATGTGATTTAGTTCCTTTTGAACTTCGGCCGCGCTTTGTAATTCGAAAACTATGTCGACGGTCAATTTGCATATTTAAACAACTTAGGCAGGACCGAATATAAATATAAAAGAAGAGAACTGACTCTGGGAATAATGATGGCATCCATCCTGGATGGAATAAATTATCGCACAGTTTACTCTTGGTTAGGCGTCGGTTTCGAGGTTAAAATTAAAAGTACAAAATGAACATTAATAATTCAACAGTTAAATTCATCCACTCCGGTCGGATTTTTAAACATGTTTAACAGGATGTTGTCGGGCAAGAATAAGATTTCGTTACTGATTTTTAAGTTTTACGAAGTACATTTTAAGGAGAAAATGAAACATTACAGTCAAGTTTATTGTCAGGAATACCAACGCCAACGACAAGAAAGATAAATATACTATTTTTATCAGTTTCTCTTATTATGTGCGTTCAGGTTTACTCGAAAATGAATTTGGATAGTTTTAACTGAGTTCTGTCAAGTGGGATACGAAAGTGGTAACGTATTTTCTTCAAGGATGCTTATACAGTTTTTAAGAAAATCGGCAAATACTTTGATATAGTAAACTTTATTTTATAAAAAAATAAAAATGAAATGTCTCTGCTCTGAACTTGGGGTGTAATTAATCTAGATTAACCAATTTAAGAGTCTCAGTTCTACTATATGGACGTTTCCGATTCGTCAGTAGATGGAGGTTTTCAATTAATATGTGTTATGTATGTCTAGATAAGTTGGAATCACATGGAAAACGTTCTTAAGAATAATATTAGGGAAATATATTTCATTACAAGATTTGCATGGTCTGAAACGTATAACGTAATCATAAAACTTCACTTTTTCAACTGTATACGAGGTTTCTCAGCAATTAAGAATTTTGCTTAGAAATGACTTAGCTTTCTTTCTGACAAAATCTAAAATTGTTGGAAAACAGGTGTAATTAGAATTAAAAACTGCATATCTTATGCCACATGAGTATAAATCTAATATAAAAAAAATCTCGTGTCACGGTGTTAGTATTCGAACTCCTCGGAAACGGCTCGACCGATTTTTATGAAAATATTTATATATATTTGACAGGAAAGAGAATAAGACGTAAAGTATATTTCATACTAGGTGATTGGGGTGTCCATATAAAAAAATGGTACATAAAATTAAAAAAAGTAATTTTGACAAGTAATGTCAAATTAAATTATAGTAACCGACTTCAAAAAGAAGGAGGTGTTCTCAATTCGTCTGTATCTATATTTTTTTTGCTTTTTTATTTTTTTTATTTGTTTGTTCACCGATTACTCGGAAACGGCTCAAGGAATTTCGACCGTTTTACTCAGTCCTGTTTGGGGGTATAGCGAAGTGGTCCCATATTTTTTTCATTAACATAGCTTGTACCGTTTCTTAGAAAATGGGGAAAAACTATTTTTACTTATTCTCATATACTCTATATCTTGGTGGAGGCGCAGGTTTTATTAAAATTTGGAAAATTTTATTCGGAACGTGGAACAAATTGAAGAGAAATTGGATTGGTTCCGGGATATGTCCAAGTGGTCAGGTATTTTTTCAATAACATAGCTTGTATAGTTTCTTAGAGAATGGGGAAAAACTTTCATTCCATGTTGTTTTTAACTTGATTACAAATTATAGTATCTTCAGTTCTGTTAAGATGTAATTTAAAAGTTGATTGGAAGTAAATCCCAATAAATGTCAGTGACAACTTCAAGTAGAGATTCTTATTTGGTTTCTATAACAGTGTGTCTTCATAAGTTGAACTCAAACGGAAAACGTTCTGATGAATATTATTTAGAGAAAAAAATATTCTTCATAATCATTTTTTGTTGCAAAGCTTAAAGTTGGACTTATAGAATGTGGCATATACATTTTATCTCCATAAATTGACAGATATAGGGGAAAAACTACTACCATTTTCAGTAATACACCATCATGCACCAAATATTAGATACTTGAATCAGCTTAAATTTATTCAAAATTCGGAATATGCCAATGTAACATGTTTGGCTTAAAATTCAACTGATATTTAAAGTGAAATTTTAAAGAGTGTTCCATATATAGGATAGGTAAACTTAGAACGTAGTTGAATTACATGTATTTAAGACATCGCGAAAAAAAGGTATATTAGGGGATTCGTAAGTAGATGCATATATACAAAGTGGTTGAAATAAAGGGGAAGTAGTACGGAGTGGTTCGAAAAAGATATATTAAGTGGACCATAAACAGTTGTATGTATCAGGTAGTTGAAAAACGGGTGAAGTTGAATTATATTTATGCAGGGTGAGTAACAAAATGTTATATTGTTAGGGTCATAAGAAGTAGCATATACTATGTGGGTGAATTAAGGGTAAAAAGGAATTATATTTATACACGATGGATAAAAATGAATGTAAGCAGTTAGAATGTTTGAATTTTCTTGAGCTAAGTAATGAAATGGGTTGACAAAAAAATTATAAAGTAGTTCACAACTTTTCAAGTAACATATTATAGGATGGTTGAAATATGTAGCAGTATATGATAACAGCTATACGGGATGGTTTAAAAAATATTAAAAAGGAATGTTATGATCCACAAGCAGTTTCACATACCGGATAGATGAATATAGGGTGGACTAGAATTCTCAGTATACAGAGTGGTGAGAAAAAATGTTATATTGGGTGGCACATAAGTAGTTGCATATGCAAGATTGTTGAAATATAGCGTGGAGTAGAATGATAATTATACAGTGTGGCTAAAAAAATGAAGAATTTTGTTACATAAGGTAGAGCATGAGCTGTTGCATATATGGAGTACCTAAAATATGGGGAGAAGTCAAGTTATAGTTGCACAGTGTGATTCAAACAACAAGGTTAACGAAATTTGAAAATGAAGGATAGTTTTAATGAAGAGAAAATATATTTTATACTGAGCTTTAAAAAATATGGTGAAAAAATGTGAAATAGCGTAACTCATATTCAGTTGCACAGATACGATACTTGAAATATAGAGAGGAGTAGAGGTAAGTAGTTTAACCTTAAATAATTAATAAGCAGTTGGAGTTTTGATGAAATTTCTTGGAAATTAGATGAAATTTCTTGGAAATTAATGGATTTATATTTATACAGGATGGTACAAAAAAGTCAAACTGGTTGGTCGAAAAGTAGGTGCACATACAAGGTGGTTGATATAGAGGATAGAATTGAAATATTAAATAGTGTTGATAAAAAAATGTTCTACATTATTTTTAAGATATAACATGATCTGTTGCATATATGCAATATCTGAAACATGGGTCAAAGTAACATTACAGTTATACAGTATGATTAAAACATGTTAGAAAAAAAATGCATATACGGGGTAGCTGACACATGAGGTGGAAACAAATTATATTTTCCAGAATGGTTACAAAATATCTCTAAAAAGGTTATTTAGTTTAGTTATACAGGATGGTTAAAAAACTGATGACCAGTATGTTTTAATGGGTGACTAATTGGCAGCAATATATACAAGATAGTTTAAATATAGATAGAAATTTTAGCTACAGAAGGAAGTTCTTAAAAATAATGAATATAATTGTTAGGTAGGGTGGCCATCAATAGTTGCGATTCGAGTAGAGGCAATATCGAAAAAGTTAATTACATTTGAAAACTGCATCCAATTAAGCTATTACATCACTAAAAATTATGAAATAAATAAATTAAAAAAAAAAACCGACTTCAAAATAAAATTAACTAAAAAGCACCGAAATAATTTATGCTACAAACAATTAAATACTTTTTATGAAGTCGGTGCCAATTTGAACAGCGAAGTTGCGAAGTACAACTCATCGATGTACTTCCCAAAATATTTCCACTTTCGATCGGCACCGAATTCATAAAAAGTATTTAATTGTTGTAGCATAAATTATTTCGTGCTCTTTAATTAATTTTGTTTTGAAGTCGGTTTTTGTTTTTTTTTTAATTTATTTATTAACGTTAATTCTTACAATAAATCTGGAAACACTTAATATTTCCGAAACAGTTGAAGATAGGTCTAGGACATTGTACATGAATTATGTATAGAATTTTCTGGAAAATCCAAAAAATAAATAATATACATGAGCTTGCATCCCAAATAAGAAAGTTGGTATTGTCCACTGTCACATTACACACCCTATATAATTTTTTTGTTGAAAAAATGCGCATTTAAAAATACATATCGACGTGTCCAAGCGTGTTTCCCAACACGCCCTTCTTTATTCGGTATCGAATTTATTCCATTTAGCTGTTCCACACTGTATATGAAGAGAGCATTAGTTATATGCTTTTACATTGGTTCTGAAGTGACCACAAGTTACAGTGATTGTGTAACATTATTTCAGACCATCTTGGATTTTCCAGCGTTAGTCCGTATCTGTAGTCAATGTTGTAGATCAGTATTGCTTATTGCTTTTTCCGTAACCGTAACGACGGAGCTTTAAGGAAACATAGAAATGCCCGCACGTTTTATTACATCGAATAATTAACGCAAACACCAAGAAATTATTTGTGATATGTAGGGCATGCAATAATGTTTGAGAATAAAAAAAGGAAATAAGATGGTCAATTATGCTTAATAATTTAATCCATGTGAATTCATTCGGATAGCAGTGGCTATGCCCACTTTTCTGATCTAGACTCAACTTCATTTCTTAATAAAATACTCTATTTGAGAAATGACCCTCAACAACGCCCAAACGTAAACACTTTATGAAATTTGGTCAAATGTATTATATTATATGTTATAAAAGTATTAATTTTTAAAATTATAAATAATGATTTTTTACCAGACAAAGGTTAGTGAAATTAATCAATATCTTAAATTTTACACCGAAATGATCGATTAAATAAGATTAACTTCATACTCCTCTATACCTATTCAAACGGCCTAGGAGACGACATTTTGTAATTCATAATTTTCGTTTTACATCCATAAAGTTACTTTCCTAATATACAACGTATCCGTGGAAGTCTATATTCATCAACATCTAAAGCGCTCCGCTTCCAATCACGTATAACAAGATAAATAGACAAGTCAAATAGAAATTTGGCACTTCGATTTTAGCTGCTTGCTTGTGCTGCTGATGCTGTTTCAGCTTTCCACTCGGCTTGAGAGGGGTGAAAAGCTGACACCTTCATCTACGGGTCAACTTCCATTCCGTAGTGAATCGGAAGTTAACTTCGTGGGCAGAGGAAAATCGGTCATATACACTGAGAAACAGTCATTTAAATTTCACGTTAAAAGAGATATATAAAAACATAAAAATATACAATAACAGTTGGTGATAAAAACAGTAGTAGAAGAAATCCAACAACAAAGTGATCTAAAGATAAAGCATGGCTAATTGACATAAAATTCAAAATTATCTAATGATGCGTTTTTATTGTTTAAAAAAAAAATCGTTAACAATTCAGTATTTGTCTTTTACATGAAATCCACCAGTGAAACAGTGTGTGACAATATTGTAGAAAAATCAAAAAATCGTACCTTAGAATGGAAACTCGAAATTACAAACAAAAATTATTTTGAAAAGATTCTTGAGGAGGTCTTGAAACTATTTTGTTTGTTCATTAGGTTTTATATGCTCAAAATTATTTCCTGTAACAGATAAGCATTTGAAAATTGTATATAGAGAACAAAGTGTAGTAAGACAATTTCGTCAAATTGCCCAGATTTGTCGAAATACAGTTAAGTATAGCATAATATACAATGCATTACTTATATACAGTAATATTGGTTGATTATTTTGTAGACATCTCTTTCTTTAAGAATAACTGTGAAGAAGAATATCTGTTTCAGGAGAGAAAACCCAATGAACAGGTAAAAAAAAAATTATTGTTAATAACTTTTACTTATTTTATAGTTAAAAGATTCGTATTAACTCAAGAAGTAGATCTTCTCATACACAACCCCTATGTTATTTCCTGAACGATAGTTGTTGCATAGTTTGTCATCGTTTAAGCACCTTTTTGGGAAATGACACCACAATTCACGAAATTACTGTATATTTCCAAACTATCAAAGAAAAAACAAATTTAAGTATTTCGAGAATTGTGGTGTCTTTTCCTAAAAAGTGCTTAAATATTGTTGTAAAATTATCTACGCCGTCCCTGGCTAAAGTAACATAAAACATTCAAGTCGACTGAAGTAGAAAAAAAGAATATCCGCAAGGTCGATCGTGATAGAAAATCCTCGAAAAGACTCGACAACCGGGACGATGACGCTCGAAATTCACTGGAAGAATTCCATGCAGATTATAAAAGGAACGGCCAATCATCGCAGAGGTTAGTAGAGCTTACTTGTTGTTATGATTTCGATGTTATTGTATAGAATGAGCTGTTGATAATATTTGATGTTTTACGTGTAAATAAAGGTTCTAGAAAGTGAAGCGAATATTAGTTTTTAAAATTAATTAATTGAACCCACGGAGGTTATAACAATATTGAAACCTATTATGGAAGATCTTTATTAAGGCCCATATTACCTTACTGGATTGCCCTATCATTATTATTAAACCAGCGTTGGAAAGTAGAAGAATTGATAAAGAGTTTTCCCAAATACATATAAATAACCGATACAGATGAGTACTGAAAATAAATAATTTGAAGAACGCGTGATCTTTAACCATTAATTATTATTACCAAATACTGAAAATTTTAATATTACGTAGAAACAATAAAGGATTTATGTAATAAACTCAATGATAATTAATCTGATGATAATTAATCATTTTGGATACCCAAAAGGTGTAAGTTCTGTAAAATTTGGTTTATTATTATTTGGTATTTATAAATGAAAAATGTCTTGACAGGAATACGAATTGCATATTGTGTAAAATTTACATATTTAAAGAATGATATCACAGTTTTTTCTATTACTAATTATTATCAGTTTGTATCAGTAGTAGGCCAGAGCGGTTAGCTCCCCAGAGAGCAAAAGAAGATAATTTTTACTAGGATTGTGATTATTGGAGTCTTCTATTTGAATGATACAAATCACAAATAACACCCAATAAACTATACTAAAGTGCTTGGGATAAAATAAGGGTGGTAAATAGAGGTGCAAATAGTTTTCTCAATTTCTGACCAAAGAATACTTCCTAGCAAAATTTACAAATACAAAAGTTGTAGAGAATTTTGCCCTAGGGCATTTTTGAAACCTATCCTTAAAATACTCTCTTCGAGGTGTCATTCCTTTGTACGCAAGACAATATATATAATATATATTGTTTCTGGTGAGGGAACCTTTATCAGTTGCGCTTCCCACAATTGAACGTCCTCTCGAACACTTTTTTATGTATTCGATACATTTCGTTAAATTTGAAGACGCGAGATGTCGGTCTTACATCTCGCGTCTTCAAATCTATCCTTCAAATACTCTAAATATGATTAAAATAAGTGTTTTTCACCGGAAATCTCCGGACTGAATAGTTGCCGAGATATATTTTTATGATTATTTTTAAGCAAAAATAAATTTCCTAAAAGTACGATTTTTCTATTTCTTTTTCAACTCAGTCCCTCAACCAATTTTCTGTATTATTGTTTGTTTAATAGCTTTTGATGAGCTGTAGTGCAGAATGCTAAAATATATTTATGATATGGATTCATTCAATTAATAAAAGTCATTCATTGTTTACAGTATTGCCAATGTCAAACATATAATATAACAGTGTTTCCAGATTGCATGGGGCGACAATCGTAGATATTTTCTTCGTTAGGATTTACACTTAAAAAAATTAATAGTTTTATATTCAAAAACACAACCTAAATGTGAAAAATTCCAAGTTCTGTAAATGTAAGTAAATTCATTGTTGTGTGTACCCTTTTAACATTTTTAAAATATTTTTCATAATGTACATGATAAATTTATCAACAATACACAATAATTTTCTTTCTTTCATTTTGAAAATGATTTTCGATGATGGTTCTTGTGATAATAATAGGTGCTTGCGAAAAGAATGGTTTAAAATGCACCAATTTCTGCATTAATTACAGAACTTTTTATTTGCATCACTTTATTACATCATACTCGTTCCGATTAAACTGGAAGCATTCTTCCACAGTCTTTTCACTAACAATAATTCAGATTCCACCTATATCATATAGGAAAAAAAATAAAACTTTTAATCATATTTAAATTCGGCATAACAAGAATAAACAGAACCGATCATTAAAAAACTAACGAAGAAAATGAGCACTCATCAATTTAAAAAATCGTACTCTTAGATATTTTTTAACCCTGAAAATTAAAAAATAAAATTTTATAAACAAAATGTAATGTGAGTATCAACGAAAATATTCACTTCAGATATTTCGGTAAAACAGGTTTATTCTAGACAAATATAACTACACTTTGTGAAAATTCCATCAATAAAAAAACTATTTTAACGCAAATGAAAAATGAAAAACCAATTTATGTAAATGGGGTTTTTCGACATTAACTCGAAAATTTTGATGCTACGGTCAAAAATGCTCAGGGACAAAACTATAAATTTTTCAATTCTATACAATTTTTGCAATTTTTCTTAGGACTTACACCTTTGTCAGAATCAAGAAAAACTATTTCTACCACTATTTGCCACTCTTATTTCACCCCAAGCACTTTGGTATAGTTTATAGGCTGTTAACTGTGATTTGAATCATTCAAATAGAAAACTAAAACAATCACAATCCTGGTAGTACTTTTGTCTTAAAAAAAAATGTAAACAGTTTAAAACAAAGGAGCACATTCAGAGAAAAACAAATATCGTATACAAGTATGACTACTTGATCTAAGTTGCAAAACTTACCCAAACCTCAAATAAAAAAATCAACTTATATTAGAAAACATGAAAGTCTTAGTGCTCATCTTTAAAACATAATGTCACGACATTGAAAAAATGTGGAATCACTTCGGGATTCTCCTTATTACAAGACAGTTTAAGCTGTCCAAGTCAAAAAATCATATAAACAGACGAACTGAGAACCTCCTACTTTTTCGGATGTGGATCAAAAATTATTTATTCCGAATACATTTGTTTACAGGTTTGGTAAACAAGTGAATGCGACTTTTCTTAAGTAACTCAGTTGCTGATAGGGGGCTGAGTGTGTTTATACATCTGAAACACACCAAAGGTATTTCAAGGTTGACTGTAATACACAGGATCGACGAATAATTAGTATTTGCTTAGGGCCATTAAACGTGCACTATCAACTGTTATTACAGAAATCATCTCTCACAACTAAAACACTTATGACTTAACGTCTACTCAAACATGACGGCACAATGGAATAGCCAGATCTCTATATGTTTATGACACGGAACATAATCAAAACCCTCAAATCACTGGAGACTGAACAGACAACGTTATCAATAGAGTAAGCTATTATAACCACAGACCGATTCGAATACCTCAACGCACACCTAATTAGAAATCGCTATTGAGTTTATAATAATTAACATCATGATCTCGTTTGCCACACGGATGGATGATTTATGGGCACTTCACTTTCAGGTGTTCAGCAGTAAATAGCGAGAGAATAATATTATTAATGGCTAACCTCTGAACCAAAATTAATTAAGTTTAATCTAGCCTTATTGGCGGTTTTAATAAAATGCTTCTCCTCAGTCTATAACTAATATAACTCAAATTACGAAGACAATATCGAAATTAGCACAGTACGGTGACTTTGGGGCTTGTGCTCTAAGCTGCTGTATCTTTGTATGTCGGATGTCTCAAAACTCAACTCAACGTTAATTGAGGCGAGAGGGAAGAATATGACAATTTTGAGAAAAAAAATAACGTTACTTAATTTTCACAAACTGCAATACCTAGGAGAAAAACATAAATATCATACGATTGGATTATGCAAGGCAAAATCCAGGGTAAACAAAGCATTCGAAGGAGAAGGATATCCAGGTTATGTAATCTAAGAGAATAGTTTGGATATAACTCCAACCAATTGTTTCCTTTTGCAACCTCAAAGATCCGAATTGTATAAATGATCGTCAACCTTCGCAGCGGAGGTGGCCCGTGAAGAAGAAGAAGAAGTATTCAGGTTATAGGCATTATAATGAAAATGTTAGAAATCGCGACAGGAGACTATAGGCTAGGTTTTGTGACACAATTACCCAAATTGTGTAACGTAATTCTATATAAAACCAGCTAATAAACTCAGTCATAATTGAAACAATTAATAATCATAAATTGGAAAATATATAATTTCTTTGGGGATAAGGATAAAAATATTTGGTTTCTATTATCAGTTACCTTACTCTCTCAGGACCGAAATCCCCAAAAAGTCTTTATGTAATTCACCCACTTGTTAACTATTTCTGGATTTGAATCAAAAAGCTTTGTTCCAAAGTGTTTTCAAAAGGAGACATTTAGTGAAAAAATAATGTCTGTATAATAAGTCTGAATTACTGTAGCATTATAAGAGAGTTCTTTTCAATTTAGAATTTTTTTATCAATTCCTTGCCTAATTTAGCATTTAGTTAGAAAAATTACTCATTTACAATGAAATTAAAAAAACAAAATTAAGGTGTAGGATCTAAAACGTAATTCTATACTGCTATTTCGTAAACATAAATAAAAATTAATAGTTAAAAAAAACAGTCATAGAAAATTACTCTTTTAGCTAAACTAATCACGTCAATATAATATATTCAAGACAAATAAATATTACCTTGACAAAGAATAAAATTTTATTTCAGTTAAGTTTAGAAATGCTGCGTAACCTTTGCTGGGTCACAAATGTAACACCAAACCTTTGTGTAGCTTTGGTGTTAGGATGAAAACCTGCGTTTTTACACCTTTAGTTTTAATAATAACTCAAATTGTTATCAGACAAAATTTATTAAAATTAAAAACTACATCCTATTATGCTATATCAATTTAAACTGTACTCGTATAATGATTTTTTACAAAATTCCGAGGAGATGAGACCAATAAATGTATGTCCGTATAA
The DNA here is from genome assembly GCA_034190945.1 of Octodonta nipae. Lineage (NCBI taxonomy): Eukaryota > Metazoa > Arthropoda > Insecta > Coleoptera > Chrysomelidae > Octodonta > Octodonta nipae. The sequence goes on along the minus strand of CM067221.1, from coordinate 27,123,259 downwards.
TTAACAAACCTAAAGAATGATGATACTCAGATCGTCTACAATATAGTGGATCCATCTAAGTTAGAATCATATAATACAAAATGTTCTTAATACATATACATATTCAGAGAACAAGTTATTCTATTCAACAGTAAACGAGGTTGGTCAAACTAATAAATGGTAATAGTGTAAAATATCTTATATCAGGCAATATCGAAAGAGTTAATTAGATTTGAAAACTGCATCCACTTAAGCCATTGCATCACTAAAAAATATAAATATATATAAAAAAAACAAAAAACCAACTTAAGCATAAAATAATTTTCGGCTACAATTAATTAATTACTTTTTTTGAACTCGGTGCCAATTTGAACAGCGACGTTGGGAAGTACAACTTATAAATGTACTTCCCAAAATATTTTCACTTTAGCTTGGCACCGACTTCATAAAAATTATTTAATTGTTGTAGTAGAAAATCATTTAAAAATATATTTATGCCCTTAACAAACGGCTGTTGTTTGGAAATTTCAGTCTGCATTTTATCTTGAATGTGGTTGACTTTCATTTCACCAGCATATTTGACCTTCTCAAATGCAAGTTTCATGTTTATTATTTTGTTCTCAATTTTCAATCTTTGTTTAATTTTTACTCTTGCCTTCACTATTAATTCAGTGCCTTAGTAATTCCCGATTTCTGAATCAAACTTTTAAGCATGTCTGTCGAATTAAATTTGTCTTGCGACTACCGATGATTCTAGAATAGCAGTTTACAATAAAATAATAACTACCCAACGAATTCTTTTGGGCCACAAATATGGAGCGAGCTTAGACAGATAGAGATACGCCCCTCTGGTGTTCTGTTTCTCCCACCGTGTGTTACGTTCTTTAACCTATAGTTCTTGAATTTTTCACTAAACTCTCATATGTTCAACAACACATACTAGAACTGATACGAATATGCCCGAATTTCATTTACGGTTTTCTTTAGCGAGAATAGTGCCAATTAATTTCTATAAATATGTCAGTGAGACGTATTATAACGAGCAATAATCACAATTCGTGGCAATACGAATGAAATTATCAGAAGATAAACTGAAGGAGCATTTGGGTGTTCCGTGTTCTCACTTGTTTGAATCACGTCATGTTAATTGGCCTCTTGGCCACTTCGTTCCCTAGATTTAAATCCTCAGGATGTCTATTACTGGAATTGCAGGTATACTCAACAAATAATCAGACTGTTACAACATAGTTGGTCTAACAGATTACTGAATAATAACTGATCTCCCTAATGCATATTTTGTTGTCAGATTTTCATCATGAATTATTTGTGACTGTCTATATGTGTGAAAGAAACAACAATACTCGTAAAACTGAAAACTTTTAGAAGATTCTTAGCGTATTTTGAACTTAGGAAAACAGTACTTTTTGAACTAGTCTGTTGTCTTTTATGTTTGAAACAAATTTTGTGTCCCAGAATGTAATCGGTTTCTTTATTGGTGTTATACTGTTGGCACTTGCGAATTCAATTTGCATATTTTCCGGTTTTATTTCTTTTTCTCAGGCTCAGTTAATGAAAACGAAAGATCTATTACATTATACAATGTTGTTTTAGCTCAACTGCACGGAGAAGATTGCACTAAATAATAACTATAATGTTTGGTTTAGTTGCATAATCCTAATTTTTCAAGTAACAGCGGTGCCGCCGACTTTAATTATTATTCATAACAATACAGAAGCCCGAAACTTCGAAAGCCTCTCCTCGGTGCGCTGAAACTCATTTTGATGTAAATCCCGAATAATCCTCGTAAAAAATAATTGTGTTTTTAAGAAGCATTTCCCAAACAAATTATGAATACCCTTGATGGATGAATAATTTGCATAATGATTTCAATGAAAATAACAACCGAACTGTTTATTTGGTCTGGTAACCTGAAAGAAACATCATTAACGCAAGAGCAATGAACAATTGTCGGTAATTATGAAAATAAGACGAATATAAATATTTCCTAAATATAATTGTCATTTCTGGTCATCTGAATCATTAAATTAAATTCAATGAAATCCCCCAACAAGAAATAAAATGGATTTTTGGCAAAGATGGGGAAGAGTAAATAGTTACTAAGTAATTGAAGATCTAAGCCGATATATTAAACCGGACAAGTCTAAAATAAAAAAAATGAAGTTAGTTCAGGATTATGAGGATACCAGATTAATTTACAAACAAGGTTGGAAGACATATGTGGTAAAAGGCTACAACTGTGTACATGAATACATTAGGCTTTGATAGCCTTAATAATATTTATTATGTGTAGATATTTATTTTGTAGCTATATCACTGACATGTTTATAGCCCAAAAAGACGCTGATAATATTAACAATAAAAAATTAAAACAAAATGTATCGATCGAAACATCAAAGCCACCCTAAGCTTTATTGAAGGGATTTTTGAGATGAAGAAGAAACAAAATAACATGTTTTCGGAATGATAATTGTGGCATCCCTGGTTTTTATTTTTTCTGAGTTCTTTGGGATTAACACCACATAAAGTTGAAAGTTTGTATATTTCAAAAGTCCAAACGTTTCAAGGTCTAAATCACAATTTGACATGTGATTACAATATTTGTCATTGAGAACCCTTTTAATTTTTTATTTTCTTGTTCATTATGTGTTAATACCAATGAAAATGGGGTCTGATTTAGACCTTGAAATGTTTGGACTTTTGAAATATACAGACTTTCAAGTTTATGTGGTGATATTCCCAAAGAACTCAGAAAAAATAAAAAACAAAATCAAATCATACAAGTTAATAAAAATTTACTTTTAAACTGAACCCACTTAAAATAATTTGGTAAAATGCGAGTTGGACTCGTATATTTAGGGTTCCGTACCACCTTCAAGATTCTAATATTCCAGTTTCAGACAAGCAGGGAATGAGTGTATTTTCTTATATTTACCCTTATATTTTTAAAGGAAGCGTTTTAAATTTATAAAAAATATTCACTTTGATTTTCCACACATAGACTTTTTATTTTATCTGCTTCAGGACTCCCTTGATTTTTATCAGAATACAGATGTATTTAATTTTCTAATTTGGCCCCCAAAAATTAACATTAGACTTTATTTTACTAATAAACTTTCAGAGAAGTCTTTTACAATCTACTGTCTGGGTTTTGAGGCTCTATAGATTGGAAGATAAAGGGCAAAATAGGTCAAGTTTTAAATTATAAATTATTAAATCTGTTATTCAAATTATTAAAAAATACAAACAAAATATATTTTTCAAAATTTAAATAGTGTAGTTTCTAAAATGGGAATTAAGTCGATGTTTAGTATGTTTGTTACTATCTTTTAAACAAATGATTTAAAAATATGATATATTTGTAATTCACATAATGAGCCTTTTATCTGATATATTACATGATGCTTTTGAAAATTGAATCTTTATTTTCCATTTAATTGTATAATTTGTACCTAAAATTACTATGGGGGTTTTCTAATAATTTATTTTCCGTTTAATTCTATTACTTGGGGGCCAAATAATAGAATTAGGGATTTTTTCATATTTTTCCAAAAAAAAAAAATTAGGTCTTATAGTTTGGGGAATAACGGGGGGAATGGGTAATTTTTTAAAATATTTTTTAATATATTTTAAAATATTCATTTTAAAAAAATTAAAAAAATATATTTGTTTTCGTCATAATGAGCCCTGTGATTTGAATGTATTACATGACCGGTTAGAAATAATTATAATTTTTTATTTTCCATTTAATTCTATAATTTGCCTCCTAAAATTAATATTAGGGGTTTCTCCTTATTTTTCCAGTAAAGTTCAGGTGAGGGGCTATACTACAATTTTTTTCAGCTAATGTTTTCGGAGATAAGGGGTGGGGGAATGGATAATTTTTTTATATTTTTGTTAATATCTTGTAATTAATTTATTTTAAAAATATGAAAAAAATATATTTGTTTTCGTCATAATGAGTCCTTTCATTTAATATATAACATGATGGGTTTGAAACAATTTTAATTTTATATTTTCCATTTAATTCTATAATTTGTCCCCCAAAATGAATATTAGGGGTTTTTCCTTATTTTTCCAGTAAAGTTCAGGTGAGGGGCTATACCTCCATTTTTTTCTCAAAATTTTCCAGCTAATGGTTTCGGAGATAGGGAGGGACATGGGTAAAATTTTTTATATTTTTGTTAATAACTTTTAATAAATTTATTTTAAAAACATGAAAAAAATATATTTCTTTTCGTCATAATGATTCCTTTCATTTGATATATAACGTGATGGGTTTGAAACAATTTTAATTTTATATTTAATTCTATAATTTGCCCCCCAAAATGAATATTAGGGGTTTTTCCTTATTTTTCCAGTAAAGTTCAGGTGAGGGGCTATACCTCCATTTTTTTCTCAAAATTTTCCAGCTAATGGTTTCGGAGATAGGGGGGACATGGGTAAAATTTTTTATATTTTTGTTAATATCTTTTAATTAATTTATTTTAAAAATATGAAAAAAAATATATTGGTTTTGTCATAATGAGCCCTTTCATTTGATATATAACATGATAGATTAGAAACAATTTTAATTTTAAATTTTCCATTTAATTTTAGAATTTGACCCCCAAAATAAATATTAAGTAAGGGTTTCTCCTTATTTTTCCAGTAAAGTTCAGGTAAGGGGCTATACCTCAATTGTTTTTCAAAATTTTCTAGCTTATGGTTTCGGAGATAAAAGGGGGGGGGAATTGGTAATTTTTTAAATATTTTTGTTAATATCTTTTAATTAATTTATTTAAAAATATGAAAAAAAATATATTTGTTTTCGTCGTAATGAGCCCTTTCATTTGATATATAACATGATGGGTTAGAAACAATTTTAATTTTATATTTTCCATTTAATTCTGTAATTTGCCCCCCAAAATTAAAAGTAGAGGTTTCTACTTATTTTTCCAGTAAACTTCAGGTCAGAACGTATACCCCTAATTTTTGTCAAAACTTTACGTTTTATAGTTTTGGAGATAAGGGGGGGAATGGGTAAATTTTGGTATATTTTCGTTAATATCTTTTTAAATATATTTTTTTAATATGAAAAAAATATATTTGTGTTCCTCAGAATGAGACCTCTCATTTGATATTACATTACATGATGCGTTTGAAATTTTCTTTATTTTTAAATTTTTATTTAATCCTATAATTTGCCCCCCAAAATTAATTTTAATGGTTTCTCCTTATTTTTCCTGTAAAGTTGGGGCAACGCTCTATATTTCCAATTTTTTTCAAAATTTTAGGTTTAGTAGTTTCGGAGACCGGGGGGGGGACGGTCGATTTTTTTAGTTTTTCCCTCCCGAAGTACCCCTACAATCAAATTTTTTTCTTTTACGATATGTAGTCCTAATCGGGTCACCAAACTATACATTGACACCAAATTTCAACCTCTTCCGTCCAGTAGTTTAGGAGAAAATTGCTGTGATGTGACAGAGGCAGAAATCCGGAGTGATATTATAAGGGTATTCGTATATTGTATATACGGAACCCTAAAAAGAAAACAGTTACAAACACCTTTAGGGATCAGTAATTATTTTCTGATATATCTTAACATTTAAATTTATAGTCTTATAGATCCAAGTTGATAATAGAATGAAACATATTTTATAATAAATTTAGTATATTAGTAAATATATTAAAAATGGGTTGCTTAAAAAATCCTGGACAAACTATTTTTAGATATATTATATAAAAAAATAATTAAATGTTGCTTCATCAGGATAATAAGAAAATGTTATCCTGAGTAAAATATAAAACGTTTAGCATGCGCAGCCGTTGGGTTGCCCATTATTTACCAGGACGAACTACTGGGTTGCCGGGTATAAACAGGTGTGTCGATACCAGTTACTTTTGTTTAAATAATAGAATTTTTTTTATATCAACATAAGCCCTGCTTTCTTGCAAACACGTTGATATAAGGTTGTCTGCAAAAAATTATTTCCTAATAGGGGTTTGCGAATTTTTCAATTTCGAGGGGAGTGGAAATGTGTGACAAAGAGATCCGATGTAAGTATACCGTGTGGGGTGTAATAATGATGTTGCACGTGATGAGACCTCGAATAAAAGAAAGTGCGCATGCTCGGTATTTATACGACAGAAATGAAAATAGCTATCAAAATTTTTGCTAACTTCCCAAAATCGTCCCTTACTGTTCAAGCAGACCATAGTGCACACCCAAATGACCAATAGGGATATTAGGATATTATTATATAGGAATAATTAAGCCGCATTACTCACTGTTTGTCGCAAACGGCTGAGCAACGTACTTCAAATACGTCAGGACTTCTATACCAGTCAATAGAGATTTTTTAAGTGATATAAAATTCAACAGCACTAGCCATCAAGTAAATAAAAGTTTATAAGACATACCTGACATAATTTTAACAGCAAAGTCGCAGAAGTAAACTATTTGAGCCTTAAAAACCCCACAAAATTTGGGGCATATTCGTTTTTTTGCTTATAGTATTAAAATTAATGATCTGTTCTTAATGCCATTAATAGAAACACTGTAGATTATCAGGAAATCTGCAAAATGAGTGTTTATAAGATTAGATCGCAGCATTTTTCATAAAGAAAAGAAATATTAATAACGCTGAATATCAAAATTATATGTTAAATAAATCTTGCAGAATTGCAATTCAAATAATTTGTAGAAATATTTTGCAGAACGTACCGTATTAACTTCAAGGTCATGTGAAAGGAAAGGAAATATCTTGATTTCACTGCGGTGAACATATTTTGGGCTTTAAAAAATTGTCCGTATATTCAACTGATCTTGAAGGTCATGTTCCAGGAATAACCAAATGAATATAAAATACCTTTTACATGCGGGGTTAAAACTTTGTGTTCCAGATCCACTATCTATTTAACCTTGAAATGGCCTTGAAGATCATGGATACTTTCAAATGACTTTGAAGGTGGAGGTCAGGACCGAGGTCAGTATTGCATAACCAAAGTAAAATCTTTCAACCATTGTCTGGTTACGCTCCTTTCCATACTTTTTAAACGCCAAGTATATATTTTAAACCATATACCTTATTTCTAACGTGTCTATCAAATAAATGCTGAATAAAAGACACATCTACGAACTATTCGAGCGCGCAGCTCACAATCATTAAAAAGCTATATAAAAAAACTTCAACATTTAGGGCGATAAAAAGGCTACGCAAGTTATATTTCTGTTGAACGTTTCAAGAACGTTTATTACTTCAAGTGAAACCGAGAGAATTGTAATAAAAGAAGTACTCTTTTGTAAGCCTAATTTATATAACAAAAAACTTCGCTTCCCCCAATTTGAACGTAAATAAAAAAGAACTCAAATGAAATGAATTCCCTTTTTGTAAACATCAAATTCCCCCTTTCATTAAAAACCATTACAACTGAAATAAGAGAAAAAGCGTAAGAAAAGCATTCCAGTAGTTGATTAGGAAATTCCTGTAATTTTTTCTCTACATTACATCCTTTACCAAGTAATTAGGTACAATAAAAAAGGATTTTACAGCAGTAGCAGTAACAAAAGTATATAAAAATTTGCTATGGTTGGAGTTGAATTCAAACGGCGATATCCCTGATTTTACAGCAATTGGGGGCAAACATAAGTTCCTTTTGTCGGAAATACTACAACTGCACCGTTATAAACTTATATTATATACCTGACAGGATCTGTTCCGGATTTCTTGACCTTAAATTTTATTTGAATAGCCCTCGAAGGTTTTTAGAAATAAGAATATGGGTGTTCTTAGGAAAGAACAGTACATTGAGGAAAAAACTGTATATTAAGATAATCTAAACGTTTCCAAGTCTTATCTTACTTCGTTATCAATAGCAGTTATCCCAATTGTTCAATTTAATGGTGAAATAAAACTATCTTTCTTAGCTAAGCCTACACACATCAAAATATTAGAGTCAAAATCAATATCACAATAGTTTTTTGCAATACAGAACCAGAACCTTCCGCAATAATTCCGAAAGCGAATTTAACTCAATATTACAATGTTTTCTATTGGATTAACTCATCTGTTGAACATTATAAATTAATCTTGCGTCAATAAGAAATAGAGGATTTTTTTATCGTTCTGTTCAGTTGACATATTTGTTGTTTTGTGATCTCCATAGTGGGCGTGTATACGCATCTCCTGGTAAGCCGCCATAATAATTATTTCTTTCGCTAACTTTTTTATAATCACCCCGTATTGCAATAATTCCTGTCCACCCTACATTGCAACATCGGCCACCCAATATATCATTTTTAAATCACACTGTATAACTATAATTCTATTCCAGCATATATTTCAACCACCCTGTATATGAATATGCTTATGGCCACACCATATAATATTTTAAAAAACCCTGTATAACTAGAATTTCATTCTACTCTATATTCCGCGCACCCTGTAAATGCAAATAGCTTACGCTATAGGTACAAAATTATTTTTTTAACCACCCATAGCTACCCTATATAAGTGTTTTTTCTAACCACCCTGTATTGTATATGCAACTAGTTATGGGCCACCCGATAAAACACGTGGTTTCTAACATATTTGGAACCACCTAGTATAAATATATTTTTATATGCTCATAAGGTTACATTAGAAAAGTAATATGATTGTTTAGTTTTCGGAAATTTTCTAACGTTCTGCGCAACGTTTTTAAGTTTTCCTTTGATAAGAAATCTTCTGACAATAGTAAACACGAACAGAAATAGAATTAACGAAATTGGTCCAGCCTTTCACGCATGATGGCATGACCAAGGACTATAGGAATTCATTCATATTATATATATATATATATATATATATATATATATATATATATATATATATATATATACTAGTGCAAAAAAAATCTTTTTTTTTTCAAGTGGCTTTATTTCACTCGAAAATGGTCGTACTGGAGTTTTAAAAACAGCATTTTAAAGCTTCTAGTTCTAAGATCTTACGATGAAAATTTTTACACCTCAATCCTAACGAATACAAAAACAATATTTTTTACAATTTTTTTTTCGGTTTTTATTTTTTGTCTACGAAGTTGAAATTTTTTTTACTTATCCACTAAATGGATCGGATATGCTGTTCATTGAGTTTTGATTTACTTTTTTTGAAAAGTTCAATACGACCACTTCTCCCTGAGATATCGAACTTTGAATGGAAAATGATCTTTTTGTTTTTCATCAATATCGCAGCAACCACTGCTCGCACAAATTAAGAAAGGTTTAAAAATTTGAATTTTTTAAATTGGAAATATCTAGAAAACCAGTAATATTAAGTATGCCTTTTACAGTTCAATATGCCCACAATAACCTTACAAAGTTTCCTTTCAATCCATCGTGCCGTTTCTTCGTTTTCTTCGATCAAATTTTTGAAAAAAATTAAAGGATCACGATTTTGACTTTAAATTTTATGCATTTTCATTGATAAGAGTTTAAAATTATAGGGAAAAAAATTAAAATTATTTTTTTGAAAATTAAAAAAATATATGGAAAAATTTTGACTCCTAAAAATTTTAAACAAAAACTACCGCCGGCATCGGCGTTACCCAAAGCTTACCAAGTGGAGGTTGCCCCATCGGATTCACGCTTCTTTTATGTGTGTGTTTGTGTATATTTTTTACTTCCTCCGTATTTAATGATTCCAAACTCATTCTCTACGTGTGTGTGTACTTGTCATCGTCTGCTCGTTAGTCAGTTATGTTAATAAAAGGTATTACAACCCCTGCTTTCAATACCGGCTGCCAAGCGTTAAGTCATATTGATGCAGCGGGCAATCTGAAGTTGCGGAATGGTGTTCCAAATTTGCAGAAGTGCACGCTCTAATGCGGCCTAGGTCTGCAAATTTGGAAACTCTGCGCAAACGACGACCCATTATGTCCCAAACATGCTCGATGGGGTTGAGGTCTGGACTCATTGGTGGGTGTCGCAGCAAAGTGATGTCATGTTGTTCCAAAAAGCGTCTGGTGATGTTGGCTGTATGTGGACGTGCGTTATCTTGCATTAGAAGAAACGCCTTGCCGTCTGCAATCAGAGGTGTTCTCCAATCTCGCGAAACGCCGCCCCAGACCATGACTCACCCACCAGCGTAGACGACAATCGGACGAACAAAGTTCTGGCGAAAACGTTCTCCACGACGACGCCAAACAAGGGGACGTCGATCGCTCCCATGGTTGAACCTCAACCCCATCGAGCATCTTTGGGACATAATGGGTCGCATTAGAGCGTGCACTTCTGCAAATTTGAAACACTATTCCGCAGCCTCAGATTGAACGCTTGGCAGCCATTATTGAAAACAGGGGTGGCAATACCCGTTATTAACACAACTAACTAACGGGCAGACGAATAGACATACACACACACTCTTTAGCGAATGTGTTTGGAGTAATTAAATAGGGAGAAAGTAAAAAACATACACACTAACACCCACAAAAGTAGCGTAAAAATTGTGGGGTTATTGTGGGCATATTGAACTGTAAAAGTCACACTTAACATTACTGGTTTTCTAGATATTTCCAATTTAGCGCCTGATGATCCCAAAAGCTACCAAAAGTCCTTTTTTTTTTAATTTTACAAATTAATGTAAACAATAAATTTTTTTATTCAAAAAACCGTAGCTGATTTTTGTGGGGGTTGATTCAAAATTTTTAAACCTTCCTTAATTTTCTTGTGCGATCAGCGGTTGCTGAGGTATTGATGGTTAAAGACAAAAAGATCATTTTCCATTCAAAGTTCGATATCTCAGCGATCCATAAAGTGGTTGAGTTAAAAAAAGATTCAAGTTCGTAGACCAAAAATAAAAACCGAAAAAATTTTGAAAAAAAAATGTTTTGGTATTCGTTATTGAGCTCTACACGTTGCTTGAAAAATTTTTTCATTGTAAGATCTCAAAACTAGAATGCTTCTTCTAAAACTCCAGTACGACCACTTTCAAGGGAAATACAGCCACTTGAAAAACGTCAAAACATTTTTTTGGATCCTTTAATTTTAATTTTTTGCTCCAGTTTTGTTAAATATCATACCATGGGAATAATAAATATTTATATCATTATTATACATATAAATATTATATAGCAAAAGCAAATATAAAATTCTATTTTTAAATTTTATTGCTGAATAATAAATAGCCAAAGTTCAGGTGTTGAGGTAGTTTCATTTTTAATAGTGAACAAATTTTCATAGAAACTATTAAGATGTTATCCATTATAAAGAACTAAATTAAAATCGAATATATTCTAAAATATTATCTGCATAATTTTCTATTACATAAATAACTGAAGATTAAATTTTTAATAAAAACTCATTTTTATGTTATAGTTATAAATATTATGAAAATTTGATTTATTTACCTCAATCGGTTATTCTCGAAAGAATTCGAACCGCCAATGACTCCTGTTTTAAGAATGTGGATATTTGCTATGACAATGAGAGCTCCAATGACTGTCTCAAATTTGCATTTGTCTACAACTTGATTTGCAGCGAGGGGAAACAGCCTCTTTGCTCTTATGTACATTTTCGGCAATCTCTATTTGCAGTAAGTTGTAAATAGGCAATCCTGTTTCTTAGTACAGAAAAAAAATTGCGTTGATTTATGATTCATCAAAAGTGAAGATTTTAAAAAATTATTGAAAAAATGTATCAAAAGATGAATATAAAAACTGCATTAAAATGTATTTCAGTAACGTATTCCACTATTAGTAAACATCTATTAAAATGCATGTTAGTTAATTAACAGAGAAATGTACTAATCGTGGTGTGAATTTTCCCACTTAAAGAACCAATCACAACGAGTTTAATCCACCAGACTGGATATACTATCATTAGTCAAAGTTGTGTACCTTAAGTAAATTTTAAGTTTCAACCTCGTCATGTTAGAAGACAAAACAAGTTCTTATTGCAGAACCTTTCACAATCGATTATCTACGTTCATTACATGCCTTGCAAAGTTTACTAGAAATCTCGAACAACGCTATTGGAAAAGTGCTCAAATTTTATCGGAAACAGTTTCCTTCCACTTTAATTAGCACGTCTACTGAAATAGCTAATCCTACTTTTAGGATACTTTCTCAATAAAATTTACTTTCTCCGTTCCGTTTATCAAACACTCTAACAATCTCGTTTATACTTTGCTAATTGAACTATTCATCAAGCGATGGGAATGAAAATTCTCGTAGGTGAAAAATGGGAAAATTTGTCATCAATTATATAGGTTTCAGCAGTTTCAAGAGTTTCCAGGAAACTTTTGCACAGTGAACCTCAAATTACAGAAAGGGAAAAAAATCTAACCTCCTAATGGCTGCTCTGGTAAAATATGAGAAATCTTAGAATAGGAAGGCAGAACAAAAGTTGTACTTAAAAACTTTCAGAATTATAGTATTATTCTTTTTGAATAAATGAAATCAATTGATTCATTCTCCATCACTATTACTATATTGTCAAACGACGTGACTGGCTTCACCCTTAGCAAGTCATTTTCTAGCGTGGGTAAACAATAAAAAATGGAAAAAAAACTACAAACACAAATTCTGAATATAAACTGAAACATTTAAAATTCACTGTATACTAAATACCATACTTGTGTGTAGGTTTCACGGATTGTACATTATGAAGAACTATTTATCGGGGAAAATATCCGCTGGTTAGTATGATTCCCGTTTGAATCTCGCAGACGTTTCGTCACGCCAAGGGCTCACTTGGCACTGGCACTCGATGCGTTGTTGTTCAGCCGATGGTTTTATTTAGAAAATAAAAATAACTAGCTGTCGCCGGGTGCTCGAAATTCGACCAAATCTGCCAATAAGTAACGAAATTTAAGTTCTTTTTCAGATATAATTACTAGGAATTTATTTGTGTTCAAATTAGTAATTCTTAGTTTAATGTGACAAATTACTGTGCGCACCATGTATAACTATAATTTTACTGTGCCCTCTATTCCAAGAACCTTATAAATTAATGGGCTACCCTATATAATTATTTTTTCTAATCACTCTGTATAACTACAATTCCACTCAATTCTCTAACATTTATTAAAATACGCATTATAATAATTCCAGCACATTATATATTTCCACCATCCTGTATATGTAACTGCTAATAGACAACCCAAAATCAAAATTTTTGGTAACAGTTTTCTAACCATTCTATGTAACTATAATTCTACTCTGGGCATATTTTAACTACCCTATATGTGATTATGGATCACGCAACATATTTTTTAACAATTTTGATCCACCCAGTAAAACTATAATTCAACTCCATCCATTCTGTATATGCGACTGCCTATGAGCACCCTTATTTACTCTTTTTGTTTATCTTCTGTAATTATAATTCTACTCCGACCTATATTTCAATCATCATATATATGAAACTCATCTTGCGCTACTCTACAAATAATTTTTTTTCTAACATTTTTTGTAATCATCCTGTAATTCTATAATTCCTCTCACCATATATTGCATCTGTCCTGTATATGCAACTGCTTATGGGTTACAAAATGTTGCAATTTTGTTCCAACATTTTTAGACCACACTGAATAACTACAATTCTACTTCAACTGTATATGCATATCTGTAGAAATTTTTTTGCACCACCCTGTATAACAGTAATATACTAAGCCCCCTATTCCAAAAACCTTGTAAATTCAACCGCTAATGGTCTTCTCTATACAAATCACCTTGTATAGTCATAATTGCACTCTACTCTATATTTTAAACGCTATATATATGCAACTGCTTATGTGCCACCCAAGAAACATTTGATTTCTAACATATGTGGAAGCATCCTGTATATTTATAATCTACTTATATCTCAGTCAATTTAAAACATTAGAACACATAACTTTTCACTCATTAAAAAATCGCCTAAGCAGCAATCTGTACTTTAAATTCTTGAAGGGTTCATCTGTAATTGAAATTTTGAAAATAATACATTGATAATTTTTACATTACATTGACTAGGTACCTTAACCTAGCGGCTACCATTGTTATGAAATGTTAAATTGAAATTAAATCCGCTACAATGAGCTTAACCGTGAACTGGCCGTGAACATTATAATTATTGTCATGATGTGAGATCTAACTATATCTTCAATTTCACTAATTCTATATAAATCAAATGCTATGTAATCTTAGTTAAATTTTATGAAACTATTATCCTTTAAAATAGAAACAATATAAATTAAAAGTATAATGTTAAAATAATAAAATATTATCGGAAAAACGGTTCAGTTGCCAGGCAATAAAAATTTCTTATTTGACAAACTATATTTAGAAAAACTTGGAAGTACCCAATATATTGTCATTATCATATAATATAATTTTTTGTGGGTGAGATCTCAATAGCATAACTGATAAAGGAGAATAATTTTCAGAACCAAACAAAATTTGTTAGTTTTTCGTTTAATTTAGTTTGTTTTTCTCATTCGAGTCAATCCATCTTACGATTTTCTCTCCAAGCAATCCGGGCGCACTGTTTGGCATTGACAGTGTGGACGTAAATTATAATTTTTTTATTTTATTTTATTTAATCAATGAACCAATATTATAAATATATTTTAGCATTGTGTACTGAAGGTCGTCAGTAGTTACTAAAAAAGGTAAATCGTTTGAGGGATAGAGGGGAAAATGGTACCAAACCGTTTTGTTTTGCCTATTTAAATACAGATTATTAAGCGCATCAAGTAAGTAGTTCCTCTAGTAAAATAGTTTTAACATAATTTGTTTAAACGAAGTTAAAATATATATATATATATATATATATATATATATATATATATATACAATCTCTTTTATCTCTGAATATGCTCAAAATTTGCAGATACAATAAAGGCAAAGATCCTAATGTTAATTTTGGGGGACCATTTAGGAAATTTAATAAGAAATAAAATAATTGTAATTATGAAATAGTTTATTTAAAAGATGTTAAATAAAGTACACTTCCAAAATTTTGAAAAAAAAGGGCTCAATGATTCAAGGAAAACTATCGAATAAACTTATTTTCAGGGACATCATCAACAATTTTGAAAACCAAAAACACAAAATGGATTTTGGGGGTAAACTACAAAAATATATTAAATATAATTTACCTTGAGTATAACTTTTAGTATGCGAGTTTAACTCGCACTTGACCATCTTAATGCAGTATCGAATCAACATCTGAAAATGTTGGTATTTGCTTCGATACATACATAGTAGGTATTTACGTATGTATGTTTAAAATCATAGTTTAATTCAATGACAGGTTTCAAAATACTTTATTTTATTCGAAAACTTTTGTTCATACTAAATTTTATCACTATCAAGTTTAAATATTGCGTAATCGGTAAACTGGTTTTTCAATTTATTCGGAAGATGCTGTCGGCGAAGACAAGTTAGGCTATTTAATTGTCGCTTCCTCCCCTTCGCCATAGGAACTCGACCCTTCAATTTCCTTTCGTTCTAAAGTTTCCATTCAGGAAAGGACTTGTTTACAAATTAACGAAAACGCAATGAAATTCTCTTAATGGAGATCATTAACTGTTGAGCAACAAGGGAAATGAAATTTTATCCGCTTTAACAGTTGGAGATAATTTGGATTACATGCTCCAATAGCGTTTTTATAGTTTGTTTCGAAATTTGCATAAAACAAAATTTATTCCTTTTTTATCTATAAAGATAAGTTTAATTGATTCTCGAAATGGCCATTTATATACATAGTAAAAGGGTATCGTGTAAATTGTCACAGTTTTTCAAATTAATCATCATGGATACTTATTCGCGTAAAAAAATATTTTATTAAAATAAAACCTTAAAAGTATAGAAAACTATTTTCCGATATTATCTGTTTAAAAATGCCGGGCAAACGGTATTAAATGTCACCTCAGCCCGTGAAGTCATACTTGTGATGACAAAATACAAGCTAATATTCCCACTCCTAGTAGTTCTATTTTTATGATAGGCGCCTATTATAGCACTGTCTTCTCCACTGTGCGCTGTGTGTATGAGAGTAGCGCCGTTCTTTGTTGCCTATTCCATGTTGCAGAGACTTCTTTCTCCATCCTTCCTCTGGTAGGCAGATAGACAAGGGAGTCAGGAAGGGCAGGTAGACAGGTGGACAAAAAGGTAGGCATATAGAAAGGCATGCATGCAGACAGTCAGATAGGCTTGTAGACAGACTGGCAGGTTAAGCAGACAGGCAGGCAAGTAGGTAGGCAGACAGACGGGCAGGCAGAGACGTAGACAGACAGGGTGGGAGGCTGACAGACATGCAGACAGGAAGGCAGACAGGCAGTCAAACAATACAATGTAGAGATGTCAACAACAATGAAATAGAATTTGAATGTTAGATAACTCTATAGGTAAGATTAGATTTCAAGACCTAGCTTGCCGTTCGATGAAACCTTCCTTCCAATCCTTCTACTCGGGAAAATGCTGTCTCGTCCTATTCGTGAACAACGCGCCAGTACTCCAGCTTATTGGTACCATATCGGATCTGGCAATATTTTTGGAATTTCAGCAATTAACTGTTTACTAAGTAAATGAATTTCTGAATTAAATATTTACTTAATATAAATGACACGAATCATTCCAGCTGATAAGTTTTCTATCTGGGAGAATTCTGTACAACTGTCAATACTCCAGTGTGGGTTTTCAGCTGCCCCACAAAAGAATTGTTTCTGTTTAGCAAGAAATTAAAACAAAATGTTACCTCGTCAGAAAACAATAAGTAAGAAGAGCCTGTTGGCATTGCATCAATCCATCATTATTTCGTAAAATTATTTTATTTGATTTCACGATCACGTTCTTTAAGTGAACATCGGCGTAGGGAAGGCCCCATGCTGTCTCGTTGACTTATGCATAAGGTACTGTAGTTCCAGTCACCACTCAATTGAACAAGCAGTTACCTACACATTAAAAAAACCTCATTTTTAATTCTATAAATATATTTCAAGATCACCGGATTTAGTTTGGGGTGTTGTTCCACGAGGTTTTATATTAGTAAAAGTCAGTTCGACTTCGTCTTGAAGTGATATTGGTACTGCTGATGCTGATGAAGTTATTTCCAGATGTTTCTACAAGGTTTTCCCTGAAATAAAATCTTTGCTAGTTTTGATTACTATACGAATAGATTTTTCTATAGCAGATTTAATGTTTCATCAAGCATAAATTCACTCTTGTCTTTCCCGTACTTAAAAAGTATAGTAAAACCTTAGGTTAGATAGTGCGCCACTTTGAGATACGTTTCCCTATTGAATTAAAAAGTTCTTGGTCTGATGCATAATTTTTTAATTTACTAATATCTCAGAGTACTTTCGGCAGCACTTAAATTCCAGTCACGCCTTCCTAAACCTTTGACAGCCAATTTCACAGAATGTTATATTTGTTCGAGATCCGTTAGCACTTCATATTCCTTTTCAGTAAATTAATTAATCTGAATTTGCACCGAGCCTCAAATCAACCAAAGCCTTACAAACTTACACACCAAAAGTACTACAAAATCTTTACCATACAGACATACACAATTTACACTTACTCAACAGTTCCAGGAACTGAAAACATTACGCTTCAGGTAATTTTCTTATGGCTCAGTTCAGGAAGAGGTCAATTTGGTAAATTAACTTTCACCAAATTTCTTAATAGTTCGAGTTATTGTTGTGAGATCAAGGTGCAAAAAACCCAAGACGAGATTTTAAAAAACAAAATGCTGCAAGGAAAACTGAAATACAAAAAGGCGAGCCTATATCATTGTTTGTTAAAGAGGTTAAACAACGAATTACTATATTTAGTGAATAAGTTAGTAGACAGTTTTGGAGAACGTTTTTGTTCTTGGAGCAACATGTTACTTTGTACGAGCCACTATCCGGTATCCCGGTATTGCACTCTTTACCCTTTATAGATGAATTTACTATCAGAAAAACAAAAGGCTAAATAAAAAATGGACGTGTTCGAGTGTTGTATAAAAGTGTAAGTCACTCTCGTTATGCAGTTTATTGGAATTATAGTGTGCCTGTTTCCCATGTTTACAACCGTCAATAATTTCTTCCCTTGTGATAAGAAATTCTACTATACAAATATATCACTTTCTCCGCAAAGAATACCTAATCGGTGTTGCTAATAAAGATGAAAAGTTCATACATTTCCCATAAACAACATTTTATTGGTGAGTATGGTTAGCCAAACCAGGGGAATATTACAATACTTTCATTTATTTCGCTCTGTATTTGTGCCGTAACTGAACCAAACACTTCAACAAGATGTCATCCAGATTATTTTGTCAAAATTTATTGTATTGTTTCTGTCAAAATTACTCATGCACTTCGTGAATTAAATGAAATGGGTCCAAAAGATGGCAAACATTAGCCCCGTGTACAATTTAAAAACTGGCGTTAATTTGGAAAATTATAAGGTAAACGATCTGCGAATGTTAAACATTGACGAGTCGTCAGTGGAACACATCGAGCTTAAAAGAACATCATTTCAGTATCTCAATGTAAATTATCAAGTACAAAATGCCACTTTGGAGGCACCAGCATTCCCAAGAACCCAAGAAGTTTTATACAGTGATTATCTGGATCAGTCTGGAGATTTTTTTCGGAATCAAGAGATTCTATATCGGCTAAAAAACATTCATTCACAGATAGGAGAAGTAATTAATGAAATTTACGAAGGTATTCCGGAAAGTGTTCAAGCTCAAAGTGATTTATCCGAGTTGCACAATGAAGATCTCCAAAAATTCGAATCTACCGATAGTCAGCCAGGCGTTGAAGCTTTGCTTCTTAGAAGCAACTGTGAAATCCTGACGCCAGAACTCAAAGAACAAACAGAATTATTAGAAAGAGTACCACAGATTATACCTAAGCCGAACGTTGATTTTCAAGTTTTCACCGCAAAAACAAAAGAAAAACTAACCCTACCTGAGGATATAATATTAAAAGAAAACAAAAGTTCTAAGTCCCATGGCCAAACAAATTCTCCGAAAATGCAATATCAAGAAAACAAAACTACCAGATTATTATCAAGTTGTGTGAGTGCCAAAAATATCTTAGCAAAATGCATGGACGAACTTAACAATATCAGAAAATTTCTGGAAGAAGAAGAGATGAGACGATTGAAAACCCAATCTACAGAAATAGTTGAGGTGCCTCAAGAATCTACGATTTCAACCGATGAAGACACGATTAATGTTATTGTTGACGAGACATCTGCTGATGGTAAGCTCATAATTTCTATTGGGGGTCCAGATGGAGAAAAGGAGAATTTACATATAGTTATGAAAAAATGTCCAGAATGCGAGCGATATGAGAACCACTCAAACAGTGGGAGAAGTAGAAATACTGATCACTTTAGTGATGCTGAGACAACAACGACATTCCCCAAGCCAAGTGCTCCCCCAGAGATATCTAATGCAGATACACTCAAAGATTTTTGGATCCCACAGCGAAATGATACAAATTTACTTCCAAGTGCTCCTGTGGAAGAGGTTGACCACAGAGATATATCAAATATCAAAAAAGCGTCTCAAAATAAGACTGTACACGAACTCAAACCGAAGCTGAGGAAGGAACCCAAACACAGACCCAATTCAACGATATCCAAAAACCGTTCCTTACTTGATGAGCAAACTCCAAAAGAAACTATTAAGGTAGAATTCGATCCAGAAAATCCAAAGCTATCCATCATTACTAGCCAAAATCAAAATAACATACCAATTACGCTAAATGAAACGCTGAATATGATTTTTACATCAAGTACTGGTGAGGAATTTGTATTCTCTTTCAAAATCTCACAGAAGGATGAAAAAGATGGACAGAGACAAAAACCAAGCGAGGCACCTGTTTATAGAATGGAACTATTTCCTGAACTACTACCCCGAATAAGAACTTGTGCGTCTAAAGAGCTAAATATAGCTACACTTCCTACAAAATTAAGAAAAAGTGGCATCAGACATAAAAATATTAATGTAGAGACGATACTTAGAGAATTGGGAGTTGACAATTTATTAACTGCAAGTAAACCTGTTATTTGTGGTAGAGTCGCAATTTTAAATGGAAAAACTGGAGATCATCTTCCATATGCAGCTAGTTTGGAATCGTTGCCCTTAGAAGTTGAAGATACGAATGTTATTAAACAGTCATTGGAAATTTCAGCGGGAAAAAATGTAAAAGATAACAAAAACCAGAATAAAATTAACAGAAAGTTTTCTGTCTTTTCATTATTTGAGAATGCAATAGGCACTATACGGTTGAGATAAATATCTTTGAAAATTAGGTTGATTTTTCGTTGCTTTTGTAACAGAAAGGGAGAAGTTTGTAAAGTAACTAGCAAATAGAGGTTAATTAAGTCATCTTTAGTACTGTGTCTAAAGTTGATATACTTCCAGGTTTGTGTTTAACGACTTGACCTTATGATTATTACATGACGTAGGATATTGTCGAACTTGATGGCCAGCCTTTTAGTGACACTTCTGGTTACTTTTATAATGTTGTTCTGTTTATACGAGGGCTGCCTTTTATATTTAGGGATTAGAGAACAAAAACAAATATTATTCACCGAAAATCGCTTTATTGTTTTTCAAAATATTCCCCATGAAGATATATACACTTTTGCATGCGTTTGAACCAATTGTCGAAGCACTTTTTCCACTCTGATTGAGATATCTCCAAAACATGCATTCTGAACGCAGCAACCGTTTCTGCAGGTGTCGAAAAACGTTGACCTCTCAGTTTGATTTTACGTACCGGAATAAAAGAAGTCATTTGGTGATAAGTCAGGACTATACGGCGGAAGACTTATCAAATCGATGTTTAAAGTGGTTAAAAATGCAGTTGTTTGAGCCGATCTGTGAGAGCTCGCATTGTCGTGGTGAAGGGTGATCCGTCTTCGGCGGTTGGATTTCTTCGTTTCTTGGAAGACAACTGGCAAACAAATGGTTGTGTACCACTCAGAATTGACTCTTCTGCGTTGTTCTAGTGGTACGGTTGCCACATGTCCAGTTTTTACGAAAAAACTGGCGATCATTTGCTTGGAAGTGCTTCGTGCGCGAACAACTTTTATTGGATTCGGCTTATCTTGAAACATACGCTCATACGCGTAAATCCACGATTCATCACCTGTCACTATGTCAAAAACGTGTTTTGAAGCACCGCGATCGTATTTTTTGAGCTTTTCTTTCGACCAATTGACAGTAGCCTTTTTTTTTGAACGATTGACAAATTGTGTGGGATCCAACAAGAACAAATTTTTTTGACATTCAAATGTTTATGCAATATTGAATGTATGCTGGTCCTACTAATGTGTAAGGTTGACTCAATCTCACGATAGGTCACATGACGATCTTGTAATATCAGTTCGCGCACAGCATCCGGAACAACAACTGTTTTTGGACGACCTTCACGAAATTGGTCTTGGAGTGAACTACGACCTCGATTGAATTCACCATACCATCGATAAACAGTGGTCCTTGATGGAGTTACATCGCCAAAAATTAAACTAAGTTCATCCATGCAGTCTTGCTAACTTAATCCACGTCAAAAGTTGTAAAAAATAATCGCATGCAAATGTTCACGGTTTAATTCCATTTTTTGGTCGAGATGAATCCTTTAAGTTACTGTAAACAACACATAGCGCTCGTATGTCAAAACGTTCTGAGTATGTATAACCTCAAAAATGTCAAACTTTACGATAGAGCTGTCAGTTGTCAGACTGCAACACTAGGATTGTCCAATCCCGAAATATAAAAGGCAGCCCTCGTATTTCAAATAAATATACACAATATTATACATTTAAACAAATTTCAAACCATTTTCTCAAGACATATAGAATAGCTATGAAGAAAATTATAGTGTTACACCTCTCATTATTAAGCAGTAAGCTAAATGATAACAGGTAAGAAATTGTATTTCGTGACTGAAAGATCTGTGACAAAAATTTGGTCAAACGACAACGAAATATATAGTATAAGCTTTCAGGTCCGGTTTCAATGGATAAATTGTGGATTTGTGGGCTGCCATGGTTTGTTGGAATTTTCTCGAAACTTTTCATTTGCCTCTGCAACAGGTATCTTTAGCGGTACGGCCCTAGGTGTTACCTCGTAGAATATTCAAGCCGAGTAGGACTATCGAGCGGTCGTGCACTGCTTGTTGGCGAATGGCGTGTCCTGATTGGCTAATGAAAATTGTGTAGGCGGGGACTGTGAGTATCACCGATGGCTTAGGTTTCGCGAGTTGGAGAACGGAATACCAAATTTCATAAAGTTTTAGAACTTCTTCTTTATTGGCGTGTTTCCGATTGTATAATGTCATCTGTCCAAAGTATTGCATGTTCTGCGACAGACGATTTTTCAAGTTGTTACAATCGGAAATTTTGTTTTTGTTCAGAAAAGCGAATGTTTACGCAAGTGGTACCAATATACAGGGTGTAACATAATGTAGTGCATATATTTTGATATATCGTAGAACTGACTAGTGCAAATACAAAAAATCGTTCATTAAGCGTAGATCGCAATAAAATAATTATTGCGGAAGGTTCGGGTTAGGTACTGTAAAAAAGTAAAATGATATTGATTTATTTTGAATGTAAGATTTTGACGTGGTTGGTTTAGCTATTAGTGTTAGTTTTATTTCAATATTAAATTGAACAATTTTCTTTGGCTGTTATTTATTTGTAACTCTTTTGTTTATGTTTACGAAATATAAGTGTGGAAATGTTAAGCATGGAATAAAAAAACAACTGAATTAGTGGTGAGTTGTTTTATGGTATTATTCATGTTACTTGTAAAATCTGTCAATTCTATATTGGTAGTGTCGGCTATGATACGTTTTGGGTACCAACAAATTGTTTTTTTTTGTTTATTGGTAGAATAGTCAATTGAAATGTGTAAGTTATTACTTCCAAATGGAAATGTTACAAAATACTGTAAGTTGAAAAAAATCCCTTAAACTGCTCCAGTATGTCGAAAATGTCATATGGACATAGTATCTTCATTGCAAGTCTTCTATTGAAAGAATAAAATAAGAATCTATTGATAAGGATATCATGTCGTAAATAAATACAATAAATACAACAGCTATATAATTCTAAAAACAATCATACAAGTTTGATATTTAAATCTTATGCACATACGGCAATACTTAATAATGCAATATGTCCTTAACTATATAAGATAGATATGTCTTTGTTAAGAGGTTTTAGTTCATAGCGATAAGTAATATCACCTGTGAGTAGATTTAATGCATAGTATAAAAAGTATCTAAAGGTTCAAGTGACTTGATTTTCGTCCGCTTTATCTTTTTATTCAAAATTTCTTGCCAATGAATATTAATTTGCAACTGACTTATTGATTCCGTGGGCTAATCGTTCGCACTACTGTGCACGAGTCTTTCACAGAGTAAAAGACTGATACTACTATATTTGGAGGAGATTTTTGGTTCTTGGCGATTTCCCAACATAACATTTTTAGATTGTTACGCCAAGTGTACGAAAACGAGGATTAATTACTCCCTTAACCTTAGAACAATGGAAAATTTCAAGGAATAGATTTCAATGGATTTACATCTTTCTTTAATGCGTGACAACTTCAGCAAACAATTAAAATTTAATCACAATATGTGACTGTAGAAAATTCGGTTATTAAGAACAAAGTTGGCATTGACATATTTGTATAAATGGAAGTTCTTTGTTTCCCAAAATATATATTTTAAAGATAACATAATTCATATTAAAAAATATTTTATAATATATTAATTTCCGAACAACATATAATTCAAATTCGTCATAGTAAACCTTGTAGAAAACATGATTCAATTCAATCGTTATTGTTTGTCATTTGAAAACAACAAACAAATTTGAAACTTTATCAGCCTTATCGGAAGACTAATCGGTACACACTTATTAATTACAATGGAACTAATGAGTTCAATAAATATTGAATATTAATACAGTAACCCTTAGTGAAACGTTACTATTAAGAGATATGTTTTTCGCATTTTGATGATAATGCCTTTGGTCTGCTGCACTAATTTCATAATTTAATTTTTTAATCTTATTTAACCTAACGATCGATTAAATTGTGGAGATTTGAGAACTGTTGACAGTTGGTTATAAAAATGACTCTCAAGATAACATTATCTTTGAAAAAAGAAATAAAGTCCCAAAATAACGAAATTAAAACAGGTGAATAATTTCAGACTTTATCGGTTAGCTTATTACGAACATAGTTTACAGAAGCATAGGCGATAAGCAAGACCTTTCCCTATAAATCCATGTGAAAGTGCTGCACCAATAATAAATTGAATAGCTTCAGTGGTTAAATAAATTTTTCTTCAAAATGCTATCTAAGGATTCGGTAGTCAAGATCCCTTTGAGGTTTTTAAACGAATTTAAGAAGTAATTGTCAAATAAAAATTTGACATTTTCTTGTAAACTCCAATAAGAGGTTTACCTATTTTCACAAAATTGCAATGAAATCTCGGTAATATCCCAACAATTCAAGAAAAGATTTTATATCTTTAGGATTTTTAAGTTTTGGAAAATTGATAATGCCTTCGGCAGGTTCAGGAGTGGCTATATGTTCAAAATATGATACTTCCTATATTAAAAATGTAACCGAGTGCTCGTTTATTTTAAATGTCAAATAAAATGTTATTTATAACAAAAGAACATGGGGCGGATTTTAGTCTAAACGGCTCTCTCAATTGGCGAAAACCTGAAGATGAGTTTAATTTTGAAAAATACTGGCATTTACCCAATTGGTTATAAACGCTGAGAGGGTATTTGTCGTCGATTTCCTGTCTACCGAATAATTTTGTTTGGGGGATCACCATGGAGAAGTTTAATATTTAATTATGGCAACATTTTGGATAGTTGGGTTTTGATTTACTTTCGATGAATCTGGGGAGATTTGTAGGAATTGGTGTAGACTGGTTTTGCAATATTTGTATGAGTGGAATATTTGATTACACTTGTAAAGGTTAGTTAATTAACTTCTAGAGTAAATTAATACTTTTTTCTTCCGTTTTAAGATAACTTAAACTCAGTTGTTGATAGATGAGATATTTTTGGTGTATTTGTGAGCGTTCATGAAAATTTAAATTAAGAATTCTTGTTGGTTCATGGAAAGGTTTGAAAAATTGATATTTTTGGGAATCGTATTTGAGTTTATAATAGTTGTTCAAATTTCACGTCTCTGGTTCACTTTTATTAGGGCATTTGGGAGTCTGACTTTTTCTTTTCCTTAAGCGTCAGGATATAGAAGGTTGCATTTTAGCTCAAATATTTTCTCAGTTCTACCTTGGATAGATATTTGCGTTGACATTAATTAATTACAAAATGAATAAATGCTCATGTGGAACAATAAACGAACCCCATAAAGAGAAAACAAATAACTACCCCATATTTTATAATAAATGTGTCATTGAAAAGCTACGAGAGCAAAAAATTTATAGCAACGAACTACGTACACCTTTTAAAGAAATTAAGTGTTTCTACAGAGCTGACAAATTAAGAAACGGAGAACATAAAAATTAATTAAAAATAATTTGATATGAACAAAAAATTAAGAAACAAAGGATAGCTGGAAAGAAGACTTAAGCAAAATTACAAGGGAAGAAATATTAGTAGGCCTAGAAAAAAATAGCTGTCGCAAGAAAGGTATAAGAACAAAGAAAATTTAAACAGAACTAACTACAAGTGAAGAGGAGTGTAAGTCGGTCCAGGAAAAAATAGATATCGTAACAAACAGGCTTGAACTAAGGACGTATTGTATGTCCTCTCCACTGCGGAAGTGAGTGTTGGGGCGATGTAGTTTTTAATCTGATGATCCTTTTCTATTGTGTACAGTTGCATGTCTGTGAGTGTGTACGTGCATGTTAGTATCGAGATTCGCGCAGAAAGCATTGTAGTTTGTTGAAATACACGGTGGAGTAGAATTACAGTTATACGGGTGGGTTAAAGAAAACGAAAAGTTATATTGGGTAGTCTATAAGCAGTTGCATATACAGGATGGTTGAATTATAAGATGGAGCATAATTATAGTTATTCAGGGTGGTTCAGAAAATGCTATTACATATACGTATACAAGGTGGATGAAATCATGGTGGAGTAAAATGATAATTATACAGGGTGGATCATCAAAAATGTAATTTTTCTGATGTAAACATAACCATTTAGGATATTTGAATTATAGGGGGCATTATAATTATAGTTTTACCAATGGTTTCAAAAAATCTTAGAAACAGCTGAATATACAGGCAGGTTGAGATATAGGGTAGATGAAAAGTTATACAGGATATACATAAGCATATATGATATACTTGAAATATGGGGCGAAATAAAATTGCTGTAATACAATAGATTTTAGAAACAATTGCATACACAGCAATATATACAGGTCGATTTCAATACAGGGTGAATTAGAGTAATACTACAAGGTGATCTAAATTAAAAAAAAAAAGACAAAGATAGAGAGACCTGTGCTTTTCGGTGTGACAGAAATCACGTTTATAGTTGAAAAAATAAATCGTTTTTGATGGCATATACCAACCGCACATTTTATTTATTTTTGTACAAATCAAATAAGTTCTGAAAACCGCTGATTTTTATATCATCCACTATGTTCTGTTACATCAGGGATTACAAATCTACATTATGGTGACTGAAATAAAAATTTTGGAGAATAATTTTTTTGACCTATTTTTTTTCTGTTCGTAACTTTTTATTATGTAAATAAGTGGTGTAGCAAATATGAATATCTAAATAGTACGTAATTAATAAATTAATGAATTAAAATAGTAACTAATGCTTTTGAAGTGCAAATTAGCTACCTCACTTGTATATTTTTGACGACGGCAAGCTATGATCAATTAATAATAGTTGTTTGAAATATGAAACTTCTTATTTCAGTTTCAAGATTGAGAATATAACTTCAGTATCTGCCTACTTTACTAGATAGGTAGGTAATTAATGTATGCATAACAAAAAACTTGTGTGTAAATATCTAGTAACTATGAATGTCTATTAATTCTTAAAATTATTTGTATAACTTGTTTCTTGGTACTATCTTTTTGAGATTTTACAATTCATAAAACTTAAGTCAATGTTTTTAGTCGAGAACTCTTATCAGTTTCAGCATTTCCTTCAACTGATTGAAATCTCGAATAATTATTTATGTACTTCATACATTTAAGTGATTTCAACATTTTCATGGGTTGTAAAATCTCGAAAAAATATTAATCAACGATTTTTTCGTGCGATTTCTATCCTATGATTAAAATAGTAAACTGTTTTATGGTGTCAGTAAGGTATTTTTTAACTGAAGGTGGGTTATATATTTTTGTATGTTTTCTTTTAGTGGTGACTACATACGTTATAATTTCAACTTTTATGAGATTCACCATAGACATACCTCAAGTGGTAAAATAACATCAGATAGTAAGTTATTTTACAATTGTAAATAATTTTTTATCAAAATAGCAATGATAATCACAATACTTGGCAGTATATGGTCATGGTAATTAGTATATGATAAAAAATATATATATAAACGAGCATCAAGAAGTATAAATTTTAAAATAAAAATGGTACGTTTAGTGATTACTGTTACAATCATTTGCCTGTGTACTGTGGTTTTAGTAGAGGGGAAGATTTATACTAAGTGTGAAGTGGCAAAGGCTTTGAAGAATGCGTTGGTCCCAATAAAACAAATTAGTACCTTTGTCTGCATCGCGAGGTATGAATCCAATTATAATACTCAGGCCATCAATCAGCAAACGGGAGATTACGGGATATTCCAGATTAGTCACTTTTACTGGTAAGTTGTTTTTGGAGGCAGGGAACTGCCTCACTTTCCTCACAAATAAACTGCAGTAAGAGCATTTTGGATAAGTTGCCCGAATTAGTAGTTGACAGTTACTGAAAGTTTTCCACATAGATGTAGATCTGAAGAACATGAAAATTGTCTTCATCACCGATGACTGGTGGTTTTCAAGTTAATGTTAAATTGTATTCCTGGTAATCTTATTAAAAAAAAAAAAAAATAAAATTATATAAGACAGGCAGAGTTTAATATTTCTATGGTCCGTTCAAATGTGTGATTCTTCATATTAGTCCAGCCAAAGACCATTTTCGTGGGTAATTGTACAAGCAGCTCCGATTTTCCTAAAAGTTTGGATTTGAGTACTACTTACCCTCTGCTTCAAAGCTGACCCCTGTGCCGGGGGTTAAAAATATGCACAAGAAAAAAATAATTTGGAGCAAAAATGGAGCTTATAAAAAAAAAACAAAAAAAATGTTGGATTTGTGGTTTCTATAAAACCAATACAAACGGAGTTGTAGCTTCTTGAAATTTTGTTTTTATTTGTCAAAACAAAATTTGACTTCTAGTATTCGAGTAACTAGAAGCGAAAGCAGAAGGTTACGAGAATTATGCGAACCGACCTGAAGAGGTCGATGTGACTCCCGATATATATATATATATATATATATCCGCGTAGTTGATAACTGATCCCCTATATATATATATATATATATATATATATATATATATATATATATATGATTATAAAAATTTGATGTTTCCTTAATAGTTTCATGATTTCTCAGCGAAATTTTTTAGTTATCTTTTAATAAACATTTCAGCATGTTTTCTCTTTCCATTTACCAAGCACTTTGCTGGTTCAACATTTAGGAAGACAATAAAAGGAACACAGCATTGCTCTTAAAATATGGTTTATAAGTGAATTTTTGAGAAGTTCCGATCTGATTTTATTTTAAACTAAATATATACACTACACACAATTAGTTTGTTAGGTAGTGATTAATTTTTTGTTAATACTTTAGGTGCAATGCAGCGGATACACCTGGCAAAGAATGCGGAATTACTTGCAAGTCGTTGTTGACAGATGACATTAGTGGCGACATTAAGTGCATTAAAAAGATTTACGATGAAACTGCCAAACAAAGCGGAAACGGATTCACTGCTTGGACAACATACAAAGCTCATTGTGCAGGCAATACTGATGAATTTACAAGAGGATGTTTTTAAATTTCAAGTATAATTTAGTATAAGTTTAATAATTTGATTCTTAAGTATATTTCTATAGTTCTTTAAAATTTAAAGTAAAATAAATTTATTATTTCACCCAGAATGCTTTATAATGTACAGTAATTTTTTTTAACATAAAACAATATATTTTTCAGTTTCTTGCAAAACATATTTTGGGGCATAAGGAAAACATTTGAACTTACAACTTTTAATATAAGAATATCTGCCGTGGTAATTAATTCGATTCGAAGATAAAAACGTAAACAGCCGAAGAATTTCACAATTTCAGATATCAGAGATTTGGACATATCTTATGATTATAGCAATCATGTAGAAAATAAGTAAATTGTTCAGCATAGGTGGAAAAATAAACAGCACCTTTAATTATAAAACATGTTTTCAGCTTACAGTTTAGCTGTTGCCGAACCAACAATCAGCTAGAGTAGTGAAACATACCAACGACAATAAGTAAAAAACATCATGTAAAAATATAAGCAATGAAGGTTTTAAGAATGATAAAGGGCCTTTTCAGCATTATATATTAAAATCAAAATGAATATAATAGATCTCAGCAAAAAATTAGCAAAAGGATTTAGCTCTATAGAAGCCCTTGCCAAGTTCACAGGCCTATGGTGCTGTCGTCGATCTAATCGCCCAGGAACTTTTTGACCATCCGGGCTGTTCCTAACCGAGGTATTTTAAATTGGTTACTAGATCCTTTTGGGCTAATTCTGTTGCTTACATAACAATTGGTACAGTTCATGTTGTTCCTGCCTTATTGTCTTTTTATTTCAAATTCAACTCCCTGTATTTGGTTATTTTGACAGTTTGCTTACTACTGATATTATTGTTGTCCGGGATTGCTATATCAATTACAATTATTGTATTTTTATTATCCCAACGACTTGACCCTACAATGCATGGCATGCCCCTCAAAGACACGAATGCAGTTCGTGTGTTGTTCGATTCCAATTGTGTCTTTATTTAAAATTTCAAAACCGTGTATTTGGTATGTTTTTTAGCTTGTTTAATATTTATTCAACTATCCGGAAAGAGCCACTGAGCATGGAACGCGAGCAGGTGATAATTGTCTGAAAAAAGTTGTCACTTTTTAAAACTCGGTTGTTAGGTCCACCGTCATGATGGAGTGATCAATTTGTAGGGTCTGCTTTATTCCACGGTATTTATAAGTATTACCTTCCTCCATGGATTTAATTGAAGTGCCAGCTCTTATTTTGTAGGACCTCTGCTGTATTTTGTCTTAAACTATAATAGTAATTTGGTCTAGGCCAAATTGCATGTGGATGTCAGTAGAGAACTCTTCTACTAATTTAGGCATATCACACACCTGTTGTTTGGTAGCTGCCATTAACTTTAAATCGTCCATGTATGACAAATGCTTTAATTTAATGCATGTAAGTTGTTGTGTTTGAAACTGAACTCCAACTTATTCGAGTTCAGTTTGTGTGAGAGAGGATTTATCGCCAGGCAAAACCACAGCGGGCTAAAAAAGTCTACCAAGAAAATTCCCCTTCTGATTGGCATAGGGTACGTATTAAACAGTCGGTTTCTTTGGGATTGATTTTGGTTTGTCAGGTGGACATGACATTTTCTGAAAAGTTAACAATAGAGTTACTTACTTTATAGAGTTTCAGTATCTGAATGAGCCAACCTTGTGGAACTGAATCAAAGGCCTTTTTGTATACCACGATTGCAGATAATTATTCGCGTATTGCTTTTCCTGTTCAGTAATTGTGTAATAAGTTTGCATAAGGTTGGGAGTCAAGTGAGTGGTCGGTACTTTGCTGTGTACATAGGTTGTCCTTTGGTAAGAAGTATATAGCACCATGCATAAGGAAACTAGGCATCTTGTGTGGATGAATAATTAAGTCATTTATAAGGACTGTTAATTTTTCGTGAGTGGCGTACAGATTCTTGCTTCTTTATTCAGTAATTTTGCACCTCATCTGGTCCTGCCGCATTCCAGTTACAGATATTCTTTATTATCTTGCATCTTTGTTCCATTGTAAATGGTTGGTATTGCATTTGATCACAATTCCGGAATGCAGCCTCCTCTTCATTAATCCAGCTGGCTCCAGAGATAAGGGATGTTACTGTGGAAAGCTGTGTTTTCCTGTTTTCCAGGGTTGATCGATTGCCATTTACTAGGACAGCAATTTTCCTTCATCATTATTGATATTGTCATTGCCGGAATAGTGTGTTGTTTAGTTTCCGTTGGTCACTAATTTTGTACTCTCATAATCGACGAGTGTCGAAGGAGAGCTTTTGTCGTAGAAAGTTAAGACTCTGCTGATATGTGGTATTTTGTCCATACCATTCGGTTATTGTCCATCATAGTCTTGACAAGAGTCTCTATTTTCTTATTCATGACTCCTCGTTGGTATTCGAACAACATTCCAATGTATTTTCGAAGAGAATTGATTTTTCGTTCAATCTTTCTTTGCCAAAGTGGTATTCGAGATGTTTGTCTCAATAGGGGATGGTCTTGCTTTGGTCTGTTTGCGACTTCAATTGCTCTGCAGCAGAGTAGATGACTGTGTGTAGCAAATGTAAGGTATTAGCACCTAACACATAGTTTGTCAAGATAGTTTTGTTCGTGGCCTTTTTCTTTGAAGATCTTAATTTGGGACGAGTTGGTCCAATCACTGGATTTGTTCTACTATACTCTACAAGAACTCTTTCCATTTCTGATCGGATCTTCTCAAGCAGGTCAGCGTCAGCTGGCTGTACGGGTTAAAGTTCTCGAGCTTCGTCCGCTCTTTGCACCAAAGGTGCTTCATGATCTGGACCAAATCCATCGCGCCCAAGTTCGCTTTTTATTGGGTCTAGTGGTTCCTCCGAAATAAGTGGATTTGAAGATTACACGATGTTGATCCGCGACTCTCTGTTTGTAACTTGTAGTTCTGAGTACTCCTGATGAAGTAGTCAACTATATCCTGTCATGTTCTGGTCATAGATTCAGTCATGACGCTAGTACATTTCATGCGCTGTCTTTGCAGTCCCGCTTGAATGAATGCTGGCTGTTGATCATGTGCAACACTTTTTGCGGCCAGAATTCTCGTTGTTGCTACGACTGTGTTTGTGAGTGTTGTAGTGATTCGTGGTTCGCTGCGAGAGCATGAAAATTGAGGCACCCGCGAAAGAGGGTGATACTGCAGTGAGCACAACACACTTATTGACTGAAAATATAAGAGAGTAATGACACAATTAACATTAAAGTCAATAATCGTGTATATAAAATGCACAATTCTATACAATTATAATGAATAGTGTATGCGAAGTTTTTGATGATATATTCCAAAGATGTCTAAGCTTAGTTGAATTGACGTTTAACCCACAAACTATGTCTGAAAGCAAACTAATTTACTTGCTTTTAAATTATTCACTTCAGCTCCCCTGACAATAGTAGAGCGATTAACGTTTATGATTAAAATAAACGCTAACACATTGGCATTCAACCCCTAACATATTAACACTGAAAAGAAATCACAATTACAAAAGGAATTTACCTGGCTGATAATAATCTGTTCTCCGGAACACATCAGGAAGTAGAGAACATCATTTCTCATCATTATAACGTCGTTTAGAAGGAAATAATGTTCACGCTGTAAACAGCGGCTGTAAATACGTTGATTATCTTACACCTCGAGGAGCAAACCTAATTAATATTCAACCCTGAGTACACAATATCATTTAACCAAATGGCTGAAGTAAGTTATAATGTCAAACGGAATTCATTTACAACAGCTGTTTGGCCGGAAGATGTGTCGTAATTATGATCCTACAAAAACAGTTATCTTGAATAATTCAGTTGATGATTATAATTGAAGGCACATAATTGGATTTATAAACTTGATGGAAATACCCCAATGACTAAAAACTATATAGTCGTTTTGAAAGCTTCTTAACGGAGGTTCACACTTAATTATAAGAAATTAGATGAATATGGCACTGAAATGCTAAAATTGCATATGTTTCGAGACTTTCTTCCGACCGACACTATATTTCTTTGACCTTGAAATGTCCATAGAATTTAAAAACTAAAGAAAGTAAGAAACAGAGACCAGGTTATATATTTAAAGTCTATTCGTTTATAGAAAATCAATGAATTATACTAAATACACAAATATAACATCCATATAATATACAATATTACTATTAAATGTCGTAACATCCGAGCACCTATGTAAAAGTAACCTCAAATCATAGTGTCAATAAACTAAAACACTTTACCAGAATGTTTTAAAGAAGAATACAGTGCCACAAGAGTGAAAACTTGTTTGTATAGAGCTTACAATGAAGGTCCATCAAATTTATACGAGGGCTGCCTTTTTTTATTTTTATTAGAGAACAAAAACAAATATTAATCATCGAAAATCGCTTTATTGTTTTTCAAAATATTCCCCATGAAGATCTATACACTTTTGCATGCGTTTGAACCAACTGTCGAAGCACTTTTTCCACTCTGATTGAGGTAGCTGAACATGCATTCTGAACGCAGCAACCGCTTCTTCAGGTGTCGAAAAACGTTGACCTCTCAGTTTGTTTTTTACGTACGGGAATAAAAAGAAGTCATTTGGTGACAAGTCAGGACTATAGGGCGGATGACTCATCAAATCGATGTTTTGAGTGGTCAAAAATGCAGTTGTTTGAGCTGATGTGTGAGAGCTGGCATTGTCGTGGTGAAGAGTGATCCGTCTTTGGCGGTTGGTTTTCCTCATTTCTTGGAAGACAACTGGCAAACAAATGGTTGTGTACCACTCAGAATTGACTGTTCTGCGTTGTTCTAGTGGTACGGTTGCGACATGTCCAGTTTTTCCGAAAAAAAGGCGATCATTTTCTTGCGCGAACAACTCTTGTTAGATTCGGCTCATCTTGAAACACCCATACAGTCGGCTGCTGTTTACTTTCGGGCTCATACGCGTAAATCCACGATTCATCACCTGTCACTATGTCATAAACGTGTTTTGAAGCACCGCGATCGTATTTTTTGAGCTTTTCTTTCGACCAATCGACACGAGCCTTTTTTTGAACGATTGACAAATTGTGTGGGATCCAACGCGAACAATTTTTTTTGACATTCAAATGCAATATTAAATGTATGCTTGTTCCACTAATGTGTAAGGTTGACTCAATCTCACGATAGGTCACATGACGATCTTGCAATATCAGTTCGCGCACAGCATCAATGGTTTCCGGAACAACAACTGTTTTTGGACGACTTTAACGAAATTCGTCTTGGAGTGAACTACGACCTCGATTGAATTCACCATACCATCGATAAACAGTGGTCCTTGATGGTGTTACATCGCCAAAAATTAAATTAAGTTCATCCATGCACTCTTGCTGACTTAATCCACGTCGAATTAATTCCATTT
This sequence comes from Octodonta nipae, assembly GCA_034190945.1. Taxonomy (NCBI): domain Eukaryota; kingdom Metazoa; phylum Arthropoda; class Insecta; order Coleoptera; family Chrysomelidae; genus Octodonta; species Octodonta nipae. Next base: position 27,088,831 of record CM067221.1, on the reverse strand, counting down.
TATGGCCGAGATGAATCTTTTAAGTTACTCTAAACAACACATAGCGCTCGTATGTCAAAACGTTCTGAGTACGTGTAACCTCAAAAATGTCAAACTTTACGATAGAGCTTTCGCTTGTCAGATTGCGACACTAGGGTTGTCCAATCCCGAAATATAAAAGGCAGCCCTCGTATAATAAAATTCTTTGTTGTTTACATTATAGAAAAGTTAAAGGTAGCAGGAGGTTGAAAAAGTGACTCTTAAATTAGAATAGTCTGGTTGTTTTGATTTACTTGGAAGAGGGTGATATAGTTCTGGCTGATAAGCGTTTCCCAAAGTTTCGGACAGTGTGAAAGTGGTAAATAAAGTATGGTATTATGCCTTCATCCTAAGAGAGAGAATTCTTAATTCCTTTTAGTCAAATTGAAGATAACTTTCAATTGTGAAAGTAAAAGCCAAATTTGTTACATTTATGAAATCATATTTAACTACCTTGGAAATTTACACATTTATTACCATAAATATTTAATAGGAATTAAATTAAATTATTAGCTAAGTTAGAAGGGGTTTTAAAAAGTAATAATCTCAGAATACATACGTTTACATAAAGCAAACTTAGTGAAATTTTGACTTTCAGGGCGGAGGGACGCTTGGTCGCCATTTTCCATTATTTAAGTTTGTTCTAAAACAGATACTTGTTTTAATATGAATTCGATTTAAATAAGTTCACGAACTATTTTGAAGAATATTCTGTAGATGCTTTAATATCTATTCAAATAATTTTCCCAAAAATTTAATCTGTTACAATTAAAGTGACCTCATTATACAGTGTGTCCGGTTATGAACTAGCGATAATCTAAATATATGTAAAGCAACTAATTTAATAAACAAATACACCATATACTAGGGCTCAATACACCACCCCGCCATATGGCAGCCATTGTGTTTTTTTGGTAACCTATTCTCTACGTGTGAATAAAAACGTTCATATCTGTTAAAGTTTTGGTCTTACTGTTATAAAAATAGGCTTATTCGACGGACAATAATACTGTCTATCAACCATATTTCAAAACAAAGAGTTAACGTTTTCTTAACTTTTGAAAAAAAGATGAAATGCAAAAAAGGGTCAAAAAATTATGTAATTCAACAAATTATTGCAAATCAATGCAAAAGCAGGCCCGATAACCTTTCATTTTTTCACTAAATCGAAAGCTTTTGAGTTAAGCTACAATACAACATTAAATTCACAACTGTATGTTTATTACTTTAGGAGTTATTGCTGTTTGAACATAGCGTATGCGCAAGCACAAAAGAGAGTTACCTTTATTATACCGTCAACAAATGTGGTTGCAGCTAGATGGTGCACCCGCGCACTATTCTCGAGCAGTGAGAGAATATTTGAACAATAACCATGCACATGGATCGGTCGCAGTGGTGCAGTAGCGTGGCCAGCTCGCTCGCCCGATTTGACCCCCTTGGACTATTTTTTGTGGGGTGATATGAAGCAAAAGGTGTATGCTACAGTTCCAAACACCAGAGAAGACCTCGTCGATAAAATTATGGCAGTCGCCGAAGAAATAAGATCAGACCTAAAACTAATTAAGCGCTCAACAAGCACACAGAGCATTAACTTGGAGGTGGGCACTTTGAACAACTGCTGTAGGATAAAATTTAATGTGTATAAAAAATTGTAAAAGTATGAAGTAAAAATTAATTAGAATTTTATGTGGTTTTAATGTTTACCTGTTTAAAGTCCCGACAAAGGTCTTTTGTGGTTGCGCATACGCTATGTTCAAACAACAATAACTCCTAAAGTAATAAACATACAGTTGTGAATTTAATGTTGTATTGTAGCTTAACTCAAAAACTTTCGATTTAGTGAAAAAAAAAAGATTATCGGGACTGCTTTTGCATTGATTTGCAATAATTTGTTCATTTGCATAATTTTTTGACCCCTTTTTTGCATTTCATCTTTTTTTCTAATGTTAAGAAAACGTTAACAGTTTGTTTTAAAATGTTGATAGACAGTATTATTGTCTGTCGAATAAGCCTATTTTTATCTCAGTAAGACCAAAACTTTAAGAGATATGAACGTTTTTGTTCACAAGTAGAGAATAGGTTATCAAAAAAAAAAAAAAAAAATGACACCCATATGCTGGGGTAGGGTATTGAGCCCTAGTTTATGGTGTATTTGTGTATTAAAATAGTTGCTTTACATGTATTTAGATTACCGCTAGTCCATAACCGGACACACTGTATATCGCCAGAATAGGTTTGAATTATTATAATTCAACAAATTTTCTATTTTAATTAAAAATTTAATAACATTCATATATTTCATTGCAGTTATATTTAAATTAAGAAATAAATTACGGATTAAGATTAATACTTGAATCCTAACAAACAATTTATTTTAATTTTCCTGAAATTTATGTCCATTACTAAGCATGACAGAAATAAACAGAGGCAAGAATTTCTTAACTATTGTTTACTGAGAACAGAAAACACAATGCGTGTGTATCAAGGTCTACGTGGACTTGTTAATTCAGAGTTAAAAAAAAAGCTGGAAAAGTCAATTTTTAAACTTATCCAAGTCAATAATGGTATGCAAGTTTCGTCATTTCGATATAACCTCTTCAAATAACAACCACCTATAAAAACGCGGTTTTACAAACTAAAAAAAAGATTGGCAAATTGTTCGGAAGATTGAATTTTATATATAAGGACGACTACTTTATGCGAAGCAGTTTAGTTTTGAAGCAGGGTGGACGATACCAGCTGATAGTATGAGTCATTGCATTTCTGTAAGAGAGTTTATTTGTTTATTTTGATAAAAATTAAGATGTTGAAGTGGATGTGAATATTTGTAAATTTTGAACCCACAGAATCTATTGCAGTATCTTTGTGACAAAAGAGGTTTATTTTTGAGAATTAAAGTTCTTCTCGACTTGACCGTACAATGTATCACACTCCCTCTAAGGCACGCTATGAGTGCCTTTAGGGGAAAATTCACTAAACCCCAGATATCCTAGAGATCAAAAGGGTTTAGCTCTGTGGGAGCCCTTGCCAGGTTTTCAGGCCCATGGTTGGAGTCGTGGCGGCAGTTTACCATGAATTTCCTGACCGTCCGGGCTGTTCCTAACAGGACGGCTTTTTGCATTTGTTTGTAAAGATGTTCGTCTAGACCGAGGTATTTTAAATTACTTAGTAGAAGTTTTGGGACTACTCCTGTTGTTGACATAACAATTGGTACAGTTCGTGTGTTGCTCATGTCCCACTGAGCCTTTATTTGAAATTCCAAATCTCTATATTTGGTTATTTTCTCAGCTTGCTTGATATTTATATTATTGTTGTTAGGAATTGCTATGTCAATTAAAGTAGTTTTCCGAGAGACTTTATCTACCAAAACTATATCTGGTCTATTGTGAGCAACAGTCCGATCAGTCAGTATCGTGCTGTCCCAGTACACCTTGTAGTTGTTATTTTCTAAAACAAATTCAGGTTTGTATTTATAGTATGATAATCTTACCGACTGTGAAACTTCAAGTTTCAGTGCTAATTCCTGGTGAAGTATTTTTGCAACAGCATCGTGTCGTGCTTTTTATTCAGTTGCAGCGAACGCTCGGCAACCTCCTGTGATATGCTGGATAGATTCAGATGTTTGGCAACCGTACCTGCATCTGTCGTTGTTAATAGAATGATATTTAACGATGTACTTTAGATAGTTCTTAGTTGGAATTACTTGATCTTGGATTGCCAATATAAAGCCTTCCGTTTCAGAAAACATATGACCAGAGATCAACCAGTAGTTCGACGCTGCACTGTCTACATAGTCTTGGTTGACGTCATTTATATGTCTTCCATGAAGGGGCTTCTCTTTCCATTTCAGCAGTTTTTGATCTGTGGTCTGGTGGTGTAATTGGACATGTTGTTGTGTCTGTCGCAGTGGTGTTGAGTCATCAACCAGGCACATGACTCTGTGCAGATCAGAAAATTCTGCGAGTTTCTGGAAATAACTACGCAAAATAGAAATTTGTTGATTTAATAGTTTGCTTAGATCTGTCAATCCTCTTTCTCCTTCATACCGTGGCAAAGTTGTACGTTCGATAGAGCTCTTTGGATGGTTATTTTGAGCTTTTGTTAGTAAAACTCGAACTTTTCGTTGTAATTGTTCAATGTCAGTCTTGCACCAATTAACTATACCGAAACAGTAACTGAGCACTGAACACGCATAGATGTTAATAGCCTGAAACAGATTTTTACTGTTTGGTTTTCAACAGTCATCTTACCCTTCTATAAAACTCTGCTGTTAGGTCCTTTCTCATAGTCAAGTGATCAATACGTTGAGCCGGCTTTATTCCAAGGTATTTATAAGTATGACCTTCCCCCATAGATTCAATTGAGGTGCCATCTCCCATTTCGAAATGCCCCTGCTGTATTTTGCCTTTCACTATATTAATAATTCGGCATTTGTCTAGGCCAAATTTCATATGGATGTTACTAGAAAACCCTTCTACTATTTTAAGCATATCATGCAGCTGTTGTTTCGTAGCTGCCATCAAGTTTAAGTCGTCCATGTATAACAAATGGTTTATCTTTAATGCTTGTACGTTGTTGTGTTTGAGATTGAACACAAAATTAGTCGAGTTAAGTTTGTTTGAGAGAGGGTTCATGGCAAGACAGAACCTTAGCGGGCTAAGAAAGTCTCCCCTTTTGATTTGAATGGGACCAGTTTGTATCGAACAGTTGGCTTCATTCAGTGAGATTTTGGTTTGCCAGGTGGACATGGAATATTCTAAAAAGTTAATAATACAATTATTCACTTTATAGAGTTTCAGTACCTTAATGAGCCAATCATGTGGAACTGAATCAAAGGCCTTTTTGTAGTCCACATATGCCATGTACAGATTTCGATGTTTGGCGTGGGCTTGATTGCAGACAACGGAATCAATTATCAGTTGTTCTTTGCAGCCCATCGAATTTTTCGCGCATCCCTTTTGTTGTTGAGTAATTATGTTGATCAGCTCACAATATTTGAGTTTGTATAAGGTTGGAAGGCAAGTGATTGGACGGAACTTTGCCGGGTCCTGTGCACATAGGTTGTCCTTTGGTAAGAGGTATGTAGCACCATGCGTAAGGAAACTAGGCATCTTGTGTGGGTGGGTAATTACGTCATTTATAAGGGCTGTTAGTGATTCGTGGGTTGCGTACAGTTTAATCCAGTAATTTTGTACACCATCTGGTCCTGGTGCTTTCCAGTTATGGAGATGCTTCATAATGTTGGTTGTGTCTTCCGTTGTAAATGGTTGGTGTTGCATGGCACCACAGTTCTGAAATGCAGCCGCCTCCTCATTAATCCAGCTGGCTCTGGAGTTATAGGAGATTGTTGTGGAAAGCTGCGTTTTCCAGAATTCTCCGATGTCTGTTTTACTGTGGTAACTAGGGGCTTCATTATTATTGGTGTTGTTAAGTTTTCTATAAAACCCTTTTTCTGATCGTCGGAAAAGTGTGTTGTCTATTTACCGTTGGTTACTGGTTTTGTACCTTCTCAGTTGACCTGTGTAGACGGAGAGCTTTTGTCGTAGACTGTCCAGACACTGCTGAGATGTGATGTTTTCTCCATCCTACTGGGAGTGTATTCGGTTATTGTCCATGATAGTCTTGACAAGCCTTTCTATTCTGTTGTTCCTGACTCCTCGTTGGTATTCGGTCAGTCTTCCAACGTCTTTCCGAAGAGAGTTGATTTTCCCTTCAAGTCTTCTTTGCCAAGGTGGTATTCGAGTTGTTTGTCTAAATTGGGGTGTTGCTTTGGTCTTACTGCGACCCCAATTGTTCTGCAGATGGAAGTTGCAGCACAGTTGATAATTGTGTGTAGCGACTCTAACGTATTAGCACCTAAAACATAGTTTGGCAAGATAAATTTGTTCATAGCCTGCAAGACGATACCCAATTTCTTAGAAGATCTTAGGTTGGGAAGAGCTGGTCTTGTCAGTGGATCTGTTTCACTATACTCTATAAGAGCTCCTTCCATTTCTGCTTGGATCTTCTCAAGCAGGTCAGCGTTGGTTGGTTGTTCTTGTTGTAGTTCTTGAGTCTGGTCCGCTCTTTGTGCCAAAGTTGTTTCAGGCTCTGGATCGATTGTATTTTGACCAAATAGTTCACGCTCCACTTCGCTCTTTATTCTATCCAGTTGTTCAGGCGAAAAAAGCCATTTCTCAAGATGACACGATATTGATCTGCGACTCTCTGTTCAGTAATTTGAAGCTCTGGGTACTCACGACAGAATTCTTGATGGAGTATTTGGCGATATCCAGTCTTGTCCTGGCCAAGGTTCGTAATTCAGTAAAACGTGTTATAAATTCATTCATGGCGCTAGTCCATTTCATGCGCTGTCTTTTCAGTCCCGCTTGAGTGAGCGCTGGCTGTTGATCCTGCGCAACACTTTCTGCGGGTGGAGTTCTCGTTCTCATTTGACTAAAGTTTATTATTAAGTAATATCATTTTATTACAAAGTCAGAGGATTAAGCCTAACCTCCTTCAGGTGACAGCCACGCGTTCATTTTTTTAAACAGAAGTGTTGGCAAGAGATATTTTGCATGCAACATAAGACCAATCTTGGAGAAGTGTCTATTATGTTGTGGGGCAAAATATCTTGAAATGATCATATGGAATTGGCACTGTTGGCTTATATAGTTAGATGGAGGATATCTAACTGCTTACAGAGAATTTTAAACCACTTGTTGGTTCTCATGCACTTCTTATCAGCAATCATTTTGAACAAATGCATGACAATGCACTCTGTACATCGCTGGAGAATATAAAGAGAAATCATAACAGGTAAATATTCCCATTTTTAAGCTGGCTTGCATGCAGCCCGGATTTAAATCATATTGAGCCTGTGAGAGGTAATTTCTAGAGAAGAGTGAGAAACGGAAATGTTTTGCTAGTTTTCAACAACTGCAAGAGTATTTCATATTTAATGGGAACAATCTTGTTCAAGCTTATTTGTAGAAATTAGGAAATTATACATATCAATGAAATATGTTGAGACTATTTTTCGATTTATCATTCATTGTAACAAAATTCAATAAACAACTTTTAGTCAATTATGATTTTAATACACGAAACATGTAAAATTGTCTGAAAATATTCATAGAAATAGTTTTTTTTGCGACGTTCACATATGATAGTGATAAAAACTTGTATTGGCGGGGGCATATGCATTTGTTTATACACTATATGCAAAGCAAAAATGATTCAGAAGCTAATCCAAATAAGAAATACTTTAATAAATGGTTATCGCGATTTGCGGCTGAGGATTTCCTAGAAATATCTATGATATTTTTACACAATATGTTCTCACTGATAAATGACTGATAATATCTGGTTTTGTAAAACACAGGAAATTGTTACAATTATAAAGTTCAACCACAAATAAAACACTCTGAATTTTAATTATCCAGAGTCATTTGAATTGGTGAACTAAAATTTTTATCTTTATAGAAAATAAACACACCTGTGGTTAACCTTTTCAGTTTCATATAAATACATATATACCACAAGCAACACTAAAAAATTCATTAATTAAAATGATGCGTCTACTTATAGTACTTGTTTGTGTGTTACTTGCATTTTTCGTAGAAGGTAAAATTTATGACAGATGCGAAGTGGCAAAAGCACTAAAACATGCTGGAGTACCTATGAAGCAAATTAGTACCTTCGTGTGCATCGCTAAACATGAATCAAATTACAATACTAAAGCGATTAACCATGTCACCGGTGATTACGGAATTTTTCAGATCAGCCATTACTTTTGGTAAGTTTTCATATTAATACAGAATTAGAACAATTTTAAATACATTCAAAATAATTACAACTATAGTTGGTACGCTTAGAAATAAAATTATGCAACTGCTTGTCTGAGTAATGTCTTGATTTATGATATTTAGGTCTGATTAAAGTGGAGTATGAATTACTTAAGTCAACTTAAAAATTTAGTAAGGAAGTACAAAATACAGGGTGTTTTGTAGAACGTTCACCAAACATGGAGAGCAGATAGGTGGGCTTATGTGCTACATTATGTAGCCCATATAACAGCTAGATGGCTTGCGGTTTTTGTTTTTTTTTTAATTTAATTTTTTTTCTTAATTCTCATATTTTTACCTTTGAACTATTGTAACTTTTTCATTTTTCACAGTATTTTCACCGAATAAACTTAAATCGGATCTATGATGTTTGTTTGCTCTTCTGCATTCGATGTTTGACACAAATGATTGGTTGGAAAAATTTTAGGAGTCCACAAATGGCAAAGTTCCATAAAAAAGTAATTAAGTTAAACACTTTATCACGTTACAAAAAAAAAAAAATAAGAAGCACATGCAGAACTTCGAATACTTACAAAAACTTCTCTACTTCAACACCTTTCCAACGATATATCACACGTATTGGAAAGCAATCCGTATCATAATAAAATTTGAGATTGTAACTTACAAGGGGAGACCTACAAAAAATAAACTATACACCAAATTGCAATAACTTGTTATAAATTTTGTTAAAACCGGCTACGGATGCAATCGCGACACCTTTTTCTGAGTCCTAAAGAGTTATTTTGCCTGTTCATTGGGGTTTTCTCTGCTCAAAATTTTTCCCTGCAACAGATAAGTATTTGAAATAATAATTAAAATACTTATGTGTTGTAGGAAAAAATTTTGAGCAGAGAAAACCCCAATGAACAGGCAAAATAATTCAAGACCTCCTCAACAATCTTTTCGAAATAATTTCAAAGAGTGTCTGTAAATAATACAGGAGTAGGTTTGCTTGGCACCCATTTATCCTATAAGAAATCCCTTTAAAAAATAATACAATAGTCAATTAAAAAAGTTCATAGTAAATAAGAGAAGTGAAATTTAACAGAATGCAATCTTTTCAATCTAAACAATCCCACTTGACTTTTTTATAAAGGCCGATAGCAGCATTTCCATATAAAAAAATCTCGAAAAACCGACAAAAATTGACAATTTAAAAAATATATTAATTGACATTTTAAACCTTCATTAAATGATATGTTCTCGAAACGTGTTAAAACTGGTCCCTGTCGAATAAGAAGTTTCGCAAATTAGCCTGTACTATCTTAATGCATTAAGACAGTTTTTCATACGACAGAGTTAAAAATTCTCCTGATACCGGTGCTACTCTGACCATAACGGCCGAATTTTAAACTAACCTAATGACAGTTTTAATAACATTTTCAGGTTGGCTTAAGGCAATATAATAGGTATATTATATTTTATAAACCTGCAAATTCTTTAAAATTTACCTAATTATAATATTCGTCATAATTTAGATTGAAACTGAAAATGTGTAAGAAAATATACGTTTTCCGTGTTAGGTTTGATATTTTTATTATTAGCTTGAATTGCGCTTAAGATGTTGTGATGAATGTTATACAAGTTTAAAATATGAAAAGGAATATTTGTTTTGTAATAGACGAGAATATGAAATTTGTAATGTAGACCAAACATAGCCGTACAATTTTCTCAAAAAAGGATTACTGGCTGTCATTTAATAATTCAATTAGCCATTAAAATGCCATTAAAATTCGCTATTAAAATGTCGGTGTTTACAGTTCCCGCACTATTAGGTTGGAAATTAAATTTAGAAATGTCTTTTTGAAAGGCGCATTGACGTTCTCCGCGATTTTCTAAAAAATGCATGTTACAAGTCATAGAAATTGTAGGCGACCACCTGGGTATGCAATTTAAAAAACTATGCAAATCGGCAAGCAGTTCTGCAGAAATCGACCAATATATTAAGTATATTGGTCGATTTCCATGCATATAGGTTTCAGTCCCAAATTTCGTTCCATTACAAATAGAACTATATTCTCAAATTTAAAAATATTAAACAAAAAAATAATAATTAATGTTGGTTCACAATTGGTGAAGAAATTAGGTAGGTAACTTTTTGGAAGTCAGTTAAAAAAAGATAAAAGAAATTTTCGTGATGGAATTTTTTTGACTCCTACGGACGACTCTTTAAAAGATGGCATTGATAGCTTGCTGTTGAGTTTCACTTTTAAAGACTGATCTAAAATTAATTTAAAGAAGTTGTGTGATTATTTATTTTTTGGTGACGTTTCAGGTGCAATGATGGAAACAAGCCTGGTAAGGGCTGCGGAATTACCTGTCAGTCATTGTTAGTAGATGATATCAGTGGTGACATAAAATGTGTCAAAACGATATACGCTCAAACAAAAAAACAAACAGGAAATGGATTTAGTGCTTGGGTAACATACAAAAAGTACTGCGCAGGCAACACCAATGGGTATATCAAAGGTTGCTTTTAAAATACAACGTATAATTATCATTTATAGTCAACTAACTTGCAGATCAGATTATTACTATGTTATTCCGTCGCTTTGTATTAATAATAACTTTTTTTTAAAGCAGTGTTGTTTATTTGACCTCACGGTTGTAAGTGTTATTCATACTAGTATCAATAATAGATGGCTTTGTGTATGGCCGGCTTTAAATGTACACATGGTTAACGTGCTCTAAATTGAATAATAAATAGTACAGATAACAGTGAAATATAATTCTCAAGTCTTATACAACAGAAAGTACAATGTTCCTTCCATACTTTTAGTGAGAAATTAAGATTTGCTGTGAAAATTGCACAAAATTTAGTACCGTAATCTAGTAATAATAATAACAAGGAAAACAGACAGAGCAGATTGGTGTCAATTTTTTGTTTTAGTTGATATTCTGTTTTACTGCTTAAACCTAAAGGTGACCATACACTTTAATAGATACATTTTTTAGATGAAAATAACAAGAATAAATATAAATAATTTTAACCATGACCTATGTAAATTGCATTTGTTGCAATAAGCAATTTGAGGATTTTAAGGTGGTCTCTTGTCAAAATTGTAAAAACAATGTTTTCCACCAATGTGTTAATCTGTTTGCAGCTGATATAAGAAGCCTTAAATCTAAGACGGGTATGAGCTGGACCTGCCAATCTTGCTCAGAGTTAGGCGACAACATTGCTGATCTAAAGTCACTAATAATGGCATTACAACGGGAAGTCAATAAACTCAAGGAAGTTAAACATTCTTCACATGATCATTCTAATTTCGAAGAAATCGTGAATGAAGTATCAGATCGCCATTATAGGAAGAATATCTTAATTATCTTTGGTGTTCCTGAAAATACTTCTGACGTAAAAGAACTAGTGGATGGCATGCTCCAATATGTAAATCCTGGAATAGATGAGAATATAAATCCGGTTAGATTGGGGAAAGTTGACGTAAGTAAGAAGGTCCCAAGACCATTAAAAATAAGATTCAAGAATTATGAAACAGTACTGAAAATACTCGCTAAGTCCAAATCACTCCAAGCTAACAGAAATTACAAACAGTTTCGTCTATCGTCTGACAAAACTCCTAGGCAACAATAACTGTATCGCAAGGCAAAAGAGGACCTGAATGCCAGAATTGCCCAAGGTGAATGTAATTTACGCATCAAGTACATTAATGGTACTCCTAAGATTATTTCTTTTTACTAAATCCTCTCAATAATTTCCATGTACTACCAAAATGTGCGAGGACTAAATACAAAAGTGAATGAAGTATACTCTGCCGTGCACGAATGTGAATACGATCTTATAGCCTTTACAGAGACTTGGCTTAGTAATAATGTTACCAATACCGAATTGCTAGCATCCTCTATGTACGAAGTTTTCCGCAAGGACAGGGATTTTATAGCAACCAACAGAACCAGAGGCGGAGGTGTTTTGTTAGCATCTAAGGTAACTTTACCAACATCTTTATTAAAATTAGATAATATCTGGGCAACAGTGCCACTCATCGACATTTTGGGATGTAAATGTGTTAGTAATTATATGTCATTATATATATTTGTCATTTATATACCTCCGTCTGTAACTAGTACTGAACTTGAGTTGTTCTTGGATGCTTTTGAGCAATTCACTATCAGTCTCTCTAACATTATCACAATAGGTGACTTCAACATTCCGTTTCTCGACAGCACTAATATCAGGACTACTAGAGTGCAATCTTTTATTGAATTTAATAACTTTAAACAAGAAAACAATATCATAAATGCCAATGGTGGATTGCTTGATTTAGTCTTGTCGAGTGTATCATGTGAAGTTAAGGCTGAATTCAACCCGCTAGTAAGTATAGACAATTATCACCCCCCCGCTTATTATTTCAATCAGAGTTCAAGTTCCACATATCAACCGGTTTCCGCTTGACTCCGGACAGAGAACACATAACTTTAGAAGGGGTGACTACCACGGCCTATACCTTGCTTTATGCGATCTTAACTGGAATTCCTTGTCTTCCTGTTCCGATCCTAATGCAGCTTGTGACATCCTTTATAACACACTTAATGCATTGTTAGATCGCTTCATCCCGCCGTATAAAAACAGATTTACAAAATACCCTACATGGTATTCCCACGATTTAATCCAAAACATTAAACTTAAGAACCACTATCACAAATTATTTAAAAGGTATAACTTTGAATATTATTATCATAAATTTAGCGATATGAAAAAACTTATTATTATTATACTTACTTAAATACCCTACAGAACAAAATACAAACCGATCCCAAGGCCTTTTGGTCGTTTATTAATCAAAAATGCACCTCCTCACGTATTCCAGGAAGAATGTCCTACCAGGAACAATACCATACCAATCCCCAGACAATAGTTCATTCCTTTGCTCATTATTTTAAAAGTGTTTATTCCCCCTCCAGTGCAAGTAATTCTTTGGGTGGGTCCATATACTCGCCTAACATTTATATAGCAAGTTTATCTATAAGTGACATCATAAAGTCCTCTAAACGCCTTAAAGATAGTTTTACATCTGGACATGACATGATTCCCAGCTTCTTGGTTAGAGACTGCTCGACCGTTTTGGCTTCACCGTTATACTCAATATTCAACTTAATCCTAAAAACTGGGATATTCCCTGAGTGCTGGAAACTATCGAAAATCTGTCCGGTGCACAAATCCGGTAACAAAGATATCATAACAAATTACAGACCCATCGCCATTATTCCTAATTTTTCTAAAGTATTCGAGATGTGTATTAATGATCAGATTTTTCCTATTGTCAAATCACACATATCGCCGGACCAACACGGTTTCATGAAAAATAGATCAACGGTCACTAATTTATCGATTTTTACCCAGTTCACAGCTGCAGCCCTTGACTCCAAAAGTCAAGTAGACGTGGTCTATACGGATTTTACCAAGGCTTTTAATAAACTTCATCACCCTACATTAATCGAAAAATTATCGGTTTTGGTTTCAGTTACTCGCTGGTTACTCTATTTAAATCCTACTTAAGTAACCGCCATCAATTTGTTAGCTATAACGGCTTCAATTCAAACATATTTTCTATTAGTTCAGGAGTACCCCAAGTTTCCAATCTCGGTCCGTTATTGTTTCTGATATTCATTAACGACTTATCAAGTATACTGTTATCTGAAACTCTTCTTTTTGCAGACGATCTGAAATTATTTCTCAAAGTCGAGAGCATCAATGATAGCTTACGACTACAACATGACCTCAATCAGTTCACGTTGTGGTGTACCAAGAACAAACTCTTTTTGAACATCGCGAAATGCAAAGTATGTTCTTATACTTTAAAGAGGAATCCTTTACTATTCGATTATTCGTTGAATAATCAAACTATTGAGCGATGCACTATCATAAAGGACCTAGGTGTATATTTCGATCATAAATTCTCATTCGCTGAAAATATTTCCATAACTTGCAAATCGGCACTGCGTTCGCTGGGTTTTATTTTGCGAAATAACATAACATATCCGCGCTGAAATCTTTATATACATGCTTAGTGCGCTCAAAGTTAGATTATTGCAATCTTATCTGGCATCTTGTCTACAACATTCATCATAAGCGTTTGGAGGCAGTGCAAAGAAAATTCCTGAAATTTCTCGCTTTTCGAGTCGACGGCTCATATCCTGTCAGAGGGTACCAGCACAATTTACTTCTTGACAGATTTGGGATTAGGTCTTTAGTTATGCATTGGAATTTACATAGCCTTTCATTTTTATACAAATTGGTTCACAACAGAATTGACTCTCCTGTTCTTCTGTCAATGCTCCCGATACATTCGCCAAGGATTGGTTCAAGAAATAACACATATTTTTATCTGTTTGTAAATACAAACATAAAGTCACCATTATTTATCATGTGTAGAACTTATAACAGTATATCTAGAATCTGTGATATTAACTATGACAATTTTGAATCAATCGCTGAAGGGTATATTCAACAAATGTCAGATCAACCATGGTTCAGTTACTAGTAAAAGTCTCTTGTCAATTGTTATTTTATTTATTTTTTAAAACAGTGTAAAATTTATGTTGTAATATATGTAATATTCTGCGTTCTTTTTATTCTTTTTATTATTATCATTTTTTGAAATATTTAAGATACCATAGTTTATTAGTATGTTTTATTACTCTATAATATTTGTCCTGTAATTGGATTTATTTCTGTTGGGCAATAAACTAAACTAAACTAAACTATAAGGTTTGCAATAAGGTAATATGTTAAATATTAAAGACAGCTCATATCGAATCGCACACTCGAAGCAGTGAGTTGTCTTCATTATCGCATTGTCTAGTTTTTTGTCAAATTCTTAACCAAGCAATATATATGGCCGTGGAAAAGGTGGTAAAGTCAAAGGAAAGGCAAAATCGCGATCCAGCCGTGCCGGTTTACAGTTTCCGGTAGGCCGTATTCATCGTTTATTAAGAAAAGGAAATTATGCCGAACGCTTCGGCGCCGGTGCACCGGTATATTTAGCCGCAGTTATGGAGTATTTGGCTGCTGAAGTTTTGGAGTTGGCCATCAGAAACGACGAAGAATTGAATAAATTGTTGTCTGGCATAACAATTGCATAGGGTGGTGTCTTACTCAACATTCAAGCTGTCCTGTTACCAAAGAAAACCGAAAAGAAACCTTAAATTGGATTAATATGCGTTTCGATTGATTAAAGTTAGATCAGTCACTCCATGAGAGCAAGTATTATTCTTGTATGCAAAGTTACACAAACAACTTCTCTCAAAATTGAAGTAGTCACATGGAGTGAGAACAGGAGATCTCGGTGGCCAGGAGTGTAGAGCCAGGTATTCCTTTCTCCTGCGACCTATCCAGCGCTGAGGAAGGGATGCGCTTCCGAATCATCATTGCACGCCAAATTTTTAAAAATGTGTCCAGCATTTGTAATAACCCTGTATATAAACTATAATTCTGAATTGTTGCCATTCTCCGTTCTGTGCTTCTCTCATCTAGTTGGTTCCCGCTTTTTTCACTTGTATTAAACATGGGCAACTTCAGAATGTAAGGACATTTAACCTGTGAACAGTAAATTTAAAATGCAATACAAACACTATTGAAAATGTTACTTTCTATTTATAATCAAAAAATATTGGATATCTACATTTAATTTAAAAAATTGTAAAATTATTGGAAGTTTGCAACAGACATGTCAAAATTTAAAGACCGAACTTATGATTTTTTAGGTTTCCGTATATACAATATACGGATACCCTTATAACATCACTCCGGATTTCTGCCTCTGTCACATCACAGCAATTTTCTCCTAAACTACTGGACGGAAGAGTTCGAAATTTGGTATCAATATATAGTTTGGTGACCCGATCAGGAGTACATATCGTAAAAGGCGAAATTTTGATTTTACGGGTACTTCTGGGGGGAAAAACTAAAAAAATCACCGTTCCCCCCTGATCTCCGAAACTACTGAGCCTAAAATTTTGAAAAAATAGGAAATATAGAACGTTGCCCGAACTTTACAGGAAAATTAAGGAGAAACCATTAATATTAATTGGGGGGCAAATTATAGAATTAACTGAAAATTTAAAAACAAAAAAAATTTCAAAGGCATCATGTAATACATCAAATGAGGAAGACAAATATATTTTTTTTATATTTAAAAAAAATTAGTTAAAAAGATATTAACGAAAATATACCAAAATTTATACTCTCGCCCCTATCCCCGAAACTATAAAACGTAAAGGTTTGAAAAAAATTAGAGGTATAGGGTCTGACATGCAGTTTACTGGAAAGTAAGGAGAAACATCTACTTTTAATTTTGGGGGGCAAATTACAGAATTAAATGGAAAATATAAAATTAAAATTGTTTCTAACCCATCATGTTATATATTAAATGAAAGGGCTCATTATGACGAAAACAAACATTTTTTTTTCGTATTTTTAAAATACATTAATTAAAAGATATTAACGAAAATATAAAAAATGTACCCATTCCTCCCTTGTCTCCGAAACCATAAAAAAATGGAAGTATAGCCCCTCAGCTGAACTTTACTGGAAAAATAAGGAGCAACCTCTAATATTCATTTTGGGGGGCAAATTATAGAATTAAATGGAAACTATAAAATTAAAATTGTTTCTAACCCATCATGTTATACATCAAATGAAAGGGCTTACGACGAAAACAAATATTGTTTTTTCATATTTTTAAAATAAATTAATTAAAAGATATTGACAAAAAACTAAAAAAAAAATTATCCATCCCCCCTTATTTCCAAACCCAAAAGCTATAAAATTTTGGAAAAAAGTTGAGGTATAGCCCCTCACCTGAACTGTACTGGAAATATTCATTTTGAGGGGCAAATTATAGAACTAAATGAAAATAAAAATTATAATTCTTTCTAACGGATCATGTAATATATCAAATCACAGGACTTATTCTGACGAATACAAATAAATTTTTTTAATTTTTTTAAAATGAATATTTTAAAATATATTAAAAAATATTTTAAAAGAATATCCATTCCCCCAGTTATTCCCCAAGCTATAAGACATAATTTTTTTTGTTTACAGGAAAAATATGAAGAAAGCCCTAATATTAATATTAGGGGTCAAATTATAGAATTAAACGGAAAATAAAAAAAATATTTTTTTAACGCATCATGCAATACATCAAATGAAAGGACTCATTATAAGGAATACAAATATATATGTTCCATATTTTTAAAATTAATTGTTTACAAGATATTAACATAAAGATATAAAAAATTTTCATTTCTCGCTTTATTTGCGAAACCATACTACCTAAAATTTTGAAAATACCTACGGGTACTGGGGCTCACTTGAAATTTATAAGAAAAATTATTAGAAAACCCTCATAATAATTTTAGGGACAAACTATACAATTAAATGGAAAAAAATTCAAACGCATCATCTAATATATCAGATAAAAGGCTCATTATGTGAATTACAAATATATCATATTTTTAAATCGTTTGTTTAAATGATATTAACATCGACTTAATTCCCACTTTAGAAACTACACTATTTAAATTTTGAAAAATATATTTTATTTGTATTTTTAAATAATTTGAATAACCGATTTAATTATTTATAATTTAAAACTTATCTTCCAATCTACAGAGCCTAAAAACTCAGACAGTAGATTATAAAAGGCTTCTCTGAAAGTTTGTTAGTAAAAGAAAACTCTAATGTTAATTTTTGGGGGCCAAATTAGAAAGTTAAATACATATGTATCCTGATAAAAATCAAGCGAATCCTGAAACAGATAAAATAAAAAGTCTATGTGTGGAAAATCAAAGTGTATATTTTTATAAATTTAAAACGCTTCCTTTAAAAGATATTAGGGTAAATATAAGAAAATGCACTCATTCCCTGCTTGTTTGAAACTGGAATATTAGAATCTTGAAGGTGGTACGGAACCCTTAGTATGCGAGTCCAACTCGCACTTGCCCAAATTATTTGAAATAGACATCTAAGTAAGAAATTTATATAAAATATAGAACTGGGCGATGAATTATTTGAGTGTAAATACAATAAGTCGGGTTTGGTTAACTCAGGTTAAAAATAAAATCGGTCAAATATAGGAAAAAATCAACTTTATGAGTCGAATTTTGCACATTTACTTATAATGAAATTGGAAAGAAATAATTGAATTAAGTTTTTTCGAAATTCGGTCAAAAACTGCTCTTTTCTGTATTTTTTAAAAGATTGTCAATCTTGACAGCTCTGAAAAGGAGCTTGCTGAGTGTTGTCGGCAAACCCTAAATTGGGGAGTCGAACTGTGTGTAAAGCCGTTTCCCTGTGATTCCTATGATAGAAATCACTCGAAAGAATTCGTAGTTTAATTGTAGAGATTTCGAGCAGTTGGGGGAAATGTAATGCAAGGTTGTCGACTAGGAACAATATATTGTCCTGCGTTCAATGGACTGAAATTCGCGAAAAGATAGTATCATAATTGCTCTCATCGGTACTAGTTAAACTAGATTGTTTTCGTGTGATTTCTATCCTAGGAATCCCAGGGAAACGGCGTTATACACAGTCAGTACGATTCCCGATTTGGGGTTTCTGTGAGATAGTTTTTCCTGAAATGGAGGCTAAGAGGATGTCAAAAATTAAAAAAGTGACGAAAAACGTAGGAAAGTTTAGAATTTATAGAGAAATTCTGAGAATTTGGGCTTGCATTGTTGCATGTACAGGATAAACTACTCCTTTTTCACGTTTTATATAGTCTATATTGTTAATCTGATTATCTGAACTATTTGCAAATCACGTGAAAGCTGCATCAAATGAAGCGGAATTAACATTTATAAGTATTGACATTTTTTGAATTATCAATATATTTTTTCGGGATCGCCAAGAATTCTTATCGGCAAGCCTGGATGATAACTATTAATAATAAATAAAAAAATACAAAGTTTTTGGCGGCACTATATTTTGCCGACCACGTTTGATAGCCGGTCAATGGACTTAAATTCTAGTGTGGCTTTTGACAATAGCTATTTCTTTTTGCAAGAGCCAATGATAAGTACGCCATGTATGTAAAATTACTTTCAAAACCTGAGGAAAGACGGATTGTTACTAACCAAAAACGAATTAAATAAATGCTATGTAACGAAGCAGTCAAATTGTACTCAAACAATTTGCAATGGATCTCTTAAGGTCAACACGTCGGACATTAATAATTGAATTCTTCCCTAAGAATTTATTGAAAAAGTATTATAACTTCACAAATGTAAGCAATACAAGGTAATTCAAATTCGACCATTACTAATGGGATCTCGGAAACTACAGGAGATCTGAAGAAGTTGTGCTTGGAGACTATACGGTTTTTAAGGTCAAGATCTCCAGATAAATAAATAATAAATAGCCAGAGAAAATGCAAAAACATTTTTATTGAACAATTTTCAAAAAAAAAAAATGTATTCCTGAAGAGTTGTTGAGTTATTGTCACTGATGATGTCATGCTCGCCCTAAACGTGTTTGGATGGCCAAGTGAGCTTATCTTTTCAATATAATTATCATGCAAAACTTTAGAGGACTCAATTTACACATTCGAAGTTACAAAAATTCATAAAAAGCTGTAATTTGGTAAAATTGCTCAAAAATAAATCTAAAAGGAATCTCAAAAGTTCTCATCGTTCCGGTATGTGGAAAAAAAATGGCTCGATGCCAAAGGTCAAAAAAATTATTTTTTCGTGTTTTTCAGCAAAACGGTGAGATTTGTTGCAAAATTAGGTACCTTTCGAATATTTCTGCTTCCTCATTTCCTTCTTCTTTATCTCCTTTTTTTCTTCTTGGTCTTCTTCTTCACTTTGGGTGCAAGTATATTGCCCAAATAGCGATTCTCGTTGATATCATAGGAGTTATAGGAGTCCTCTACAGTTGGTGACTCCACATTAGAGCACGACCGGTCTTGACAATGTGTACACGTCAGAGAACAAAAACTCCAACTTTTTTGCAACCACATTTAGCATTATATCCGTTTTTGCAGTTGCAAAATATTGTGCTCAACAGTTTTTCTGACTCTGGGGGAAGTAAAGTCTGAACTGGCTCCAATGTGTTGTCCACCAACTTCCAACGCCAGTTTTTAGGGCCCGCTTGATTACCAAGACACATTTGAATTGGTAATATACCTGAAAAAGTTGTTGATGAACAGCTAGTGAGGTTGAAGGAAAACAAGCTAACTGTACTTGTTTTTTGTTTAGGAAATGTTTAAGGAAACACGCGTATCGCAACTTATTTAAACAAGTAGTCTTTTTAGAAGCTCGGTAGATAGCAAAAAGAAAGCTAATTCCGTTGGTGATAGCATATTATGGAGTTTAATTACTGTTTTTAAAAACTTCACCACATTGAACTAAATCTTGTTTTTCCAACACTTTGAAAATTGTTGTTTTTTCTCTGCTGTGAAGGCAGATGTCGTATCGCAGGCAGTTATTGCGTGTAAAAATAATACATGATTTTCACACTTTTCCTGGTTAAAAACAATAAATAATTTGTTCTGTTGGAGAACAGCAAACCAATTTTACTTACATTACAGCTTCAGTGATGTAGATAAGTGGCGTACTTAAGTAAATTATGATGATTACAAATTATTCAACTTTTTAAAGAGTTATATTTCTAAAACAGTAGCTCTTAGGAAAAAATTGATCATATTTTTTTTTTGTAGAGAATTTTATGATCTACAATTTTGCGACAGAACTCCCTGTTCAGCTGAAAATGGCGAAATTTTTTTTTTGACCTTTGACATCGACCAATTTTTTCCACAGACCAGAACGATGAGGACTTCTGAGATTTTTTTTATAATTGTTGTCTGAGCAATTTTACCAAGTTGAAGCTTCTTATGAATTTGTAAAGATTCCTCCTGATTTTAGGTCTAAATTGACCGGATTATATAATAGGTAGGTCCCTATTCAAATTCAAACTTTAATAATTAAATTGTCTGCTATACAAAAAACACTTTAAAAACTTACAAATTATGTTTTTACATGTGCTATATTTAAAATTTAAAATAAATAGTGTACTATTAATTTGAATTAGCAGTATATAAACATACAGTTCTGAGTTTGGTAACAAACAGTTTATTGATCCGCAATACATACATATACATATTATAATATAGCTTGATTGTAAAATAAAGGCATATTCAAATGAACGAACAAAAATAAACAGCTTCAATCAATATTCCAGGCGAAGTCGATGTGAAAAGATGAAGACATACACAGCAATACATTAACGTTTATGTTGGCACTATAATTCAGGATTATTAAACGAAACTTTGAATCCGTAGAGAATATATAACAACGAGCGATGCAAATATAATTAGAATGTACTAAGTTTGTGTAGTAGCATAAGTTTTAGAAACTGAATAACTACCTTCAGCGTAAACACACCGATACAGATAGATAGAAGCACCAATTATTCACTCTAATTCCTATTTACAAGCCGACAATATATTAGCTCTAGACTAACATTCACCTTAACGGAAGCTGTATAATGTAGTGTGTAATCAACATTTTCGGTGTGGCAACTTTATCACCAAGTAATAATATTGTTTTGTACAATATGTTCACTAAAAGTATCCGGAAACAGATTTTTATTTTGAGATTATTTTTAATTTACTTCACTAAAGAGGGATGTTTTTCATTCTAATATGTTTTATGTATTTAAATAGTATTCTATTTCATGTCCAAATTTTCCGCCGGGAGGTATATAAATCAAATTTTAAATGCATGCAATTCAAATTCTAGGTGGAAATTAATTGAGCACAGTGCCGAGGACTGGATTTACACCAATAATTATTTGTCTCTATTTCCTCACAAATTCTATTCTTAAACTACATACACTACGCCAAATAATATTATTCATTTGAATCTCAACTGATGCACTACTTCGCTAGCTACTGAACTGATGCTATAGTAGTATGATTCCGTAGTAATTCTTTTTTTCTAACGTATAGAATTTCTTCTCCCGAATTATCCGTACTTTTTTTAAATTAATTGTGCGTTCTGTTCTTATTGAGGTAGGTAAATTACTTATGCAGATAAAAATTATAAATTATTCTCAATGGATATGACTAAGTGACTAGAAGTGGTTTATTTTCTTAATTAATTAAATATATCTATCTATGTAACTTTATTAATAGTTGCAAAATTGGAAACATTTATGTGTATTTACTTATTTTATATTTTAATGAACATTCGTCTTGATGCATACATGCAGCTATTTACAACTAATCTCTAAAATGTGTGCTTTAACAAATGGTATACGAAACTCGTTTTATTCTGGAAATCGATTGTCCGAAGTACAGTTCACAAAACTAGGATGGCTTGTTCGTAATGTGGTTACTTAAAGATATATTTTATATTTTAATCGTTTTAAATAATTCAGTTACATCAAATACTGGGTAATCAATCTGAATTGTCTTGAGCTGGCAATACATACATTTTTATGGCAACAATGAGCAGTTGGTATTGAAAATAAAGACAGAACAATGAATTGGCACAATTGATAATTTGTTCATTATGACACTTGAATGATTTGTCAGTTCGTGTTGACATAAGTCATAACCTCAAACACTGTAGAAATGCAACCAAGGAAATAACTCTGGCTCTTAATTAAGAAATTGATTAAAGAAAATAAAGTTTTATTATGTAAATATAAAAAGTATGACCTCGGTGTAAATTAACAGATTGACTTTGATACCAGAAAACGGTTAAGAATCCTAATATTAAACAACTGACTATAATCTACTATTAAATGAAAAATTAGCAATTTATGTTTAATGGTCAATTTCATCATAATAAATTGCATAAACTAAACTCTCAAAATAAATATCAAATCCACAGTTAATAAATGGACTTAAGAATGGGAATCATTAATAAACATGAAGCATCTTATTCTAAAATATAGACATTGGATGTAATTGGTCCAAAAATAGCGTTGATTTTAACAAATTGATGCAAGTATTGTTTCTATATATTCGTTATTGAGAATAAATTCGTTTATGTTATAAATTAGTTCAGTAATAAGATTTTTAACTTAAAATATTTGTAGAAATATCAGTATACTCCATGTCATATTTTATTATTAGAGGTATATATAAAACTAAGAAGACAACAGATAAAAAAATATTTGTTAAGGCGTAATATATTATTTAGCACAAATATATTTTAGTATAAATTATATTTTACTTTTAACAACAAATGTTCGATGTAACCTCCATTATTTTCTTTGCATAAAATATGTCTTCTGATATTAGTAAAGACATTTTCAAACATTTCTGCAGAATATTATTTATTTCTTTGTTAATTATTGCTTCTATTTCATTTACATTCTGTAAGCGATTATGAAAATATTCCCAAAGTAAAAAATCTGATAAATTAGCTGGCCAACAATTTGTGGAAACAAACCGGTTATGATAACATTGTTCAAAAAAACTCATCATCAAGTAAACTGTTAACAAATGGTTCCAATATTTGTTCTCTGTATGTTACTGCATTTACTGTGTTATAAAAAATGTTGGCCCTATAATCCGTCTCTTTGACAGTTGACATATCCCTACCTAGGATGATGGTCAGTTTCAATAAATGTATGGACATTTTCAATATTTTTAAGAAATAATATATCCCGATAATTGAAGCCATGCTTTATCGGAATAAAAGGTTAGATCTAAATTATCATTACTAATTGTCTCGTTAAACCATAAGCAATACTTTTGATGATGTTCAAAATCTTGGTCTCGTAAGTGTTGATGTACCACAATTTTGTAAGGATATATAAGTAATTACTTTTGCATTACTGCTTGTGCACTTCCATAAGAAAGACCTACAATTACAAAAGTTATATATAAAACACAAATTGAAGAAACACGTACTATTCTTACTTGTTTGGGCTGCTAATTTTATTATAGACTTATTCGGACTATTTTCAATTCTGTCTCGTACATCATGAACATCTTGTGTTAATACCGTTGTCCCCTTTTCAAGTTTACGTTTTATTAGACTCCCAGTCTTTTCAAATCTCGTGGCCATTCTATTTCGGTGTTTGCCAAGCGTTTCAATAGAATTTTCTACATGAGGATATTTCGTAATAAAATGTTGAAAATAGCACTACGAAAATGTGCTATAACAATAAAAGTATTAGTTTGCACCAAAAATGGCATTGTGCTGTCTTGAAAAGACAGTTTTATATACAATAAAAAGGCGTATAGAGAATAATAAATAATTACCAAGAAATAAAACAGTAGTCAAACCCCCGCCGTGTTGACACTTGACATCTCGAAATCGTCAGTCGTACATTCAAGTGTCTACAATAGACGAACTAAAAATCCCCCAAAAGTAGGGAAAAGTGGGTTGCCAACTCTTGACACTTGATATTGATCACGCGGTATGTAAAACAGGGGAATGAATATTGTTTGTACCTACCGCAACCTTAGAGCATACACTTTCTGGAGGTCTTAGAGCATCTACTTCCTAGAGATAGCCTACATTGCACAAATGTCGTGCCAAGGAAAGAAAGAGAGGGCAATAGAGAGGGTAAGAGGCTATTTCACTCGATTGAGAACTATTCAATCTCATTTTCTGCACCTATTAATCTAGTGAAATACCCTCTTGCTCTTTCTATCGCCCTCTCTATCTATCCTTGACACGACATTTATGCATTGCCGATGACCTCCAGGAGGTGTATGCTCTATGCTGCAGGTAACCTGCAATGCACAAATATCGTGCCAAGGGTAGAAAGAGAGGGCAATAGGCAACATAATAGATTATTCTATGGTGGTAGTTCACAATAGAGTGAAATATCCTCTTGCCCTCACTATTGCCCTCTCCTTCTAGCCTTGGCAGGATTTTTGTGCATTCCAGGCTACCTCCAGAAATATCAGCTCTATAACCGCAACCGCAAGTGCTACCCTATCTGTCGAGAGTATTTTGCAACACGCAAAACTACTCTCGGAAAAAAGTATTGTCTAGTTCCGTAAAACGTAAAACCTTTATTTTAAATATTAAAATGCAAATTAAGTGGGACAGGCACAACTAAATAAAAATATTTCGTATAACCTACGATAACTTCTGGGACACAGATATTACATAAAAATTTAAATTTAAAGTCACCAAAACTGTAATTTCTAATTTAACATGTAAAGTCTAACTTCATAAATTCACAACAACGCCGATTTCAAGTTTATTGAGGTTATACGCTAGTAAAGTATCTTTGACAATAGACATTTGCGCCACCTCGTGTTTTATTTGTGGAACGCTGGTTCTGTCAACGCCGTAATTTATGTTTGCTGTGTTATAGATTAAAATTTAATTATCCCATAAAATGGAAAGAAATACATCAAACCGAAAGTGCGGTGTAGTTGATTTTGAAAATACATCAAGGAAAACTCAAAAATTACAATTATACCACTTTCATGAATTTCCATATCAATTAGAGATGAAGAAAAAATGAATTGCAGCAGTTCGACATCATGGGTAAATAAATTTGATTTCCACGTTGTTAGTCATTATTGTATGTATAAAATTAATCATAATTGTTGTTCTATTAAGATAACTGACATTTTTTAATTACAGCAGTGGGGCAATCCATCTCAACCAGAAACAAATTCAATGATTTGCAGTAGTCAAATTGTTTTGGGTAAAAAGTAAACAATTCACATAACAAAAGTTACAATCCAACTATATTTCCTGTAATATGTATATAAAAAACAAAATCTTCATGCTGGTTTGTGGGCTGAAAGATTATGAGTACCTACGACAAGAAAAAATTACATCTTCAGGTGTCGATGAAGGTCCATTTGAAATTAACAATAGTAAGTAAGTAACAATATAAGAAAAAAACAAATTAATTTTGTTCATTATATATAATTTATTGGTAGATCACACTGACGATGAAGTTTTAATGGATCAAGATAAAAATTTGGAACAAGGATAATAAAGCAACAACAGATGCAAATATACATGTTAATTCACAAAGAAATGAATATTGATTATATATTATTTATAGCTTTTGTAATAACTAATAATAAATAAGTGCTCATAAAAAAATAAAACTAATGCGAATAAAAAGTGTTATTTATTTAAAAGAGTATAAATATTGTTATATTATAGGAAAGATAGTTGAATTGTAAACTTTGTTATGTATCTACATTGTTTGATTTTTCTGCTCCATTGAAATGAGCACAGCAAATCCTTGAATATTTTCCTGGTTGCCATGGCTTTTCATCCCTCATTTAACTAAAACGTTACTTTTTTTCTTTATTCCTAAAAGAAAATATTAATTAAAAAATTAAAAATTTTGTTAACCTAAAATTTCAATTTATTCTGGAAAGAAACGTATTAACATGATTAACTTTTCTGATTACAAGTTATTGAATGACAACAATTGTGATTAATTTTATGTATTTAGGAATGACTAAAAACGTGGAAATTTAATTTAATTGCCCTTGGCGACGAACTGCTGTAATCCATTTTTTCCTTCCTCTCCAACTGCTATAGAAATCCAGGAAAACGGTAAAATTGTACTTTTTGATTATTCCTTGATGCGTTTTCAAAAAACAACTACACCGCACTTTCGGTTTGATGTTTTTCTTTCCATTTTATGGGATAACTAAATTTTAATCTATAACACAGCAAACATAAATTACGGCATTGACAGAACCAGCGTTCCATAAATAAAACACGAGATGGCGCAAATGCCTATTGTCAAAGATACTTTACTAGCGTATTGGAATACCACTTATAACAAAAATATATTAATATACTTCTTCAGTATATGTTATAAATTATAAATCAATCCCAAGTAAGCTTAAATGTTTTTATAAAAATGGTTATGCTCAATTCAGTAGAAATAAATAAATCAATTTTGTAAAGAAATGCTAGGTACCTTTAAAATGAATTCTTAAATATATCCTTGTATCGTACAAACGGAAAAACAAGTTTTATTGACTTGATTTCAATTACAAATTACGTTAATATTTAGTTAATAATATCATTATAACATTGACAAAACTGCGGATACTAACCTTAGAGTTCACAGAATTCACTCAGGCACACATAAAAAACACACAATATAGTCATCAAAGTTTTAATCACTCACTTAAATCACAAACTATTAAACCCTTTAAGAAAGTTACAATATATTATTAAATTTCTGTTTAACAAAGGATGTACCGATTCCGATTGCAAGAAATTTAAACGCGCCAATTGTTTGCAGTGAAGAAGCGTCAGAAAATTTATATTTTAGTTGGCTGTGATTGGATCACGCAACATTGAAAGGTTTGAGATCATTTCATAGAACTCCAGACATAGGCGGAGACAAAAAAAATTATCCTGTTTTGAATATATATTATAAAAATATACTTATTTTTATAAAGACCAATTAATTCCAAATTTATTATGTACAGATAACCGTAGATGACCTATCAAACAAATATTTGTAGTAGTTTTGCTTTTACCAAATAATTCTGACGTCATTTCTGATTCATAAGTGCTACTACTTATTAAAGTTTTTCAGTATGTTTCCCTGCAGAGTGGTCGGATAAATTAAATTTACTTTCATTATTCACTTTTCGTGTTTTTATATTGAACTTAAAAGTACAATAATCACTTATGCCTGGAAATATTAGTCAAAATTTTTAATCTGGTTTGAGGTTAAATGAACAAAAGTAGATTCTACACGTTATGACTTACTTCATTCCTGAATGAACACTATTTTAAGACATTATCTATACTTATATTTTACTGTAACAAGTAGCGTTGGGTTTTATGACTCTTCTTAGGGAGCCTGCTCATTTCTCATATTTCGTTCAGCTCACCAAAACGAGTCATTCACAATGAGCCGTTCATTTGAACGATTTCCTAAAACACAGCCGTTTACCCTTAGGCGGATTTATATTATATCTCTACTGGTCAAATTAATATTAAAGTTTTGCTGAGTCATAATTTAAAGATCATTAATTTACGTAGATACAAAATTTTTATTTTTGTATTATTTAGTAAAAAAAAAATAAGAAAAAAACTCTAACCATTAAAATGTAAACGTTTTAAACTCTAAAAACAAATAAAATTATTATGCTTACCCAAATAGATATTTATACAACAAAAACACTGCAAAACAATAACAACCCTGTGCCTTAGTGCCTGTCATAATAAAAATTTAAAATACCCATTTATGGATTCATTGAAAATAAAACCTTCCGACTAAATTTTAAAATACGTTTCATCTCATGAACCAGACGGCTGACGGCTCTTTTCTCTCCACTGCTCCGAACCGAGGTGACTGTGCCGGTCGAAAGATTGAACGATGAACGAGTCAACGAGTCTCTAGTTCGTGATTGAACGTTGAACGTTTAGCACATCCTACGACTCTCGTCCTGAATGACTCTAATAATAGCGAACTGAACGAGCTGTTTGACTAAACTGTGCCGCTCATTCGTGGCACATGTAGAAGAGTCGTTCGTTTTGAACGACTCATTCACGAAGGACCCAAGCCTAGTAACAAAACCATGTTTGTACATGAAGAATGTTTTGAATATTTTGGTGGTAGTGTAGATAGTCATCGTTTTCGAATATAAATCACCATTTTTTTGGAATTTTTGACTGAATACAAAAACTACTGCATAGATCTTGATAAAATTTGGAATGAAGGTACTATCGTTCCTGTATTAATATACAATACACTTTTTACAGCGAGGAATGTGATGGGAAAATAGGAAAATAAACGAAAGCAACGATTAGTCAAAAACGGCTAAGCAATTTGAATGATTTAAACTGCACTATATTTAGGAATTTACTCTTATTTTCCTCATCTATTCGCTTCTTGTGACTTTTTGAATCTCATACTGTTTTTGTTAGTCTGAAGCTGGTTGACAATGGAAGTCGTTCGTCGAAGTTTCCTTGGATTTCCATCGTCTTGAAGTTTCAATAGCCTTGAATCTGTTATCGTCATCGGTGAATGATGGGAAATTCAGATTATCCGTGGTATTTATACAGTTACCAGGTCATGCGACGCTGATCATGCTTATAGCTTTGCTCAATCCGCTCTCTCGTCCAATGAGCGTCGTCGTACCTGGCGATTGGTTGAGGGTTGATGCGTAGCGGCAGTGGCTCAAGAAGGGGCCTCCAAACGTTTTTAATTGCGGTCCTGTGCTGGTTAATTATATTATCGTTCGAGATTATGTATGTAGTCAATGAATTTTCTTTTATACCAGTGTTTTCCTCTTTGTGAATTACACTTGACTGGCCCTAGATGATGTTATTATTGTGATCGGTCCAGGCATCATTAGCGAACCCAGACTTTGTTTGACTTCCCTCTTTAAGTAGCTATGCGGGGGTTCCTTAACCCTGGTTTGCTATAATGGGTACATCTTCCTCCCCAGGTGGTTTATCCATACTAACTTTTCGAGAATCCATTGAACGTAGGACAATATATTGTTTCTAGTCGAGAACCTTCATCAATTGCGATCCCCTCAACTGATTGAATTCTCGAATAATTATTTATTTATATAGTACATATAACTGAATTTAATATTTTATCGCAAATTGAATTCCGACATCCAGGAATTTCAGGAAAATCTAGCTCACAGAGACTCCAACTCGGGCGTCGAACTGTGTGTAACGCAGTTTCCCTGTGATTCCTAGAAACTTAGAAATAAATTCGTATATTTACTAAAACCTGTCAAAAAAATTACGATACTAACTTTTCGAGATTTTTCAATCAAGTTCATCAAACGCCTTGTTAACGATTGTTTCCGGATATCCATTCATCAAAAGGTTTTCTCTAAGTAGCCTCCCTGTAGCCTGTTGTTTGGATTACGCTCCTAGTCCTTTACCACTTCACATTAAGGAATAGTTTTGCTAGTTTATTATTTTCTTTGTAGTGTAGTTAAAGTATTACCAAACCTAAGTAAACAATCCTTAAAAAATTACTCTAGGGCGCATTCTAAGTTAATCGACTCTTTCTTAAATTATAGTGCATCTAAATACATTTGTGTTTTCTGATGTGATTTGCAGATTTAAATTTCGACAGAAAGACCTAATTGAATAAATTTCCAAATGAAAATTAAAAAAAAAATGAGACTAAGCATGTTTTTTATTCAAAATCTAACTAAACCTTTGTGTTTTCATCCAACTAAAATGACTCCTTACTGAATGTTGAAAACAATTCCCCACCTGTTACATTATGTACCTACAATATTGCAAAATGACTAAAGTCATTTCAATTGTTACTCGAAGAAGAAATTATATACAAATATGACAGTTTCCAAAAATTTCAGTTAAAAAATGGTAACCACCATTTTGCCAATACAACGTTTAAGTTTTAACAAACTAACCAACTAGGTATTTTTTCATTTCAAGAATGGTATCAAGCTATGAATACCTGTGCCTGTTTGTAAATGGAAACAATTTACATTTTATTGCACTCACTTAACTGGAATTCGTAACTAGTATTAGCCGGGTGGTAAAAAGGACATAGTCGACTGAAGAGGAGTGGGAATGCAACCAAGCTTATATGAGCAGAATTTCGTCCCAAGTGTCAGCCTAATCCTGTTGAGACTACAGGAGTGTTTATCTGCAACCCACCGTACATGCTCTCTATGACATGGGAAAAACCCACAGAAGCAGATTGATATTAAGACAGAGTGTTCAAACAATAAAAAAGGTAGCAAGTGCAATTATAGGAAAGTGAATAAACGGTTAATTATCTGTAGTAAAAAATGGTGAAGTCATACATCAATAGCTTAAATAAATTCAGAAACAGAGATAGCCAATTATATAATAAGAAAAGAAAAAAATAAATAAAATAACTGGTTCGACAACTACACGAACATTCATTAAACAGATTTGTGAGCAACATACAGGCATATATCCACGTTATACAATCACATGCAAACAAGGGCGTCGACAGGCAGGGGCAGCTAGGGGAGCTGCTAAACAATCCAAGAAATCACTCATAAACGTAGATCTGTGGATTTCTGAGGAGAACCTCATCTCTGAAGATAGCTGAACGATAGACACGAAAGCTTCTTACGAAATATGTTTGTTTCATTCCTAATAATAGATGTAAAAATACAGTTTTGCACTCCAACACCAAACCTTTATTTTAAACACTCAACGTCGTTTCAACAACAAAGTTGTCATCATCATGGTGACGCAATAATTTCTTTTCGGTTTCGAGAATCCACGGCTGTGTGTCTAAAATGAACTTGCCGGACTGTGTAGAAAAGGCTAGGATTGGACAGGTGCATTACATAACCCAAAGGGCATGACCGTGAACTGAATCAGCCCATTACTGGTGGAGAACGCGGTCTTCTCTCTGTCGTTTTCGTGAAGACCAACCTACCAATATCCATTTTTTAGGTCTAGTGTGGAGACCCAACGGGAGCCTGCTAGTGTGGTCAGAGTGTCATCAATTCGGGGTAGTGGATAGTTGTCTTTCTTGGTGACGTCATTCAGCTTGGGTGGTTTCAACCTTCTTTTTGACTAGCACGACGGGAGCGGACTATGGACTGATGGATGGCTCAATAACTCCATTTTGTAATATGGACTCGATGTTTTCCTCTACTGCCTGTTGTTGCCCCAATGGTAGACATTGGGCGTTATTCTGATGTGTTGAGCCATTCCGGTATTTATTCGGTGCTGAATGATGTTAGTGCGACCGGTGGTCCCATCTTGACTGTTGAAAATTTGCCAGTGTTTTGTGATAAATTGCTTGGCTTTCTTCTGTTCCACTGGTGTAAGGTGTGTCAAATGGTCAGCACACTGTTGTAGGAACTCTTTACTGGGCCCTGTCTCCTTCACCGACGTCTAGTACTCTTCTTCGCAATTGATGATGGTCTCCACTGGCTCGAAACAAGCTATTTCTTGACCATTGGCATTTCTAATGTCGTTGTTGGACAAATTAAGGACTCTAATTGGTATTTCTCGTCCGGTTTTAACTATAACCCATCCAACTAAGTAGTCATGAGCTGAGTGTACGTATTGCTGTCTAGCTGACGGGGAATTCTGGTTGAAGACCACAATTTTTATGGAGGTGATTGAACTGTTGACGGGCCGTGTCAATACAAATTCCGCATTTAGGAAGCGAAGAACATCATATCTCATGCAGCTCTGAAAGTCAGCACTCGTAGTACGCCAACCTCCCAGATGACATCAGGGAGCTAATCCTAGAGAAAAACAGCACAAGAAAACGAGCACAAAGAACAATGCAATCAGACGACAAGCGTAGATCCAACGCATTGAATCGGACAATGACTGAACCTCGAAGGACGCATCACAATGACTAATGGAATGGCAACTGGACCTGCAGAAACCAGGCTTCTGGAATTTGCAAAAAATCCTGGAAACGGACAGGCCTCCAGTACCTCCACTTCATGGCGAGCAGTGTATATTCTACTCCGACCTTGAGAAGATAGAAGAATTCGCTGACAGCCTTGAGAGAGAGTGTAGACTGAAGCAACATGACGTTTTAACTATAACCCGTCCAACTAAGTAGTCATGAGCTGAGTGTACGGGCTCCACCATTCCAACGCAGCTCCCAAGATTGCTGTCTAGCTGCCCATGAATAATCTGTTCCGTTCGACGGGGAATTCTGGCTGAAGACTTTGCCACAAGGTGATTGAACTGTTGACGGGCCGTGTCAATACAAATTCTTCATTTAGGAAGAGAAGAACATCATATCTCGGGTCGAACATAAATCCATGCTGGCTAATTAGGTCCATACCCAGTATAAAATAGTCCTCAATATTCGCTACCAGGACCCTATGCCGAATCATGTTGTCCCCTATCTGTAGCACGACATCTGCCTCACCCTGTACTGACATGGACTCACCGGTGACTGTTCTGAGCTGTTTGTTGTTGGCTCAGAGTCAGATGGATAACATTTTGGGGGCTGGTGGAGGGTTAGTCAGCATTCGCCCCCGTATGCTGACTGGATGACTGTCCCTGGACCTGTAGCTGTTCTGTTGGTTACCCTTGGTTGGTGATCGGTCAGGTGGCCTTACTCGACAATCACGTTGAAAGTGTCCTGTCCGTCCACACCGGTAGCATGCTCCTATGTGATCGTTCTAGAAGTTCATGGATTCTGGACAACACTGTCTGTAGGGATGGTTCTGGTTCATCCTGGCTGAAGGAAACTGCTCGCACTCTTGGTTTGGACATGTTCATGACGGCCTCTACTTCTAACGTCTGAGTAAAGCTTCATTACTTTTCTTGACGCCATTTAGTCTTAGATTTCGTTGTACTTCTACATCTCTGATACGGTTTATGAAACTCTGTGTGACCAATTGATCTTTGGTTTCCTCTGGCAGGTCTGGGTAGACAACCGTGTAATCTCTGCTTCGAATTCTTGGAGGCTTTCCCCGGCTGTTTGCGTTTTCCCACTGAGTTGGACTTGGTATACCTGACTCAAGGATTTATTGTCGTATCTCTTGTCCAAAATGGCGATGATCTCGTCGAAATTGCCTTGTTCGTCGACTGGAATGCTTTGTAGGAGTTCTAGGGCCGGACCTCTTAACGAAATTACCAGAGAAGTAGATTTTTCTTGATTATCCCATCCATTAGCTGTAGCCACGGCGTCATATTGCTGTTTATACATGGGCCAAGACGAACTGCCATCAAATGTGGGTGGTTTACTAAAAGAACCTTTAGTACTCACAGTGTGCTGGTATTTCCCTCTCTGCAAATCTTGGTTGTAATTGTTTAATTTCGGTTTCTACCTTGTTTTGGATGGCACTGATTTTATATTGTACTTCACTTACTTAGCTTTGTACTGTGTTTTTAATGGAACTAATTTCAAATTTTACTTTACTTTGGATGGAATCGAGGTCATCTACTTTGGTTTCAAGAATATCCACAGTATTTTTTATGGTCTTAATGTCATTATTTATCTCTATTATGTCTGACTCAACTATTTGCATTCTTTCATTAACTGTTTGATTAACTTGTGATACTATTTGCATTAATTTTTCAAATTGTAGTTGTCTTTATTCTTCCGTTTTGCCTTGTTTTTCTTCAAATTTCGAGAACAATCCTTCCAATGAATTTTGTTTTTTTCTTCCATCGTGGAAACAAGATTTGTTGTTTTTTCATCAAAAGATTTCACTAACCTTTGTTGCATTTCTTCTTGAGTTGTTTCTTCTTCTTGTCACGTTTTTCCAGAATCTGGGCTATTTTTTCGTCTAGTCCCTCGTAACCTGCTTGACTATTTTTTTGATAGTTTCGGCCATTTTTTGCATGCTACGGGTTTACATAAATCAAATTATGATTTTAACTTCACTTAATCCTGCACTTCTGATCACCAAATTGTTATATAGTCCGTGGGTCCAATTAAAATTATACAACTAATATTCACTTTCACTTTTCTAGAACTTTTATTTACATCAAATTATACAGAACAGCTGATTCAAATCACGATAACAATTCTACATATAAGCTCTTCGCTGTACTAACTGACTGCCGCGATTTTAGGTCGGTCCTTTTAAAACCAGCATCGAAAATTCTCGTCTAATCAATCATGAACTCCACAGCCGCCGGACCACTTCCAGAACATTTTTTATCCTAGAAGCGATCGGTATCGTACTGAAATGAAGCAGGGTCGGCTTAGGTAAATTTCGTAACAATATTATAGCAGAATATAACGAGATCACTTTAATTATTACAGGTTAAATTATGGGAACATTATTTAAACAGATTTTTTTTAAATATCACAATATCCCCAGATTATTTTTCAAAATTTAAAATAATTTATTCCAATATATATATTAAAAAAAGTTAAACAGATATTTTGGGAAAAATACACATTTTACCTTTTTTGGTTAAAAAATAGAAAACCGGTTGCTTAACATTAATAAGATTTTATATTTAGCAATTCATAATATACCCTCTTTCTATACCAGCGCTATTCTGGCCATTTCTTGAACTTGTTACTTAATTCAGCTCGAAACTATTTCAGTTTAATCCCTATATAAAAACTCGACCTTTTTGACTCGTTCTAGTTTGTTATCCTTGTCTCTACCATCCACAAAGTGGTTCTTTTTTGTACTATTGTGACATATGTCAAATTTGAAATATCGTAATAGGAAAATTGGAATTTTGAATTGGTATTCAACGTATATTAATTGAGTTTTGCTATAATTTATAGATTTTCTATAAACGAAGAGACTCTTAGTGTATAAACTGGTTCCTTAGACAGAAAACTAAGTTGTATGGGTATTACAAGATCAAGGAAGTGTGGTTTCGGAACGAAGTATCGAAACAAATGCAATTGCAAATTATGCTCTTCATTACTATACGCTTCTATTTTCATATGTGTTGGATATGTCTTCTTTAAGAAATTTTCATTTCAAAAACATGATGAATACACTGTGTGCTCTCAATTTTGAAAACCCTTGACAGATTTTAACCAGTGTCAATGAATCATTGAAAATATCAGCAGGTCGTGAAGAGAAATCGAAGATATAATTCAAGTTCTATTACCACCCACTTTCATACTATCCGCACTATACTTCTCAGAGGCCCAGCAATTCCTATAATTCAATCTTCACTACTTGATTTACACCATCATAAAATATTAGAACATTTCCAATAAAACTCCTCAATATATCATATTAGCAATCAAGTCAGATGCTAGAAGTTATAATTTTTAGGACTCGAATAAACTTCCTTGGGTTGATGATAAACTGTGCTGGAGTACGTCGAAAACTTGGAAAATGACCGTAATAAACTAACTATTCTGATCAAGCAATGCCCTTTCGGCTGGCAGGCCAGCTTTCGCCGTTGAAGGGTCGATAAATGAATTAGTAAATCGTTATTGCGTTTCACCTGGATACACACCGCACAGTTTGCATGGGTAAACACAGTAATGGAAATGAAATAGGTGATTGCTGGACTGCGATGGGATTTGAAGAGGATTAAAAATCGTTCAATATGTGTGCGAGTGCCGGCAAATTTTCACAGCAACAAATTTTTTTATGAGCTTGTCATGGATCTCTAGAGCTTTTGTAGTAATGGACACAAATGTTTGCAGGACTAGAATAATAAATATCTTAACATTTCATGTACAAATCGGATTGGGATTGGTGATATTTTTCGAAACATACAAATAAAAACAATTAACAGACACAAGATACAAGACGTTAATTTTAAAATTTGTATGGTATTATTTTCGGAATGATAACATGTATAAAAAAATGGAAAAATTTTTGGTTGGAGTCTCGTATCTTAAACATCGTTAGTAATTCGACATGGCATCCAAGACAAGCGGTAAACCTGCAAAGAAAGCCGTAAAAGCTCAAAAGAACATTTACAAAGTTTTGAAACAAGTATGTCCCGATACCGTTATTTCCAGCAAGACCACGAGCATGAGCATCAGGAACAGTTTCATCAACGACATTTTCGA
Source organism: Octodonta nipae (assembly GCA_034190945.1). NCBI lineage: Eukaryota > Metazoa > Arthropoda > Insecta > Coleoptera > Chrysomelidae > Octodonta > Octodonta nipae. The sequence continues at coordinate 27,052,576 of CM067221.1, read as the reverse complement.
ACGTATCACACTACCCTCACGACATAAACACACTATCCAATATCCTGGACATCGCACTGATCAAGCATGCAACACATCTTGCAGACATCCATACAGTCCAAGAGGGATCAACGGACCACAACCCTGTGGTCCTCCTTGTAGGTGATCCAGACGAGCGCAGAGGCGAAGAAGTGCCACGCTTCCAGAAGGAACCTGGACCGCACACTTAGACCAATCCCTGTGATCGAGAGTAGGGAAGAGGTCCTATCGGCGCTCCAACTCTTTGAGGATGGAATCAATGCAGCTCTGAAAGCCACACTCGTAGTACGCTAACCTCCCAGATGACATCAGGGAGCTAGAGAAAAACAGAGCAAGAAGACGAGCCCAAAGAACAAGGCAACCAGACGACAAGCGTATATCCAACGCATTGAATCGGGCAGTGACTAAAGCTCTAAGAACGCATTACAATGACCTATGAAATGATTACCTGGGGCAACTGGACCAGCAGAAATCAGGCTTCTGGAATCTGCAAAAAATCCTGAGAAAAGACATGCGTCCAGAACATCCACTTCGTGGCGAGCAGGGTATATTCTACTTCGACCTTGAAAAGACAGAAGCATTCTACGAGTCTAAAGACAAGCCAGAATAATCAGGAACCAAGATGACATCCTACTGATCAGGACCACGACCCCGGAAGAGGTACGGGACAAGATCAAACGACTCAAGCAACGAAAAGCACTTGGAAGGCTGTCGTTTCTGTGACAATTATCATCAATGCAATGCTAAGACTTAGATACTACCCGAAAAAATGGAAGTGTCCCAACATTATCATGCTGCCAAAGGCCAATAAGGATGGTACTTTTCCACAAGCCCTATTAATCTACTTTCAACCATGAGTAACGTAGCAGAAAGGATCTTCGCGAATCGACTCCAAGAGACAATAAATGAACGTGATTCCAAACCAGCAATTTGGATTCAGACATCGACACGCCATCGTACAGCAAGTTCTACGCCTTATAGAATACGCCTCAGACGGACTCAACCGGAATCGAAGAACAGCTTTCATCTTCCTGGATGAAGCAAAACCCTTCGACCCAGTGTGGCATGACGTTCTATTGGTGAAGATGGCCCAATTAGGATTTTCCATTAATATCATGCAGCTAGTAGGCTCTCTTTTGATACATCGAAGAGTAAGACAACGAGTAGGCCAGGAGCACTCAGAATGCGGGACCACCGAGGCAGGGGTTCCCAAGAAGCAGTTCTGTCCCCGATGCTATTTTCAATCTACACTACAGACATTCCAAGACCAGCCGACGCTGTAATTGCCCAGTGCGCAGACGACACCGCCATAGGATGCCAATCTTTTAGATTCGAGTCACTCCTGAGGCGGCTGCAGCAAGTCACTGACGATTTAGCGGAATGGTACCTTCACTGGAAGATAGCCATCAAGGAGGACAAAACTCAAGTTCTGTTCGTCAATGGGAGAAGCTGCACGATCGTTCCGACAGGAAACCTGACCGTAAACGGCCGACAAATTCCATAGAAGAACGAAGTCAAGTAGCTTAGAGTCATCATCGACAGGGGGTTGAATTTCACGAGGCATGTCCAAGAGACTCATACCCAAGTCCGGGCTGCCCGTACCAGACTTTACCCCCTAATAGGAAGAGGAAGCAAGATGGGGCTCTTAAACAAGCTGACTCTCATCAAGACCATCATCTTGCCAATACTCACGTACGCTTCAATAGTATGGGGACACACCAGCAAGAGCAACAGGCAGGCGAACCTATGGCTACGCCTCGGAGTCGACTATGGTTCGTTTGTAACGATACTAACCAGTGCTTGCAGTAATGAAGAGGAGGACCAGAGAGGCTTACGCCAAACTGGAACAGCACCCAAACCTTCACCTACATACCTTTGTTGAAAGACACAAACGGTCTAAGAACCAGCTCTACCTAAGCGAAGGAGAAAATGACGAAGAGGCCCAGAGATAGAAGACAGGTGAGTATAAAATGAAGTATATAATATTCTATTTTTCAGGAGAGAAGAAAGGGATCCGGGGGGGAAACCAACTGTACCAAGCAAAGAAAAGACGAGAAAAACATATACCCACCAAAAATCGAAGACAACTTGCATGCCCAGAGGAGGGTAAAATACGCTATATATCATAGCAAAGAATGAGCCACGAATCACAAATAGGGTAAAGTAACAGAAACAAAACAAAACTAAGCTATCTCAACAAGAAGACAGTGATTATGCAGAAGGAAAACTGCGTTAGCGTGAGGACCTGAGTTAATTCTCAAGGGGTGGATGGCAAGGGAGCAGGAAGTGTCCTCAGTAATTTCCTGAGGGGCAAATCCAGTTGGTGGGCGCGCTCAAAGATTATGTGTGTTCGAACATATTGTAGCTGAAGCCTCCAGACTGGCACACTACAACAAATGTTCCACTATGCCCAGTAGGGGAATTTAAACAAATGTTCGTCTATTGTTGCCAAGTGAACTCGCCAAACCCGCAGGCAGCGAAGGAACTAAAGCTGTTACCAAATATATCAGCTCCAAATATATCAGACAATTTCGCATAAATATTATTCTTTCGGAAGATAATTTTACTAATAGCGGCAAATGTTGGTTCTGCGTTGCAGTTGTGAAATAAACAGATGTACGTCAACAAGACATGAATCACTATAATCCACTCGCGGCATAATGGTTTTCACTTTTTTACGCAAAATTCGTCGGTGGTGATGTGGTAGAGTAAATTTAGGGCAGATTTCACGGTTTTCCAAAACCAATGGGGCAAAACTACGGCGCCCGACTTCAGCTGACATAAAATAAACACCGTTTAAAAGCTGGGTGCAATCAATCACCATTTTCAGTCATATCTTCATTTTTATCTAATTTAAGGTACAATTCTATTGAAAATTTTAGCATATTCATATATCTCTCTTTCTCTTTCTCCCTCTCCAACTATTTTTACCTTTTTTCTTTGTTTTATTATTTCGACAACTTTCTATAAGTGTAACTCGAATTTACTCTATATTGTATCCACACTGTATATGCTTCTGTGTATTGGTCACCCCTATATGACTTATTTATCTATCATTTTCTGAAACACCCTGTATAACTATAATTCAACAACGCAATATTGCAGCAACGGTCCTCATGTCTTTAAAACCACCCTGTATAAGTATAAATCCTCTCTATACTATTGACTGTTTCTATTTTTCTATTGTTTAATTTATTCCTGTATGCCTATGATTTTACTTCGCCCCATATGTTTAGTATTCCATTTATGTAACGGCTCATGGTCTGCCCCATATAACCAAATTCACTTTTTTTAACCACATTTTATGACAATAATTTTACTCTACCAATTATTTCAACCACCCTGTATATGCAACTGCTTCTAAAATTTTTGAACCCATTTCTATAATTATATTAAACCTTTAATTCAAATATCCTAACTGGTTATACTCATATAACAAATTTTTGATACACCCTGAATAACAATAATTAAACTCCACCTTTGCTTCAAACACCTTGAATAAGTAACTACTTATGTTCCACACTATATAAATTTTTTTAACCTCCCTGTATAACTGTAATTCTGCTCCACCTTATATTTCAACCATCCTATGTAAACAACTGTTTATTTACCACCAAATATAACATGCACGCACTCACACACCTACAGCCGTATACCATATAGAAGAGTTCGCCGACATAACAAATTTTCGTTTCGATAAACTAATGGAATATTTTCTACCATTTCAGGCTATAATAATTAGCCCCTTAATTTAACTTTGTCTCTAAAAGAAACTGACTTCAACTGAATCAAAATGAAAACCATTACAAACACCCTGTACGATATATACTTTTATGGTATACCTTGACATTTAAACTAGACATTTCCAATTTTCAGAAAAATGGTATGTTTTACGTTATAGAAAAATATGCGGATGAACCTGTAACATATCTTTGTAGAATACAATTTATAATATTCAAATTGCTTGAGCCGTTTTAGAGAAAATAGTGATGATTTATTGAAATTCATGAAATCTAGTCCCTTATTATTTTTTTTCTGATTTTCTGTAAAACCGTAAATCTCATGTTATAGACAATTATATGGTACATTTCTGTAATGTTCCTTACTATAATCATCAAAGTTGCCCAAGCCGTTTTTGAATAATCACTGGTCATACATAAAAAAAATTGCCAATGAATTGATAACCTCCTCTTTTTGGAAGTTAAAAATTATAAAAAAATATAAAAAGAAAAAATTACCAGTACGTGTAATGGATTCCTCTACATTATGCATATTCTGTTACTATTTTAACAACTAAGGCAAAAACTTCCTTCACCCTATGTGTGACGGAATTTTTATACAAATTCCGGTAACTCCTCCAGGCTCTAAAACAAGATAAACGAAATTGCTGAGAGTTTTAGAACTTCTCACGCGACATTTTTGCCAAAGAAAATTTTGTTTCCAAGAATTTACCTATTCATGCTTCCGCCACTTTGCTTTACACGCTTTCTTGTTATTCTCTGTTGGCAAATAAAAGTATATCTCGACTACAAAACAGGTCATAGTACACATAAAGTTAAATCGATTGGGACCCATTCGAATCTCCCAGATGAAATGGAGGTGTTTAATTCTTTGGAAGACATTTGCATAAAATTAGCCAGAGTAGCGAATAATGTTAAGTGTTTAATTAATTTGTTTATGAATTCTACGTGATAATGGTGTTTCAAGTTTTAGAACGCACGTTCATTATGGTTAGAGTATCTAGCTATATTGTTCTTAGACCACTTCGGTACATAAATGATGTCTAAAGTAATGAAGAAAGTCATAGCAGCATACTCCATTCTTTGCTTTGTGTTATCGTTCTGTTTGTTTTGCTATCTAACATTATTTTATATACATTTGTCTGGGTTCCCATTCACAAAGTTTTAAAAGATTTATTTTATTAAACACAAAATTATTACACCTTTATTTCACTGCCTTGTCTTTGGTTACTTGCGAGCAGGTTTGTTACACTTGTTGAATGAATCTATTAATGTTTGGAAGCAAATATAACACAACGTTGAGACAACATATTAGAACGTATTTATAATTTTTAGAATGCTCAGGGATCGCTTTTGGTCTTAGCCCACTCAATAGAGATTTTTAAGTGACATAAAATTCAACAGCAAACGGCTTAGGCATTCACATTAGTAATAGTTAATAGACAATAACTGACCTGATTTTAACAGCAAATTCGAAGAAGTAAATTATTTAAACAATAAAAAACCATAAAAATATGATTTTCTTTTGTATTTTGCTTGTGTTATGAAAACTTATGGAGGAATAATACTCTTAATGGAAAAGTTGTAAGGAATCGGAAATTCTTTAAAATGAACGTTTACAAGTCCGAATCGGAGGATTTTTCGCCGAGTCCAGAAACACCTAAATAATATTTTCCGCTCAATGATAGACTACAATGATAGAATTAATTAAGCTCAATACGACTTTTGTCGGATAAGTTGTTTTTTCAGAACTGTAATTTTATCAATTAAGAGATATATTTTGCAAAAAGGTACCGTATTAAGGATGTTCGAAAGCAAAACGTAAATGTTAGGAAAACTTTAAAAACTATTTCAAACGAATGTATAGTTTAATATCTCACGGTGCTCTTGAGTACATTTAAATGAAAAGTTCATGTACCTGCACTCTTATTTTCGAAAATGTTTCTAGACACCATTTAGATCATTTTCACACATAAAACCAAATTACATTTACCGCGCTTTTTTTTAACTGCATAAAATAATTTTTTTTATTTGAATGTATTTTTGAGCCCCATGTTCATAAAAGTAATAATAATGACTACTAAGCAACTATTTAATAAAATAGTAGTTTTGTGTAACTATATTTAATTATTTAGTTACGTAGTATTCATTCATTGTAATAATTTTGAGGCAAATGCAATGTATAGTAAATGTTCGCACCTCCTTTTAATCCCAATAAACAGCTTCCATTGACTGTTCAGAAAACAATCCCCAATCTTGTTAATTTATTTTGTAAAATTCCTTAATATTCTGTAATTATATTTTGCCGTTATTAAAATTTCAAGAACCATATAACTTACTCTCTTCGAGGTATCATTCCTTTGTACCCAAGACAATATATATTATATATAAATATAATATATATTGTTTCTGGTCAGGGAACCTTCATCAGTTGCGCTTCCCACAATTGAATGTCCTCTCGAACACTTGTCTTGCGTACAAAGGAATGACACCTCGAAGAGAGTATTCAATATCTCTGACAGGTGAAGTAACCTGAAAATTTTTTCGTGACATTCTGTCCTTGTAGTTAAGAGAGAACAGCAATTACACGGAACGGCTCCAGATTCGGAACCTCTGTGTGCTAATTCTCTGGAAAATCCTAGGTGTCGGTCTTACATGTCGCGTCTTCAAACCATATAACTTGTTTTAAACATTCTGGTGTATCTCTTTCATCTCTTTCATATGGTTCAATGGTATTTAACAAATTAGCATACCTACTCATTTCCTGCAAACGCATATTTTTTTCCTTGGGTACGTTTATTGGATATACTAAATTTCGTTGGATTTTTTCAGGCGAGCTGAAATTTTGTCAAAAAATATTGGCAACTCCTAACATGAGTTGCAAATTTCGTGAGAGTATGTAATGCAAAATTTTGTCATTAACATTAGGCAGCAGGTGTGCATTAACTATTATTTTTATAGTATTTTGCTGTTTTATACTCAAACGACAAAATCAAGTTCGATAATTTAAACATGAAATTTATCTTAATTATATTAAAACACTAACCACTGTGGTAATTTTCACAAATTTATTATTTTCTTGACAATTGTTTCGCTCTGATGACAGGCTTCGTCAGAATTAAATATTAAACTAAATACTAAACATCTGAATATATTATATAGTGTTGTAAGATAATAATGAGTATATAGGTAGAAAGCACAATATGTTTACTGTATAATATTAGTGAAGATAAATATTATTAATATAATTTGGAATTTTGTATTATGTAAGTATATTAAGATTAAGTAAAGGAGACATATTTGTATCAGTTTGGTCATTTAAAAAATGTGGTGATTTTTTTTTATTGATCTCAAGTGATTCTAACAGAGTTAATTTTTTACTTTTTTGTTCTAGATGTAAAATTTCGACAGTAGTTTGTGGAATATGATTTTCATTTAATAAATGGTCGGCAAATGTAGATATGTTGTATTTCTGATTTTCATACACTTTTAAATGTTCAGACCATCTTGTTTTAAATGACCTTCCTGTGTGACCGATGTAAAATTTTGGGCAACTACCACATGTTAACTTATAGACTCCAGAGTTTTCATACTTATTAATTTTATCTTTATTATTTTTTATGTCGTTGGCTAAATTATTGTGAAGAAAATAATAAATTTGGGAATATTTCCACAGTGGTTAGTGTTTTAATATAATTAAAATATGAATTTTCACCAAGGAATGACCGAAACAATCATGAAATTTATCAATTTTTCAGAAATCGGAAATCGGAAACTGAATCGGCTTAATCAAAAGGAATAATTGAAATTGTATTTTATTAAGGTTAATTCAGAAGTGATTCCCCACATTATGCTGTAACGAAAAAAACATATTGCTTTTTAGAACATCGGAAAAATAAAACTAAAAAACCATAAACGTCAAAGAAATGTCTAATCTCTAAATTTAATGGTTAACTTACACCAGAAAATAAATTCAAGGATTGCACAAAATGTTTGCAACAGCTTGAATTTTGCTTCACTTGATGTCAGTGATTTTTTAAAGTAAATTATTTCAATAGTGACATTTATTGAAAGAATCCTGACACTAAATTATCTTTCTGGAGACCCATAAATATTTAAATAATTTGATGGAGAAGTACAGTATGAATAAGAAAGATAACGAAAAGTACTAGACGTTAATCCACAAATAGTGACGTCGATACTAAAATTAAAATTAACTTCAAACTTGATGATTTCTTTTATATAGAATGGTATTTTTTTGAGTCAAAATTAAAAAAAAAACACCAACAGAACAACAATAGCCATAATTTGTAAAAATATGAGTAGACACATTAATTTTGTAACAGGAAATTACATTTTAAGTAGAGATAGTAAGTTTGGTGTTGAGAAAATTATTTTCTCCTGGTGTTAAAAAACTCTCCGTTATTTGCATAGCTCCAAATACAGAATGAAATTGTATAAATAAATATTTCCCATTTGCTGTCAATGACCACCTCAGAAATATTACCTCAGATATAAAAACTATTTCTGGGCAGCCAGTGGAATTTGTTGATTGCGATTTTAACTAGACTTGAAAAAATGTAGATCATTTGTTAGAATTTTGACTAATCTAAAAAAATATGTATATGTTGAATTTACTTGACTTATTTTGTATTAAATGACTATCGATTAAAAAAGAAATTACTTGATTATGTTACTCATATTAGTTAATATAATTTTTTTTTGATTAATAAGTAATATGCTCTTTAAGCATTTACACAAAAAAATTATTTAGTGCGATTAAAAAAAAGCGTGGTAGGTACGATTTCGTGTTTTCCGAGAAACATGTCTAAATTTTGTTTGTAAACATAACCAAAAATAAAATCGGCGGTACATGAGGTTTTTATTTAAATCTTTCCAGCGGTATCGTGACTTATTTTCGGTTAAAATTTGGGATTGATTGACCATGTAGTTTTTGCGAAAAACATTTTCAAAATCGCCACTTTATATATGAACTCTTATGGGAAAACGATGTCTATGTTTGATAAACAAGTGATATTACATTTAATAAATGTTAAGAAAGTTATAAAAAAACTCCTCAATCGATAGATTAAGTTTTACACTTTCATATGAAATAGAAAAAACCGTCACTTACCGTCTAGTTTACTATTTAATTAAAATAAGAAGACTGTGAAGAGTGTGAAGTATAACAACAATGCATACCTTGAAGGGTTATTATTGCTTGCAATATAATCTAGCCAACCGCGCGGAATTTGAGTGTAGACACAATGTTAATTCATGTTCCAAAAGCCAAAATAAATAATAAATACAGATTTGTTTTGGAAACGGTAACAAAATGGTGTGCGTTTATTGAAGTAAAGTATTTCATTATTGTTATGAAAGTAGTAAAATACAAAATAGTCACGTTTTATGAATTTAATATAAATAATTTAGGCATTTATAATATCTTCATTAGACGATATTTAATATTACAGTAATTAGTATTAAATCATTGTTAATCTTGTTTGTTTAATAACACATTTAACAATTTTAATTAATCATATTTATAAACATATAACTACGAGTATTTATTAAATTTAAAAAAATCATGCCGAAAATGACGCTTTTAATCACATGTTCATTTTCCTCTATTTCTTATTTAAAAATTCTATTAGCATTTATTATTTTTTGATATTGGATATTGGTGCACTAACAACTTAAGAGATATTCTCCTCAAATTCAACAATACGCCGGGCCTAGACGTTATCCGGCATACTATATTTGTTTCAAAGGAATTGTAATCCTTTATCGTGGCTTTTGTTCGTTTTATACAATTTTTCAGTAATACATATTTGATAATCGTATTTCAATTTACCTTTATGTCTGAGTAATTTTTACAATCTTAAGGGGCTCTTTGAGCATTAATACTAGGTGTTTGGCAGCAATTAGAAAGAGAACGAAGATTCGAGACATTGCCAGATTGCACTGTCAGGTCTTAATACATGCATTCGTATAGATAGCATTTCATTTTTATGAATGTGTGTTGGCATTTTTTAAGTTTTCCAGGTTGGTGCTAATTTTAAATTCCCATGTTAGTGTATAGCGTGACCTTGTTTGTCGTCTTCTTCTCGAGAGCGCTTTCGAACATCCTTAACTCCATCCACCTGATAAAGATATACCAAATACATTTTAAAGGTTCGTATCATGTACTTCAATTTGTATATCTTAAATTTTTGTTGAAATGCTGCGAATATTGCATTTTACGTACCAGAGGGAGATGTAAGAAAATGTGGTGGGGATTGTCAAGGTAAATTCGGGGAAGCGGGCGCGACGGGTTGGTGGCTATTGAGCGCAATAGGGTTGCCATATGACCGGCATGTTCTGGACAAATCTGGAATTTTAGATCTTTGTCCGGAATGCGGGGGAATTATAAACCGTTCGGAATTTCTACAATTAAGTGATGAGTAATGAGAGGTTACTACAAATTAAAGTACTTTCTGATATTTAATGCCCCTATAGTGAGTTAAGAGAATCGATTTGACAGACTCTACTGAAAGCCTATTTTCTTACCTTTGATTTTGGGTTCCCATTAAAGAAAAGACCGTTTCAACATTGGCATTTTGTGCATGCTTCGCAAATATATAAGAGCATATCTTGGTTAATTCTGGAACCTTTCCTGGTCCAGCTGCCTTCAGAATTATGGTCCATTGGTTATTGGCATTCATCTCAAAAAAATCCTGACTTGCTTGATCATACCATTCAAAAATGTGATTTCGTCAAACAATTTGCGTGCATGCATGATATAATAACGACTATAATATTAAATTAAAAATAAAGTCCGGTATTTTCATCAAATGTCCGGATTTTTTCAGGAATTTTGGGATTTGGATCTGGGAACCCTAGGCGCAAGTGAATTTACGTGAATGCCGTAGGTAAAAATTGAAGTTTTCAATGCAGTAATGGGAATTTTTTTAAATATTATATTATCGTATATGTCTTACACATTTAAATATATTGTGGCTAAGATACTAACTTCATGTGTCATGTATGGCATGTCTAAATAAGTAGAGTCAGTTAAGTGGATGTTAATGTTATTATAATTTATTGTATGGACTGAAATACGCAAAATTTGTATTAATATTTAAAATATCCTAATCGGATGCTTGACAAAAAGATTGCTAAGTACATAAATATTATAATTCTTGATTCAGATTTAAAAAAATTGTTAAAACCACATATCTATATAAATTATAAAACACCCGTCGTCGTTTATTTACACATTTAGAAACGTGTACATCAATTGAATAAAACTTTGTTTTCATCTGAAGAATCTTATAATCCTACATATCCCCGTTATTTGTTATATAATCCAATATCCACTATTTTGTGGCATATAACTATAACCTACAGAATGAAAAAAAAAAGAATCAGCTGACATAATATTAACAGTAATATTATTAAATGAGTAAATTATATAAAGTCAAATTTTGAATAAACACACAAATTTTCAAATATAAAATAAGCTTTATTCCTTACTGTAAATAAGCCAGTGAAGCGAATACACACTTATAGCATTTAAAACATTCTACATCTAAAAAATTCTTGGTCCCTAATAGCGAGCAACCCGACTTAGGCAAATTCTCCTCAAACAGCTTGGCTGTCGACAGACGCTTCGCTCCCCACCTTTCACGTAATTGTGCCTATAATGCAATTTTCACAACCGTTTTAAACCACCTTTACCAGATATTAACGAAAATTTAAGATAGACAAATTGAAAATCATTTTACAGAATTCAAAGATCCAAGTAACACTCCAATACTTATCTTGGTAATAGTTAATAGTAATATCATAAGCTCCCATTTTATGGAACATTAATCGTTTAATTTTTAATACAACAAAGTTATGAATTTTGGGAAATAAGTCAATTTTCCCCTATCAGGACCTATAAACGCTCATTTTGAAGCCATTCAAATTCTATACTTTTCCATCGACAAGATCAAGATTTCTTCATTATTTTTCTCAACACAAGCCAGTTTGTATTGTTTTATTAACTTAATATGTGTTATATCATTTTAATCTAGGAGAAATACCGGTTCTAACGCTATATGACACTTGTTTTACTGTTTTGATTTGGCTAGAAATTGGTCATTAAAATTTCTAGGTTAAATTCTTAAATTTTGGACTTAAATTACTCAAAAAAATTCCCTTGTTATTTTGTATTATGATGTTTTAATCCTTCATCATCTCTTTATGAGATTTTAACCTTTCTAAACCTTTCCATTTTATAAATAAATCCCAAAGAAAATTTGATATTTTTTATTTTATCCAAAATTAAGTTTACTAAACTTCTTCTGAACTACTTTTAATTAAATTTAACTACTTATCCCTATTTAAACATTCTCCCAATCATTTCGTATCCAGTTGCTTTCACATTGAAACGATTTTTTAGATTCGATAGTAGTTTTAAGTTTGAGTCAGTCTTTATGAATTTCTACCCCCTTATCCTTTTTCAAATTAAATATAGCTTTATCTGCCTATTCAATCCATGATTTACTTTCTTAGTTTCATATATTTTATATTATAAATGTTGTATATTTTTTTATGTACATAAATTTCTTGACATGATATGTTTCTCCAAAATTTAGATACATTTGAATTATTACACAATGCTATTTAATGCAATTTTATATTCTAATGTTGATGTTCTCATTTAAGCCTCTGTTAATTTTAATCTAAAGAAGTGATTTAATTATCACTACAAAAGCAAATGCTTGGAGCTGTTTACGATTTAAAATCAACTTTGGTTTGGAATTTATCACTCAATTGTCAGTATAGTTCTCCATTTTTCTGCTAGATCTATGATTTTTAGGGATTTCATTAGGTTTTAACGTATTCATTATCACAAATTACATGTTCTTCTTTATGAACAAATATGTTCGTTTTTAATATAATAAATTCCATAAATTTTATATTGGGTTAGTAATCTGTATTATTAAATTTTAATTATAATATACTAATACCCTTATCATTAATTCTAGAGCAACACATATACAACTTATGTAAACAATTATTTATTTAACATTTATTTTCTACAATTATCTCATTAAGATGTCATTATCCAGTATCTCATTTTCAACTAAAGTTCATATATTTCTTTTCGATTTCAGATAATAAGCCTTTAAAAGTTATCACTTAAATAAAAGATTATCAAAATCTAATAACTTTTATACTGTCATAATGTTAAACTTATTTTTAGAGTAGGTATAAAAGATAACAGTCACGTCCACTTGGTATCTGCAAAATTTCCGATATACCATAAATAAGTGTACATAAATTAGAGATTTCCAATTATACCTACCCATTGTACATAAAGATTTGTTTTCCACTCGGCCTAGAGCCATTAATAAACTGAAAAATCCATAACCCAGAAAGTTTACCTATATAATAATATCACCGCCAGCTGTTTGGACCATTCCAATAAATCCAAAAGGACCTGAACAAATTTTCTGTTCTTTGCTTTGGTCTCCTTCACTTTTACGCCCCCCAAAAATAATGGATCGACTCCTTTTTCGACGGTTAAAGCTCTAAGCTCGATTGCTAACGGTTATAGCTAAATCGATGTTGGCCTTTTAATGGAGGTACTAACGATTGACCAATATTTTAAAGCCTGAACTTGTCATGGATATTTCTCCTTTTATTTCGAACCTTAATTAGAGTATTGCTCTCCCAAGTTGATTTCATATGGTAATTACGAAAAAATACTTTTACAACACCAGTTCAGTGAAGAAACATCGTTAATTGAAAGCAGGATTGAGGGATAGACCGATTTTTGTAGGTCTACTTCATGTGATCTAATATCACGAGATATATAATTTTTATATTTGAAATTAATTCCGTATATTTTTAAAATATATTGAAAATAATAACGAAAAAAACATACTGTAAGCTTATTAGAACATTATTGACATTTTGATTTGAAAATGATGACAAAACAGTCAAATCTATATTACTATTATAAAATTATAGTTGTCTGTTTGTTTGTTTGTTACGTCATCACGAAATAACTACTCACTAATTTTACGTTATCTTTTTCTGTTGCAAAGCCAATAGTTTGACTTAAAATCTGGTATCCATTTTATCTCCGTACATTGTTAAAAAATATAGCGAAAAAATTACTACCATGTTCGGTAACAAATAATCTGTTAATTGGTTCCACCGTATGCATCACATACTTGCATCAGTTTAGCTTTATATATATATATATATATATATATATATATATATATATATAAATATATATGGAAGGTGAAACTTAGGGCGGATTTCAAAAAACTTGAAAAAAATGTATATTAGGTGACCTCTACGTAGCTGCATATATACAATGGAATTGAAATTAGAAGAAAGTTATACGGAGCGGTTCGAAAAGGATATATTGAGTGGACCATAAACAATTGTATATACCAGGTGGCTGAAAGACGGGTGGAGTTGAATTATATTTATATAGTGTGGATAACAAAATGTTATATTGTTAGGATCATAAGTAGTTGCATATACAATATGGGTGGAATAAGGGTTGAATAGAATTATATTTATACAAGGTTGATAAAAAAATGTGTTATGTAAGCAGTTAGGATATTTGAATTTTCTTGAGCTTTTATTGTAGTTATGAAATGGGTTGAAAAAAAATGTTAGAAGCATTTGTTTATACAGGGTGGTTGTTGATAATATTGAGTGGAATTTTAGTTTATAGGGTGGTTAAAAAATTGTTTTATATCCACAAGTAGTTCACAAGTTCACAAGCAGCATATGATAGGATGGTTGAACTATTTAGCAGAGTATAATTACAGTTATAACAGATGGGTTTAAAAGACATTATAGAGGAATGTTATAATCTACAAGCTGTTTTATATACCGGATAGATGAAATATATGGTGGAATAGAATTCAAAGTATATGGGGTGGTGAAAAAATGTTATATTGTTTGCCCCATAAATAGCTGTAAATATTTATAAGGTTGTCTTCTAAACGTTGTTTGTGGCATATTCTTGATTACTTTTATGTTTTTTTGGGGAATAACACCACAATAGAAATAAAACTACGTATATTGCAGGAATACCAAACGTTTCAAAGTCTATTCTGCCTCCTTTGCAATGTAATTCCGTATAATAGCATATAATAGTTTTTGATAGATTTCACTCATCGATAGAAGTTAATAAATGTTAATCTAAGTACAGCAGATTGAACACAGTCTCGAACACCATAGCCTGGAATAAACAGGAAGTCGAGGCTGATACAGAACCATTCGAAAGCACCTTAAGTGTTCAAAGAGTAGTTTGTTCACAGAATTTTATCAGTGGCGTTATAAATACAGAACCTCAGAACAGTTTGTGACTCAGCACCCAATTACGTAGAGTAAGCACTCCTCGTGTTTTGGACATAGAATTCGTGATGAATATGCCCAGTATACTTTCTATAGAGTTCGGATGCCTAGAGGTCACCTACTTGTTCTTGTTCAAAATAGAAATGATTGCAGAGCGAATAACAAAGATACGGCGTTAACTAAACTAGAAATATCAATCATATGAAAATAGTGTAAGCTGTTTCCGTTATGTATAAAATAGGACGTTATCAGAGAGGCTACAGAGTTTGGTATGCACATTTGAAGTCAGCCAATGCCATACTGATCATCTACCAGTACCACAGAGCAGTAACCAGTAGTGATGGGCATAATCGAATGATATTAATAATTATTACAACTCGAGTGATTTTAATAATCGAATGATGGCTCGAATGACTCATCACTCGGATGTTACGTTTATGATTATAACGATTCTCGCTTGTTTTATTCTCAGATTCGTAACACTTGCTACGTGTGAGCGGCTGCCCTGTTTGTGAACATTTAAATTTAGCTAAAATTATACTATTAAATATTTCCTAAATATTCAATTAATGTAAATTCAGTATTTACATATTTCTTCTGTCCAATGAAATACGTAAATAAGCTACTGCATAAGAGCGAGAACCGAGAACGAACGCATCTATATAAAAGCCGAATGGCAGAAAAGCACTTCTCGATTATAAGTCGAATACAGCATCGCTCGGTCTGTGGTATCGCTCGTCCTCGCGCTTATAAATCGGTGAATGTTTCGAGTTAAATAATCGATTATTTTTCATTCGTTACTTCGATTCCATAATTTTCAAAATCGAAATTCGAATGAACCCATCACTAGTATCCAGGTGGGGAATCGGCGATGACAGCTGCAGTTTAGTCATCCAAGATGACATTAACAGTTAAAATAGCCATATGATATACGGCCCTGGTGCTCATCATCATTCTAGTGCAGACTGAAACAGAAGTAGAACTGAGGCTAACTAAACTTGCATCTGACATACATTTTTAGTGGCAAGTATCAAGGTTCACTTTTTACCGAATATGAATGTTATTAGAAAGCATAGTTGCACTCATCTCTCAGTTGTCGATGTTTTCTAAAACCTATGTAGTGGAAAGTATTATAGTTTCGACCAGTGTTCTTACAGATCTTTTCAGAAATTTCTTCTGGGGGAAATGTTTTTCTGCTTTCCATCTTTTCTACAGATTTCATAACTTTATCGTGAGAAATGGATTCCGATGTTTCCCGAACAATGGCTAGTTATCGTTGAAAAGTCGATCATAAAATTGCTGTCAGCTATTATTGAGCTCTCTTGAGATGTTAATAACATATTTAAGATGAATCTTTTATATCTTTGTAAAGCTTAATATGGTTGGTTTGTTTGTTCTTGATTTCACTATGGCTCTTTCAAAATTTTTGACAGTGATTTCCGTGATGATTGTAGTTTAACTACACCAGTCTGCTAACTTGATTTTTATATGTATTTGGTCGACTATTTGAAATTTCTAATATTGTTTCATTTAACATTTACAAGGTTTCATTACTAGTAGTCACGCTACTTATGTATGAGTGTTCACCTTATCATTACTTCTGACTTGACTTAACGGAAGGGCAACATTCATTACATTATTCTACCATGTTTTGTTTACAGTGAAAAATTTATTGTGTTGGTTAGAACTTGACAGCCGAATGACACTCTTGAAAGGTATGAGTATGTTGACGTTGTTTGCGAAACAATTTTAGTGTTTGGTGCACCCTAAGCAGCTTCTGCTCTAATTACGTTGGAGATGCCGATGTCAAGTTTGTTTCCCTTAAGTTTGCTTTGTGTATATGAAGATCCCCTATTTGATTTCCCGGCGGGAGTCACTGGATAAACTATGGTTTTCTGGTCTGTAGTGATCTGTTGGGATTTCTATAGAACGTTTCATCTGTAACTGCGGCAGATAATCGTAGTAACAGAGACCTACAGTAAGACGATTAGTGATTTACTTGATCCGGCCACGTACCGCAAATTACAGAAAGATCTAACTTCGAGAATTCTTAAGAGAACAGGAAAGCTGATTAAAGTGTTTTCGATATCAATTGCTTCTTCAATTACTCTTTATTGGGTAGTCTATGTTCGGTAGCTCAGACAATTTCTTTGAAAGTAAGGTTCGTTTTACTTATTTTAAGGTTTTCGGTATTAATTCATGGATTTAATTTAATAAATTTGACAATTTATCAATTAGATATTTGATTTTTGTTTGAATAATTGATACTGCTTATTCGAGAACTAACAATATAATTTGAAGAATGATTAAAATATTAAGGAATAATTGATATTTTGGGTCCGATTCTTCCTAGAAGAGTTAAAAGTAAGAACAGAGGAAATGAAGAAATCTGAGGCCCTACCGCCAGGATAATATGCTTTACCTGAAGTCCATGAGCCTAGTGTTCCGCTTCGCCCCATTGTTAGCCCAACCGGCTCTCCAACCTATAGTATTGACTTAACTGAACAACTGAAACCTGATGTTGCAAAGACCAGCTCATACATTAGCGATTACAGCCATTTTACAGTAAAACTTAATCTCAATATACATTCTGGCGACATATTTGTGAGTGTCGAAGTAGTTTTTTTATATACCATGGTCGCGGCAAATGAAACAAATCCCAAACCATATTTGTACTATTGTATGTCCTAAGCACTACATATATTTATTGGGTGTTTTTTGAGATCAAAGCCTTTAACACTGCAATATACAAACCGGCATGTTGGTTTCGTTAGCATTTAAACGGCATTCAACTACGAATTCAATTCGCAATGGAGAAAGAAAGAGATGAACAAGTAGATATTTTGGTTTCAGAGCATAACCCTTGTACCCAGACCAATACCTCTAAGAGGATTTAAATCACCATGCTAGTCAAAAAAAGACTGTATCAAGGCTATTGTAGACCGGACATCCAGAATCTGTGAGCCACGTTATCAAAAAGATTTACTTTATTTGAGGCGAATGGTTACTCGGCCAATGAGACAAGTAGGTCCTTAAAATCAAGACAAAAATCTCATCCGAGAAAGGGTCAAGAATTACTTAAACATCTGGGACAACTTTCTCTCCAAAAATTAGATACACAACAGATAAGGTTAAAACGGTTTTTAAACCCACGCAAGAAGTTCGCCACATACTCCGTTCTCCTGAAGACCTTAGTAAACCACTGCCAACATCAGGAGTCTGCACGATACCTTGTTCATGTGGTGCTGTATATTTTGGTAACACTCAGCGGAGTGTGAAAACTCGTATATCTGAACACAAACGAAATTGTTACAAGTGGAAAAATCGGCTGTCGCAGAGCTTGCATTACTTTCAGAAGACCAAAATACCACACCACAATACCAATATCATTAAAACTACACTTGCATCGTTTTAGATATGCAATTTACAAAATATGCTTCACAACGACGTATTCGCACACTTCACTCCTATATTATTACTGCGCAATACTCCTGCGCACAGGTTTCGAGACTAAAAACATTGCTGTCAACTGAGCGTTCTGATGGTTCATAAACGAATAGTTCTAAAGCTAGTGCCCGGTGAGGCTGTTGACTAAACCAACCTTTAGAGTTCGCCACTACACATCTCTTTTTGGGTACTCGAGATTCATTAACCCTTTCAGAATAAAATTTTGTTTTCGAACAAATAATATTTTATTTTGATAATTTTTCGAGTTTGTTTCACACACAATCTTAAAAAGGGGGTTATACATTGAACTGAATCAGACATTTTTATGTCATATATTCAAATCGTTGGAGTGTTATTCTCCGTTAGAAAATCAGTATGCATGTCTCCATAAATTGTAAGTAAACTATTAACCTATTTTACAGTAATGTCAAGTTAATTGTATACGTGAGGTAACTTCCAAGGAAGGAAATCCGAAGGGTAAAGAGTAAAATAGTTATCATAGAATGGATTATTAAATACAAAGTAGCCTTCCCATTAAACGTAATAGCATTAACTGTCTAATTTTTGAAATAAAACCACTATCACAGGAGCTCCATCTGGTGTAGTAAAAATCGTAATATTAATAACGATCTGAATATAATGCGATATTCATAAACCCATGGATAAGTAACCACATTTATGAAAATTGCGTCATAATTTTAGGGAGAAACCCTGGTTGTTAAGCAAATGTGGTTCGTAAAAACGATTAATTATGTTTTCAGAGATTTAATAACAAAACGCTGTCTGAAGGCTTTTAGCGTTATTAAGAAATCATTATCTCGTTTTGCAGCCACAGTGAATATAATTCAAGTCGAAAATTACAATTCGCAAATGTTTTATGTAATTCAGTTAGGGCTGCGAAAATGGAGTGCTCTACCCCAAATTCGCCGTTGCCTTTGACAATATTAATTGTTGTCTAGTATATTGCTTATTCATGTTGACCACAAATAGGCTGTGAAAGCGTACTTAGCTGTGAAATATTGCTTGTTCCATACATTTTTAAATTCATTTTAACACAATAAATTATATGTCTTGCTTTTTGTTTATTCTGGAACTAAATTTAGATAATATTGAGGGTAGTTGATACAAATTTAGCTTTATATTGAAACAAATTTTTACTCGAAGTTATATCGGGAAGATAAGAACTGTTGTAGGTTAAGTAATTGAAAATAAATTTGTAGTAACTGAGGGCAATTTTTTTAGTGTAATGGACTACACTGAAAACACTGACATCCATCAAAGCTACGCTTGCCACATTATTTAAATATTCAACAGGGACACCAGAATGCCCCTAACATTACTAATTTTCAGGGGTACACACTCTTGGTGGGTTTTTTATTTTTAGTGTTTTAGAGGGTAGTTCCTCCTCAATGCCATGATTACGAATCTAATAATAAATGACACACACTTATAAATTTAAACATTTTATTTTTTAATGTTCATGTTTATAAGTTACTTAATAAGAAGAAACATTTTGAATGATGAATAAAAGTTTAAATGATATTAATATGTACTTTCAATTGATATTTTAGAAAATGTCATCAAGCCCTTAACCGTAGATTCCTTCATCAAACCCTATTAGTCCAGTCAATGAAGGCAAAAAACGGTAATATTGGTTAATTTGTCTAAGCCGTACCGATTTGCCTAAATATTTGGATTTAATTTCTACTTACCCTCTACTTCACCCTTCTAGGGGGTGAAAAATATTATATGAAAAAAAGTCCGAGAATAAATAAATTATCTAATTTTAAGCAACCTTTGTTCTATAAGGAAAGTCAATTGTTTTCGAGTTAATCGCAAGTGAAAGTATCGATTTTTCAACTAAAGAAAACATGTTTTTATATGGTTTTTCTTAAATAACTTTAAATAGATGCACTTTAAGAAAAATATCGATTGAATCAAAAATGTAGCTTATAAAAGAGCAAAAAAAAAATGTTTCTGTAGAACCAATACAGAGTTATAGCTTGTTGAAATATTGTTTTTATTTGTCAATACTCTCTTCGAGGTGTCATTCTTTGGTACGCAAGACAATATATATATATATATATATATATATATATATATATATATATATATATATATGTTTCTGGTTAAAGAACCTTCATCAGTTGCTGTTGTTTCTGGTTAGAGAACCATCATCAGTTGCGCTTTCCACAATTGAATGTCCTCTCGAACACTTCTTTATGTATTTGATACACTTCGTTAAATTTGAAGACGCGAGATGTAAAGACCCACATCTAGGATTTTCCGAGCAACTACCACATAGAGGTTCCGAATCTGGAGCCGTTCCATGTAATTGCTGGTACAATATATATATATATATATATATATATATATATATATATATAATGTTTCTGGTTAGGGAACCCTCATCAGTTGCGCTTCCCACAATTGAATGTCCTCTTGAACACTTCATTATGTATTTCATTTGGTTAAATTTGAAGACGCGAGATGTAAAGACCGACATCTAGGATTTTCGGGGAAACTAGTACATAGAGGTTCCGAATGTGGAGCCGTTCCATGTAATTGCTGTTACCCGTAATTCGTAGGTTATAATATCACGATGTTATATATATTGTCTTGCGTACAAAAGAATGACACCTAGAAGAGAGTATTCAATAATAAGTTGACCTGAAAATTTTATCGTGATATTCTAACCTAGAATTACAGGTAACAGTAATTACATGGAAGAGCTCCAGATTCGGAACATCTATGTGCTAGTTTTCCCGAAAATCCTAAATGTCGGTCTTGCCGTTCTTTATATCTCGCGTCTTCAAATCTATATATAAATAGGCTAAGACAGAACGATTAGGTACCATTTTCTCCTCTGTCTCTCAACCGATTTTCTTCATTTTTGTTTTGTTTAGTAGCTACTGACGACCTTCAGTGCAGAATGCTAATATTAATTTATAATAATGGTTCATTCATTAAATAAAATATAATAAAAATTCATTATTTACGTCATAATGTCAACGCCAAACAACTGAATGTGCCGTGTGCCGCGTGCCGCCACCGCCAGACTCAAAACATTGAGTAATTATATATAGAGGGACCAATGCTGTTTATACTTAGAGCATGTACTACTGGAAGTGGCATGCAAGAGTTGTTATTGTTTAGTGGTAAAGTAATCGTTGTATATTATAATTATACAGGGCGATTCCAGATATGTTCAAAATAATTTTTTTCGTGGGTGGCACATAAGCAGTTGCATATATAGGGTGTTTAAAATACAGAGTAGAGTGCAATTATAACTAATAAAATAATTATATAGGGAAGCCCATTAGCGGTTGAATTTACAGGGTTCTTGGAATAGAAGGTGCAGTAGAATTACGGTTATACAGGGTGGTGCAAAGAATATTATACAGAGATGCATATACAGGGTGGCGGAAATGGAAATGCAACATTTCGTAATCCATAAGCAGTTGTATATATAGGGAAGATGAAATATAGGGTGAGAGGAATTATAAATATACAGGATGATGATAAAAAATGTTAGAAACGGAAATGATTTATAGAGTAGCCCACGAAGAGTTCCATATATATATGATGATTGAAATAAAAATAAAAAAATAGGTCAGAGTAGAATTATAGTTAAAGAAGATAGTTAAAAATTTCATAAACAAAAAGGGTAAATACCATGGCTCATAGGCAGTGGCATATACAGAATGGTTTACAGGGTGGTTCAAAAATGTTAAAAAATATTATGCGTGGTCCATGAGCAGTTGCATATACAGGGTGATGGAAATATATATAATATAATATAATGAGATGGAATTATTATAATGAGGATATTAATAAATGTTTGAGAATTGAGTGCAATTATAGCTATACCGACAGGTTAGAAAAAATAAATATGTATGGTAGCCCATTAGCAGTTGCTTTGTTGTCATATTAAATTAAGAATTACGAATTTGAACACAAATAAAGCCCTATGAATTATATCTGAAAAAAACTTGAATTTCTTTACTTATTCGTAGAAGCGAGATGTAAGACCGACATCTAGGATTTTCGAGGAAACTATCACACAGAGGTACCGAATCTGGATCCGTTCCGTGTAATTGCTGTTCTCCCTAAAGTCATAGGATACGATACCGATACGATTTTCAGGTTACTTAACCTGCCAGAGATATTGACACAATTGGTCGAATTTCGACCACTGGGCGACAGCTAGTTTAATGAAATGTATCAAATACATAAAGAGTGTTCGAGAGGACATTCAATTGTGGTAAGCGCAACTGATGAAGGTTCCCTAACCAGAAACAAAATATATTATATATATTGTCTTGCGTACAAACGAATTTCACCTCGAAGAGGGTATTCAATATCTCTGACAGGTGAAGTTAACCTGAAAATTTCATCGTCACATTCTAACCTAGGAATTATGGCTAACAGCAATTACATGGAACGGCTCCAGATTCGTAACCTCTATGTGCTAGTTTCCCCGAAAATCCTAGATGTCGGTCTTGTCGGTCTTTACATCTCGTGTCTTCAAATTTATTTGTCAAACCAAGAATTGAAAGGTTTATCTTGAAATAACTGATAAACAACGCATTTTTCCGGAAAATTTTATAAAAACTTTTTTTTAAAATTGGTGATTTGTGAAGTGGTAGCAATTAATTTCAACTGGGGTGGTATTTAGGGGGTAATTTGCACATTTTTTGTCAAAAAACGTTATTTATTTCAACTCGCTTAATTTTTTTGCTAGAGACTTATAAAAAATTATAAAAAACCAAATTAAAGTATTTTAGCACTTTAAAAAAGTGTTTATAAACTTTTAACGAAAAATTATTTCAGGATAAACCTTTCAATTTTTGTTTTTACTAATAGAAACAAAATTTCGACAAGCTATAGCTCCGTTTGTATTAGTTCTACAGAAACCATAAACTCAACATTTTTTTTGTTTTTTTTTATAAGCTATATTTTTGATCGAATAATGCATATTTTTAAAGTTATTTATCGAGATTTTCACTTGCGATTAACTCGAAAAGAATTACTTTCAGAAAAACTTTATCAAACAAAAGTTGATTAAAATTAGGTAATTTATTTATTACCGGACTTTTTTTATACAATATTTTTCACCCCTGGAAAAAGCAACCCTCCACAAGGGGTCATCTTTCAAGCAGAGGGTAAGTTGTATTCAAATCCAAATTTTTAGGAAAATCGGCACTGCTTGGACAAATTACCCGGGAAAATGCTCATAGGCTGGACTATAACGTCAATCCGTGCGTTGTTCATAAAAGAAAATACTGTCTCAACTGGTGCTGTTGTCCCACGTAAGCAGCAGGCATACTAAAAATTCTTGATCAGATTGAGGCCTGCTATATGATTCTCCTTGAAGTGAGCATCAGCCTCAGCTATTTCCTTCACTTGAAATAATCACATATTTCATAGTCTCTTATTGCTTTCACTGTTCCCAAGTTGACTGCTAATACTCATTAGCAAGCACATGTTCATTAAACAGCTGGTCCTATTAATAATTTTAGCAGCAGTTTCGGCGTTTCCCTAATCATTTATTTGGGACTGATTGACCCATGAAAACTGTTCAGCGTTTTCAAAACTATTCTCCCAAAGATCCAAGCATGCAGAGTATCTTTCATAAAAGCCACCAAAATTCTTCTTTCACATTTTTACGGACTTGTTCAACTAGATTCCTATACTCTTTTCGAAGTGTCACTCTTTTGTACGCAAGACAATATATACAATATATATTGTATCTGGTCAGGGAACCTTCATCAAGAATGTCCTCTCGAACATTTATTTATATATTTTATTTAGGGGTTACGGGAGAACAGCAATAACACAGAACGGTTCCAGATTCGGAACCTCTATGTTCTAGTTTTCCCGAAAATCCTAGATGTCGTTCTTTACATCTCTCGTCTACATAGATTACTATAGATGTTATTTGCGCCTATCGGGATACAGTTTAGAGCCTTTCTTTCTGTCAGGTTTCACCTGGGACCTTTATGACCTTCACAATTCAAAAGCTGTAGTGTTTTTCCATTCCTAGGATGACCTTAAAAGTACAAGCTGTCCGTGGACAAATAACAAAAAGTTCTTGCCCGTTCACTGAGTAATCAAGTTTTTATTATTGTTTATGAGATCAGGTCTTGGTCTAAAAGACCTTGAAAATTCTGTAAAATTACAGTGCAGTGAAATAAATGACAACGTTATTGACAGTTAAATATTTTTAGTTTTTTTGGTCATTTACAAATTAATTTTTACAGGGACATTAAGTAAACCGGCCAGGACACCGGGATTTTCTCTCAAAACCGGGACTGTCTAGATCAGACCGGGACGTATAGGCCCGTTGCCAACATTTTAAAAGTGTTAAGTATTTGATGATTGTTTTCTAAATGATAATTGTGGCATCTCTGATTTTTATTTTTTCTGAGTTCTTTGGGAATAATACTACATAAATATGAAAGTCTGTATATTTCAAAAGTCCAAACGTTTCAAGGTTTAAGACAAATATCGTAATCACAGTTTGACATTACGATTACGATATTTTTCATTGCGAGTCCTCTTAATTTTTTATTTTTTTAATTTCTTATTCAATTTGTGTTGAAACTGAAAACGAGGTCTGATTTAGACCTTGAAACGTTTGGACTTTTGCAATATACAGACTTTCATGTTTATGTGATGTTATTCCCAAAGAACTCAGAAAAAATGAAAACCAGAGATGCCAAAATTATCATACACAAAACAACTAGAAATCAGCCATGGGACTGCTGTAACCAAAGGTTTTAGGGACTTAGAAGACTTATACAAGAAGCTTGCCCGAACCAAAAACATCTTGACACTCTTGTGCCGATGTCGAGAGATGAGGATTATTCCGAAATGATTATGATTTCGTCAACCTTACATGGGTGCAAGAATCCATAGCATATTGGAACGAGCAAGCTTCGCAGCCATCAGAGACAGAATTGAATTTCATCGTTTCAACAAATTTATATTTGATGATTATTCAAATGAGTACGCCATATTGATTAGGAAGTTAAATATAGTCGGGATTGCATAGCGTTTTGTTTTAATATTCTTTAAGGATATATTATTTATTAAAATAAATAAATTAGGTGGGCTTTATTCAATGTGGAAACTTTGTTATTTTGTCAATAACACTCTATTAATCTGAGTTACAATTTGAATTTTCCAAACGAAATGTGAAAATACAAATTGTCAACTACAATCACTTTATCCAAGATTTCCGCATAAATTTGTTGAAATATGTTAAGAACCTTCCCGAACATAGTGCAATACGGGTGAACTCTAGTTTTACGAACTCCATAGTCGTAGTTGGGACTTGAAATAGTGTTTTCGGGTACGAATTCATGTGTTCCGCTATTTAACCGGAGGCATTTTTAGCATGTTTCCACAAATTTATAGGAAAATCCGAGGTAGAGGAATTATTGCCTGAAATTTCTACATTCAGAATCCGCTAGTAAGTTCAATTGGGACAAATCAGGTTACTAGGGTGACGCCGACAAAATAATACTCAAAAATTTTGATTAGGTAATTATATAAAAGAGATTGATACTATAAATTTCTTGATCCGCCCATTTAAGGAAACTGTTATTTTTGCTTTGTATTGAAAATTATAGGTTTTATATACCGTTTTGTTCTTCTCATTCTTTTCAAATGATCAATTTTTACATTTTTACTATTTAAAAAACTACCAATGTTTAGATTGAATTGGTTTATGTTTTAATCATTTATGGAATATCCGTTAAGCCAGGCTTGCGCAGAGAACGACTCCAGAGGCGGATACGGGCCTCGAGGTGAATGAATCCTTCTAACATTTTTGAATCTTACCAAATATGACACTTAAAATCTTAAACATATTTTGATTTTAATGTAATATAATTTTTATTAATATATAATAAACAAGAATGTATTGCTTTCTGAAGTTTTTGGGATCTTTTTGTTTCCTTTTGTGTTTTTTTTGGGGAAATAACACCATATTTAAAAACAAAGGCGCTCTATTAGTTAATCCAAACCTTTCAAGGTTCTACTCTCACCTCATTGTCAATGGTATTACAACACAAATATATATTTGAAATTAAATTTTTTATTTTTCTGACAATTTTGCTATTTCTTAGTAAAATGGTCCTTTGTAACTAACCATTAGGAATGAAGACATGTGAAAATGAACCAAAACTGACTTCTTACACCTACATAAAAACATTTGTCATCATTTTAGTATAATTTTCCAAACAATGCTTTAACTGTGTCTATTCTAAATACTGTAGCTATCTGCCAGTCAAATATCCTAGCTATCTACCATATACATGGGCGTACCGAGAAGGCGGGCACCCCGGACCTCAAAAATCTGCCGTGAGCCTACTAAGCTTCCAAAAAATTGCTGACTTGCCTCCCAAGCCAAAAAAAATTTTGATTTGCACCTTTTTCTAGGACAAATTAGTTCCTGCTTTGCTCCTACTTAAACCAAAAGCTTTTTACGCCCCTGATTACATCCTAATTAATGCAGGTACTAAAGTATCTTCATACCTCAGTTTCTCAAAATCCATCCAATGGTTTTTGCATGATGCGTGTGCAGACTTTCAGGCTCCATTTAAATGATTAAAATTGCAAACCCTCCCTTGTGCTGCAAATGCCCAGCGAAATACGCAATCCTCACGCGATAAAAAATAACCTAATGTGAAGGGAATTCATCCGATATTTCGTGGAATCGGCATTCGTCCAATACTTCGTGGAATCCGAAATATTGGTTTGTCGACCCGAGCCGGCGGCTGGCGCCAATGGAAAGTCATCGAATTTCATCGAATGTTCGAGAAACCTTCTGGAGAAATCCTAGAAAAAATATATAAATAGTGAGAGCTCGCGACAGGATTCATTCAGTATTTTGTCGCAGTTTAGTAAACGGCAAGTGTCCAAATAGTTGTGTGAATATAAATTATAGTGAATATAGATTATAGTGAGCTCAACTGTTTTTAAATAAATCCAAGAACCCGAACTGTAAATAAAAAAATTACAGTGGTGTCAGGTGTGGGGCGATGGACTACTTCAGTAAATGGACAGAAGCTTATGCCTTGCCGAATCAAGAAGCCTAGACCGTCGCTATTGTCCTTGTCAAGGAATGGATCAGCCGCTTTGGTGTGGCACTCAGACGAAGGTAGAAATTTCTAGGCTACTCTTTTCCAAGAAGTATGCAACTCTTCAAGATCAATAAAACACTGAAGATAGCATTACATCCGCAATCTGATGGAATGGATGATAAGGTTTGTCAAAGGTTGTCTCTAACCATTAAAGAGAGTGGGACTAGAATATTCACTTGTTTCTAATGGCATATTGTTCGTCTGTGCACGAGTCCGGTGAAGACTATGTCAGCCAGTTACGTCAAAAGATGAGCGACAACCATCCATCAAGGAGTCCGGTTAAATATCGAAAATGCCAGTGCCCGAATGAAGGAAGCATAAGACATCAAAGCCGAAGGCGGCGGATTCCAAATTGATGATAATGTTTGCCTGTAAAATCCGTAACGTCGTCATGGATATTCGCCAAAGCCACAAAGGTCTTGTGAGGGGCCTTACCAAATTGTGAAGAAGATCAACGAGGTTGTCTGCAGATTAAGGAAGCTAGCTCAGAGAAAACCAAGGGTTGTGCATTTCAACAGGTTATATCCTTAAGCCGGAAGTCATGGAGGCGAAGTTGATCAAGACCTAGTCCGCAGCATCCAACAACTCGATGACAAGATGACCTTCGAACAGTTTTTGCCACTGTACTAGGATGGGCAGTAATTGCATCACGATGTCACCAGAGACGAACCCCGAGACCTGTTTGAGGTGCCTATATAATATTCCCTAGCTCATTGTGTGACTAGAGATCTCCGGATGTCCAGGGGAATAGCCAAGGTGTTTGCAAAGTACGGCGAGTTTCAGAAGCTATGGGAGCAAGGCCCAGTGGTGGGGGAGGTCCTTCGTCTCGAAGATAAACAACCAGGGGATACCGGTACCAGTGAGATCTTGGTATCGAAAACATTCTCGCAGGACAAGCCAATATATAACGATCTTCGGAACTCTCTAGTTGAATTAAGAACTATGAAGATGGAGAAGAACCTGATGAAGTTGGCGGTCCCAAAGATAGCTTGTGGGTTGGGTGGCCTGAATTGGAGGGTGGTGATGGAATCGACATTCTTGTATGCTGTCTCAAAGTATGCAGCCTAGATTCGAAGACCATTGACTGTTAATTCCACCGAACGCCCCGTTGTCGAAATAGAGAGTTCTACAAATATCGCCGTAAAATGTAGGATTCTGGAACATTTCGGAGCGAAATGGTCTTAAGGGGGTGGCAGTGTGACGGGAATTCATCCAATTATTCGTGGAATTGGCATTCATCCGATATCTCGTGGAACCCGAAATACTGGTCCGTGGACCCGAGCCGGCAACTGGCGCCAATGGAAAGTTATCAAATTTCATCGAATGGGGGAGAAACCATTTAGAGAATTTAAAATACTTAGAGCTGGCGATAGTGTTCATTCAGTATTTTGTCGCAGTTTAGTAAACATCCGGTGTTCAAGATAAATTGTAAATAGGTGTGTCAATACAAACGCAGTGGAAATAAATTATAGTGAGTTCGAGTGTGTTCTTAAATATATCCAAGAACTCAAAGAGAAAATTAAAACATTACACTATATATTAACAGAAGACCAAAGTGCCTCCACATCAAATGTCATTACAATCCATCCAGTAGACAAACAAACAAAAATTCCAAAACTCGGTGTTTTGTATTCTAAATCTATGACTCTACTCGACCACCAAAATGTTCAAACAATATTTCATCTACAAGCACGGTTTTGCTAGAGTATTATTAACAGTACGGTTATATATAAAACCGGACTCCCGGCCCCTGTTGGATGTGATATTTGCTTCCTGGTCTGAGGTCTTCGAGTAGAACCGGAAACTAGTTGACAAGTAAAAATTAGCTGTTGGAATCTTATATTGTCTGAACTATAGCTACCCATCCGTCTTTAGTTTTCTAAATACTGTACTTGTAATGTTTGTTGGTGTATGGCTCTCTTTTTAGTTACCTTTAACTGTTGGCTGATGTGTTCTTTTTTGTTCTCGGCAAAATTTTACAATTCCCACGTTTCAATTAGAACTTTACTTAAAAAAATGCTCTTAACATCCATGACAAAATTCATCTCCCCAATATTTTTTTATATAACAACCAAGAAACGCCTACTATTATATAATATCCACCCCAATAATCAGGCGTTTAATTTAGGTGACGGCAAAAAAAGCAATCATCCCGAATGTCTCAATTATCCAGGTGGTGTAGCTTCAAAACTTCAGAGACTGAACATTGGAGTAATATAAGGTACGTGAATTTTTGAAGAGATGGCATATGGAGATGAGCTTCGGGTAAATTGGTAGATTTGCATTCGAGTTCGGATGGAAATTTGCACACTTACCTCTGGAATTGAGTTCTAATGTGAATAGATTTAGTTATAGCTTAGAGAAAGGACCAGGCAATGCGGAATATCAGAAGTTATTGTTATTGTACCTGAACTGCTGGTGAGAAACATTAAATTTTCGAGATAGTTTCAAGTTTTGTTTAAAGGGAAAAATAAAAAATATTTTTAATTAAGGGAAATACTTATATTTTCATCGGCAATTAAAGTGATTTCAATGTTGCAAGAGAACTTAACAGGTTTGATATAAAAAAACAATATGTAAATAGAGTCACATTAAAAAGAATTTGGGAAATGAAATCTAAGCATACCACTTTTTATCTTGGGACTAGATTTAGGCAGTTACGAGCAATTAATAATTATCGTATTACTTGTATAAAGCATTTATGTAACAATGGTCGGTACTATTTGGTAGTTACCTAAATTTGCTCTTCAAAGTTGTTTAAGTGGTATCCAAAATAGCTTGTTCTAAATAACTTATTGACCTAAGAATTATCCTGTTTAATGGTATTTGATAAAGAGATGTACGTCAACATTTTGTTCAATTGGTGAAGTTGGTATCAACACAAGTGGAATGTCTTCGATGGCACATTCCATAGAGAATATCCAAAAAAATTTATGAATTAGATGTTGCGGTTTTAGTTCAATGCTGGTTCAATGCAAGTATATATATATATAATTGACGAAGGACCTTTAGCGGAACAATCAATAAACACGTGCCGTCACATAAACGAATCATCAAATAAAAGTTATCACTAACATGTATACTTTTTTTATCTGATTTAAGGCTCTTCAATTCTGTTGATTATTATAGCGTATTCTTTCTATCTTGTATTTTTTGTATATATTCATATATTTTATTATTTGGATGGATCACTTTCTATAAGTGTTACTCCAATTCACCCTATGTTGCCACCACCCCTGTATATGTTTGTGTGTATTGATCACCCCATATAAATTTTATATATCATTTTTTTATTGTTTAAATCACACTATGCACCTATAATTTTACTTCGCCCCATGTGTCAACTATAAGCAACTTTCACACCACTTTATATTTAATGATCCTGTATATGTATACTGCTTCTAAGATTTTTTAATCGTTCGCCCTACAACTCAAATATCCATACTACATATGCATATTTAACAATTTTTTAATGCTTTTTGATCCACTCTGCATAACTATAGTTTTACTTAATTCTTATTTCAACCACTTAGTATACGCCACTACTTATATGCCACCCAATACAAAAATTTTTTGAACCACCCTATACAAATTTAGTTCTATTCCACCTAATATTTCAACCATCAGATATATGCAACTGCTTATGTACCACCTAATATCACATTTACTTGGAGATATTTTTGAACCCCACATATATAGCTGGAATTTTATTTCGCCCTACATTTCAACTGCGCACATGACTTGCTGCTTGAATGCAGGCACACACAAATCTATCGCCGTATACTGTAAGAAAAGATCGCTCATTTAACCATTTTTTTTTCGATACATTTCACTCGACTTTTAGCCCCTTAGAATGAAACCGTTACAAACACCTTAACATCTAAGCTATATATTTATTATAATTATATTAACTAAATGCTAAACATCTGATTATATTATATAGTGTTGTAAGATAATAATGAGTATATAGGTAGAAAGCACAAT
Source organism: Octodonta nipae (assembly GCA_034190945.1). Classification (NCBI taxonomy): domain Eukaryota; kingdom Metazoa; phylum Arthropoda; class Insecta; order Coleoptera; family Chrysomelidae; genus Octodonta; species Octodonta nipae. The sequence continues at coordinate 27,020,877 of CM067221.1, read as the reverse complement.
ATGTTTACTGTATAATATTAGTGAAGGTAAATATTATTAATATAATTTTGAATTTTGTATTATGTAAGTATATTAAGATTAAGTAACGGAGACATATTTGTATCAGTTTGGTCATTTAAAAAATATGGTGAATTTTTGTTTTCATTGATCTCAAGTGATTCTAACAGAGTTAATTTTTACTTTTTTGTTCTAGATGTAAAATTTCGAAAGTAGTTTGAGGAATATGATTTTCATTTATAAATGGTCGGCAAATGTAGATATGTTGTATTTCTGATTTTGATACGCTTTTAATGTTCAGACCATCTTGTTTTAATGACCTTCCTGTGATGTGTGTTAAGCTAGCAGAGCCATTTCATAACGCCCAAATGGGACCTACTCCAGAATTTATTGCTAATTTATTGCTAATTTATTACGCAAAAATTAAATTTATGCTCCACCCATCCCGAGAAACAGTGGCTATGTAACTTACACTAAAGTTAGCATAGCCATATTCTATATCTCGGGACGAATAGCGCTACCGGGGTGATCTTGATGGCGTATTTTATTGCTAATTAATTGCTATCGAATGGCACTAGAGCAAATAACCAAAAAATACCCTTTATCCCCTACTGAATCTCACCCCCGAAAATTGCGAAAAAATTTTATTTCAATATTTTGTTTTGTATAAAATCAGTAGAACTTTTAATTGCTAATTAATTGCTGAACTTTTACCCTCATTACGATTTCATTCCTCCAACGCCTTTCAAGAAACTGTGGACACGCCAACTTGAGACTAAAGTTAGCATAGCCACATCTATATCTCCGGAACGAACAGCGCTACCGGGGTGATCTTGGGGGCGTATTTTATTGCTAATTAATTGCTATCGAATAGTACCAGGGCGAATACCTAAAACCTACCCTCATCCCTACTGAATTTCGCACCCCTGACAATAACAAAAACAATTATTTCAATGTTTTTTGTTGTTAAAATCAGTTAGCATAGCCGGAACGAACGTCGTTATCGGTATGATCTTGGGGGCGTATTTTATTTTGCTAATTAATTGCTATCGAAGGGCTCCAGACTATAAACCAAAAACTACCCCTTTATCCCCTACTCAATTTCTCACCCCTGACCAGTAAGAAAAATATTTATTTTAAATGTTTTTCGTTATTAAAACAGTAGACTTTAATTGTTAATTAATTCCTGAAGGTATACCTTCGTTATGATTTTATTGCTCCAACCCCTTGCGACAAACTATGGCTATGCTAACTTTAGACTAAAGTTAGCATAGCCATATCAATATCTCCCGAAACAAATATCGTTATCGGTATGGTCTTGGGGCGTATTTTATTTGCTAATTAATTGGCACCAGACTATAAACCCAAAAACTACCCCTTTATCCCCTACTCAATTTCTCACCCCCTGACAATTCGTTGTTAAAAAAGTAGAATTTTAATCGCTAACTAATTGCTGAAGGTCTACCTTCGTTACGATTTTATTGCTTCAACCCCTTGCGAGAAACTGTGGCTATCCCAAGTTTAGACTAAATTTAGGATAGCCATATCTATATCTCCCGAACAAACGTCGTTATCGGTATGGTCTTGGGGGCGTATTTTATTGCTAATTAATTGCTATCGAATGACACCAGATCAAATACTCAGTAACTACCCCTTCATCCCTTACTCAATTTCTCACCCCCTAACAATTAACAAAAATATGTATTTCAATGTTTTTGGTTGTTAAAATGTGTAGACTTTTAATTGCTAACTACTTGCTGAAGGTCTACTTTTGTTACGATTTTATTGCTTCAGTTAAGGGCGCCATACTTGTATTTTCGAGGACATTTGTATGATTTGAGACCTGGTCTCAAAAATATTATATGTCCAACGTATTATTCAAGGACATTTGTATGTTTTTGGGGACATTACTCAAAAAAAAACATTATACATGTACAGATTCAGGTAGCTTTGATTGTAGACTGGAAAGAGCACTTGATCCGTTGCAGCTTAAAGCCATTTAAGTATTAATACAGTTTAGACCTTGATTATTAAGAAATTGATGAGGAGACCATAAACTAATTAAAGGACCCTTCATCCAACTTTACTCATGAAGTTATTACTGCATTAAATGGTATGCAAACGAAAACTAGGAATAATGTTTAACGAGAACTTTTAACGAAATATTTACATACAAGTTATTATTTGAGGATATTTATGTACAAAATCATATCGTATCATTTGAGGACTGTTACTATCTCATCTCAAATCAACATAAATACTCAGCATACCATCATTAGTTCACGTTTAAATGAGTTTGCGGGTAGGACTATATGGAATGAGTTTTTATACTTAAAAGGTTGATAAATATACGCTAATATTTGTCGGTGAATAAGGAGTAAAAAATCATTAGTAGAAGTATTGAGATGCAAGATATAGTAAAGAAGTGAAAAAGAACAATTAATTTAAACATGTAAAGTATATTTTTAGTAATGATAAAACATCCAACATACTATTAGGAAAGAATGAAAATAATTAAACTTGAGCTCAACCAATATGTTTTACAGACCTTCAACAGAAGCAACTATCGACACTGTATGATATATGTTTCAAGCACATAAATTATTAACTATTATATCAAACAAAGAAGTACAGATTAGTTAAGAAATGTATCATTCATTTAAAATTGTTAATGTTGGAATCTTTTGTTATTGTGAATTAATTACCTGTATCCTATCTTAATAGTATGCAAGTTCAATTCGGCAACGCTGTTCGTTCGGGGAAACCGAAGAATGGCTTGAAATGTTCTTGTTATTGTTTTGCAGGGAGTAGATAGTTTTGTGGGTGCAAGGCCCACTAAATTCACCGAATCGGACTCGGATGTTTCGTTTTAAATACTTGTGAACAATTTAGTAAATACGTATTTTGATTATCGAATTTTGTTTTCTTCAGCATAGAGACTGTGAATGTCATTTATAAAGAACTAATAATATCAATGTAACTATGATTACTAACATATAAAGGGTTTCACTATTAAGGATTTGTTGACGTGTTATGAAAAAAAACAGCTAATACATTTTTAAACATTGCCTAGATAATTATAGTTCTGTAAACAAACTTTTTGACAATCTGAGAATTGGAACTATATTTGTAGTATCAAATATGTAACGGTGTTGTTTAGGATTGATTCATATGTTCAAAATTGATCAATACAACTATTTACATCGAACTATTAGGGAATTATGAAGTCCAATATTGTGGTTTAAATTATAACATAACCAAAATATTCACTGTAAGGTACTAGGTGTTAAAGGTTTATGCAAATTAGATTTTTAAACTTTGGTAAATACCTCCACCATACTTAAAATTACTGTATATTTCCAAACATTTCGGGGTATCGGCCAGACCCTTTGTCAATGGCACAGAAACTATGAAAAAAGGTACAATTCTAAAATTAAAATTAAATGTATGACAATATTAAGTGACGTATGACGTAACTAAGAGAATTTAATTTGATAAAATACAGGGTAGCATCATGTAATAATAACTTTCATTTCACATTGCAGGAATTTGAAAGTTTGATCTTCAGAATTTTATGTGGAGCTCCTAGGTGCGATTTGTTATAAGATTCGCCAGAAAAGCGATCAAAGAATTCTGTTAACTCAGTGATCCCATTAAAATCATAGACCAAAATCAAGGAAAAACCTTATGAACTATACCGATACTGAGTTGTTCACAACGACAAGACCATTAATTTTAAGTATTGCGGTGTTATTTCCCAAAGAATGCTTAAACATTAACTACATAACTCACAACTATCCTTCAGAAAACAATATTATCAGAAATGCATAAATAGTTTATTTTTCGGTTTCAAACCGAATACTTGATAGTTCTCCCCTTACTACAGGGTACATATATGGTTTGTCACTAACCGTTCGTATACAAACAAACAATAATATAATACCTACTTAACATTCAACCAAGGTTAGTTTTTTTATTTGGGTTCACACTCCTCAAAATGGTTTCTGAAAAATATAGATTAATTAAGTATTTGAAATTGAAGATGTAGTATCCAATAGCAATTGAAGTTGAAACAGATAATTAAATCAAATTCCTTCAATAAAAAAGACTAACTATAAGATTTTTCTATACCATACTATATTACTCTATTGTTGAAATCAATTATTAATTTTAAAGAAACAGTTAAAATATGACATTGTTTTTTTACGTGTATGACAGATTATCAATTAAAGTAGAATACTTATCGAGAATTGAAAACTAACTTCGTTTTATTTTGAGACACACTGTATCCCATTTCAGTAGAGCTTAGATTTTGCTTAAATGCGTGTTTTATATATTTCGGGCTTCAGCAATACAACAAAATTATAAGAAATGAGCAAATCAATAAAACCTTTAACTTCAATTACTTAATTTTAGTTTGGTAAAATCATTACTTATATTATTCAGTATATGTATATTTAACATAATTTCTTCTATTACAATTCAGATCAATCACGATTAATATTATGTTCGATTGTTTTTGTAAACTTTTAATAATACTGTAAATAATTTAACATAATATGCACGCATTTGTTGACAAACTGCTGAACTTAATTTTTTTAAGGATTACCACTATTCATGTTCTATGAATATTTTTTATGCACCATCGGCCGACGGAAGAACTGCCTCAAATAATCCTTCTAAGAAATGTTGGTAAATAAATACTCAAATTACAGCATTATCAATAGTCTTTCCTATATAATTTCATTTTTAAAATACTTCAGTAAATTAATAATCATTAAGCAGTTTGCTACACACACAATCTGACAAGGAATAAAAAACTGTAAAAGTTCATTTCCTTAACCAAATTTTCGGAACGTTTTCAAACTCAGACTATACATGATGAAGATTTTATTTTTAATTCTTCATAAATTGAAAAGTGTTTTACAATATTTTCAGATCAGAAAAAAGACTGTCCCAAATACTTTACATAAAACAATTATTGTCAATTGTCGCAAAAAATACAACATGCATAATAAGGTGAATAATGAGTCGGTTAGTTAACTTTTAAGTTGAATCCACCTGTATATCGATAATTTAACCTATTATTCGGAGAGACATTTAATATTTTTTCCCAGTAATGTAAATTCGCAATATTAGATCGAGTCTTTTACAAGGTTGTCAAACGTTCTGATTTGTACCGGTATATTAACGATAAGTGATTTAACTGTTTAAAAACTTTATCTTAATAGTATATTTTTAAATAACGTTAAATAAATGATGTTTTGGTGTGTCTTAGCACTGCCGAAATTATAATAAATTTTTATTTCTTATAGGTATGTCCTAGATTGCGAATTGTTTGGTATATTATGTTACTTACATCGAGTAATCAATAGGACCATCGTACAGTTTGTGGAGTTCATTTGAAATAGCATTTTGTTAGATGTATGTAGGCCATTTGTATACGAAATTTAAAATCCAGGCTTGGGAGTATCTAAATGAAATTTTTTGAAATAAACTGACTAAAATAAATAAGAATGGCACAAATTCTAAATTCAATCTTGAATATCGATTATAACAACAAAGTTCCAATTGCAGTAAGGCTCGAGAAAAAATACCATAAACGGATTCAGAAAAAATAAGTAGGGTAATGTATAATTTGAGAACATTCATGGATACATAGTATTATTCGACAACCAGCCTATAATTAAATCTATAATTAATAAGTATAGTCTTATTTTCCTAATCATATACAGTCAACTGATTTTAATAACGAAGGACATTGAAATAAATATTTTTGTTACTTGTCATGGGTGAGAAATTGAGTAGGTGATGAAGGGAAGTTTTGGGTTTTGGTCTGGTGCCATTCGATAGCAATTAATTAGCATAAAATACGCCTCCAAGACCATACCGATAACGACGTTTGTTCCGGAGATATAGATATGACTATGCTAAATTTAGTCTAAACTTGGATAACCACAGTATCTCAGAAGGGATTGACGCAATAAATTCGTAACGAAAGTAGAGCTTCAGCAATTAATTAGCAAATAAAAGTTAACAACGAAAAACATTGAAATAAAAAAATTTTGTTTTTTGTCAGGGGGTGAGAAATTCAGTAGGAGATGAAGGGGTAGTTTTTGGATATTTGCACTGATGTCATTCGATAGCAATGATTAGCAATAAAATACGCCCCCAAGATCACCCGGTAGCACTGTTCGTTCCGGAGATATAGATGTGGCTATGCTAACTTTAGTCTAAAGTTGCCGTGTCCACACTTTCTCGGAAGGGTTGGAGGAATGAAATCGTAATGAGGGTAAAAACTTCAGCAATTAAAAGTCTACTGATTTTTATACAACACAAAATATTGAAATAAATTTTTTTATTTATTGTCAAGGGGTGAGAAATTGAGTAGGGATTGAAGGGGTAGTTTTTGGGTTTATAGTCTGGAGCCATTCGATAACAATTAATTAGCAATAAAATACGCCCCAAGATCATACCGATAACGACGTACGTTCCGGAGATATAGATATGGCTATGCTAACTTTAGTCTAAAGTTGGCATAGCCACAATTTCACGGAGAGGGTTGAACGTATGAAATCGTAACGAGGGTCGAACTTCAGCAATTAATTAGCAATTAAAACTCTACTGATTTAACAACAAAAAAAAACATGGATATAAATATTTTGTTACTTGTCAGGGGGTGCGAAATTCAGTAGGGGATGAAGGGGTAGGTTTGGGTATTCGCCCTGGTACTATTCGATAGCAATTAATTAGCAATAAAATACGCCCCAAGATAACCCCGGTAGCGCTGTTCGTTCCGGAGATATAGATGTGGCTATGCTAACTTTAGTCTAAAGTTGGGGTGTCCACAGTTTCTTGAAAGGCGTTGGAGGAATGAAATCGTAATGAGGGTAAAACTTCAGCAAAAATTAGCAATTAAAAGTGTACTGATTTTTATACAACACAAAATATTGAATAAAAATTTTTTCGTAATTGTCAGGGGGTGAGAAATTCAGTAGGGGATGAAGGGGTTTTTTTGGGTTATTTGCTCTAGTGCCATTCGATAGCAATTAATTAGCAATAAAATACGCCACCAAGATCACCCCGATAGCGCTGTTCGTTCCGAGATATAGAATATGGCTATGCTAACTTTAGTCTAAAGTAGCATAGCCACTGTTTCTCGGGATGGGTGGGAGCAATAAATTAATTTTTGCGTAATAAATTAGCAATAAATTAGCAATAAATTCTGGAGTAGATCCCATTTGGGCGTTATGAAATGGCTCTGCTAGCTTAACACACATTCCTGTGTGACCGATGTAAAATTTTGGCAACTACCACATGTTAACTTATAGACTCCAGAGTTTTCATACTTATTAATTTTATCTTTATTATTTTTTATGTGTTTGGCTAAATTATTGTCGGTTTTAAAGGCTGTTTGAATATTTCTGTTTAGTAGAAATTGAGAATTTTTTTTAGATGGAGAACCTATAAATGTAATGGATTGGTGAAATTTTGAGTTAGAGTTGGGAGAGGAAGGATATACTTGTTCTATAGCTTTTTTCTTTAATTTTCTGGATAATATGTTATCAATGATTTGAGAGTTGTAACCATTATTGATAGGAATGAGTTTTATCCTCTTGAGTTCATTGTCAAAGTTAGGTTTAGATAACGGGACAGTTACTAATCTGTGTACCATGGAGTGATATGCTGCAAGTTTGTGTTGGATGGATGACATGAAGTATTGTGAATAGTGAGGTCTGTATGTGACTTTTTATGATATATCAAAAATTGTGTTTATTATCAGATACTTTTATAGTTAAATCTAGAAAATCTATTGTGTTGTTTCTTTCTGTTTCTAGTGTAAATTGAATATTGGGGTGGAGTTGGTTTATGTAATTATGTAGTAATTGTAATTGTCTCTGTGTACCAGTAAAACAAGCGAAAACATCATCAACGTATCGGTACCAATATAAGAATTTGTTACTCAAATCATGATTAAATATTAGAGATTCTAGGTTGTCCATGAATTCAGCCAAAAGAGGACTTAATGGGTTTCCCATAATTAAACCTTGATTGCTACTGTAAATGAAAATCATATTCCTCAAACTACTTTCGAAATTTTACATCTAGAACAAAAAAGTAAAAAATTAACTCTGTTAGAATCACTTGAGATCAATAAAAACAAAAATTCACCATATTTTTTAAATGACCAAACTGATACAAATATGTCTCCTTTACTTAATCTTAATATACTTACATAATACAAAATTCAAAATTATATTAATAATATTTACCGTCACTAATATTATACAGTAAACATATTGTGCTTTCTACCTATATACTCATTATTATCTTACAACACTACATAATATATTCAGATTTAGCATTTAGTTTAATATTTAATTCTGACGAAGCCTGTCATCAGAGCGAAACAACTGTCAAGAAAATAATAAATTTGTGAAAATTACCACAGTGGTTAGTGTTTTAATATAATTAAAATATGAATTTTCACCAAGGAATGACCGAAACAATCATCACTATATATTTGTGATGAAAATTTGACAATTACATTAATTTTTACCGTATTGGTACATATTTTTCTGATTTTCTGAAAAACGGTATATTTTGCGTAATAGAAAATTATACGGAATCAAGCTGGAATATCTCGTTGTAGAATAGAATTTAACAACTAATTATTTGTATTAAATGAAGGCGATTGTACCTGATTATTGGCACCTGGTTGTCAGTAGTTGAGCATGAAATTAATATTGTCCATTTGTTTTGGATATTTTATAAGGTTTTTCCTAGGTTCTCCCTTACTTTAATCGGATCATTGAAACATCAAATTTCTTTTATTTTAGTTTTGCAGTTATATCATTGTAAACCCCTTAGGCCTCATTCGCACGAGGGCTTTTTTAACGGGCGTTAAAAAACGTTTAAATCAAACAAATGTATACCCATGTATTTATTCATAAGTGGTTTTAAAGCGCCGCCGCATTTTTATCGAGCACTGTTCGATTTTTGACGTTGAGCGTTGGACGTTAAATCGAATTGAGGCTAAGTAACTCCGTGGGTTTCTCCTGACGAGAATTAAAAAGCGCTGGCTCAGCACTAGAAGAAACTTACCTACGGAAAATTATTGTAATTATTAAATATTAATGCAAGTGCCCTGTAGTTATTACATAACTAACACCATTAACTGAAACTAATTAATAAAAACATTGTTTTTTTGTATTGTCTATGGAGGGTTGAGTAATGGTTCTGTATGGGATTACTATAAATAGAATAAATTTGGCGTACATCACTAGTTTTTTAAAATACATTGCACACCTGACGAAGCCATAATATGGTGATACACGTGTAGTGTAAAACATTTTTTATGTGAAAATTTATGAATTATTTAGTTTGTTATTTAGTTTATTACTAGACTAATAAAATACATTCTACTCAGAGAAAGGTGAACAACGAACCAGAAACACCAACTCTGTAAAAGAACAATTCTCAAAAGAAATATGTAATAGTAACACAAGAATGTTTAAATAAATAATTTTTACATCTAATTCATCATCTATTTGTTGACAAGTATAACGATAATACAAATATACATTATTAAAAAAATTACAACAAAATAACAACTATAAAATCACTCAGTTTTATAAAAAGTCAAAACTGGTGCAAACACTTATTAATTTATATCACAATTAACACACTATAAACTCATCACTTGCAGAGATTACACAAAGCAGAGACAACCGTTCACAAAGAGAAGTTCACATAACAGAATTTATAGATTATATTTACGAAGAATTAAACCATTCTTCTCACTTTTTCAGCCAATTTCACATATAAATGTAGGATTTGTACATACAAATTCGTTGATAATTACTAACTTCATGACATGCCCTGATGTCACACTTGCGCCATTCTGGCCATGTCTTGAACTTCTTATTTGAAAGTGCCAGCTGGACACTTTTTCAGTTTAATTTCCATATAAGTTTGTCCTCCTTAGCTTCACACTCCATAGTATACTCTTAAATTTATCTCAATGTCACTGTCAATCTATACAGCGCTGGTATCGCAAATCTCATGTTGGTGTCTTGAACAGTTATTTTAGGGCTCGCGATTTCCAATAAATCATTGAATGTGCTACCAGGCATTGGAAAATAGTTTTAAAACTTATCAGTATAAAGCCTCAAATCTTCATAAGGCGAAATAACCTTCTCTTTTACATCATTTATTCATAATAAGCCACCACATAGCAGCGAATCAGCGATTTTTTAGCGTTAGTACAAATATTGCGAGCGGTAAAATAGCACCAACGTCGGATTTTAAAGTGACGCTTTTTAAACTCTCGTGTGAGTGAGGCCTTAATCTTTTGAATTAGATTTAATTGACATTACATTTTCAACGAGCTCAGATCTAGATTCTGAAACGTTTGGAATTCTTAAATATACCGTTCTTAATTCCAAGTGTAGGTTTTTTTGTTCAAAAATCGTAAAAAAGCCACATTAATTTATTAAACGGGGGCCCTTATTCACACATATGAACATAGATGAGCAAACGAATGAATTAACTAACTTGAAATTTCATTTGTTTCAACATCGACACCGACGCCACACACTACCTTGATCTTGAAATACCCATAGAATTCAGATCACTGTGTAAGAAACAGAGACCAGGTAAAATACGTTTTGAGTTTCTTCTCTTACACAATGTCAATAATATATAGGAAATAAACGAATATAAGATCCAATTAATATAGAAAACCTGCACAAAACTTGCTTTTCTAATAAAAACCCCAATTCTCTCTTTGCGATATTTTGCTACACAGTGGTTCGATCTTGAAATGCCCATCCAATTCAGTTCTCTGTATAAGAAACAGGTACCAGGTAATATATTAAGCGTCTCTTCTTTCATAGAAAATCAATAATATATAGAAAATAAAGTAATATACACTACCTGCACAAAATTTGCTGTTCGTTCTAACAAAAACTCCCATAGTTTTGCGATACATTAGTTAGAGACAGGCAAACGTCAGACATCAGAAAGAACACCATTAAATTTATATATTGACTAGCTTCATATTATCATGAAAACATCATACATTAAGACTTTTGAATAACAATTTTATAGAAAATCAATAATAAATAGGACACAAATCAATATAACATCGAAGTAATATAGAATACGTACACAAAATTTGCTTTTCCTTCTAATAAACACTCCAATTATCTTATTGTGATAAGTCTTATACGCCACAAATTAAAATTAATACCACACAAAAAGGCAACTTGGCATTAAACTTTCATATTATCAGCAAATATAGACTTATAGAAGGATACACATTAAGCAAAACATGTCCGTTGTAATAAACAAACTACTCAAGCTTTTAAATTCTCCAAAGACAAGTGGTTTAGAGTCTAAAACGCTCAAGTTCTCGGGTTCGAAACCGAGAACAATTATACTTTTTTTTAAATATTGTATTATTAATTAATTTTATGTACTATTTTCCATTGACCTAAAATGAGTAAAATTCATTTTAATATTACATAGAATAAGAACAAAAATTTTTAAATTGTTGCTACAGTTGAATATATAGGTTGGTGCGTTCCCGCAATTTGTTTAGTGTATTGTTTTCAGTTTGATTGAATTACTTCATTGATTTTTAAACTTCTGCACCTTTTCTAAAACTTTCCGTCGCGCTAATGCTAATTGTAAGTGTGTTTTTGCGTGTAACATATAGACAGTATTGACATTCGTGTTTTGGATCCCTTGCTTTTTGGACGCTTGGGAGGTTCGTGTAATGTACTCCGAACTTTTCGGTGGCTTTGATCTCGTCTGAAGAGACGGCGCTTATTGTTGTTATAGTGTTACGAGTCCGCGAGTTCTTAGCTCCGTTCGTAAAGACCGCTATACCGCTTTCATTTTGTTTCTTTTGTGTTTACAAAAGCGCATCATTTGTTTTTAAATCCGCATTTTTGATTGCTCAATCAATGAACATTACGTCGCTATTTTTTGTGTAACGTGTTGTCCAGACGAAGTTCTAAGAAACTGTTCCTGCTGTTACGGGGCTAGCCTCTGAAGAAAGAAGACCCAAGAAAACACCAAAGCTTCCGGACGTAAAAGGTTATAACTTTTATTTGGTGATTCGTTTATGTGACGGCACGTGTTTATTGATTGTTCCGCTAAAGGTCCTTCGTCAATTATATACTTGCATTGAACCAGCATTGAACTAAAACCGCAACATCTAATTCATACATTTTTTTTTGGATATTATATGTAATGTGCATCGAAGACATTCCATAGGTTTTGTATAAATGTTGTGTTTGTAATGATTTTAGTTTAGTTTTAGTTCAGAACAAAACCAATTTTTCTTTGACATCTTGTTTCCAAATAATTACTCATGTGAGCAAAACTATTTACAAACACTTACTCAATATATAAACTTATATTTCTTTGCAGAATTAAGAATTAAATTAGGATTAATACTTGACTTGTAACAAAATAGTGACAATTATTTTAATACACCTGATATTTGTATCCATTACTAAGAGTGACACAATAAAGAAAAATAGAGAATTGAGATAACGAGAAAAGCGAAATATATTTCATAAGAAGTTTTCGCTTCCATCGTTCAGTCTCAAATAACTGCCGCTCTGTTTTTACTTTAATTCATATATGTCTTTTACAATTGTTACGCTATATACATACGATAAATAGGTATTATTCGGGTGATGAACAACAAAGTTAAAATTAAAGGAGGGCGGGTTTTTTTTGGATTTGAAATTAATGACATTTCGACTTGAATGGAAAATTGAAATAACAATTAAATAACCAGCATGTTCTTTCGACAAACAATCAATTTACTAAATACTAGTTTATAAAATCCCAACACAAAATCATAAGTATAAATCCTCTTCCGAATTAGTATGCTAGACATTCTCAGATGTTATTATGATTTCTAAACATCCACATGTTATTTCTTGGCTATATAAAACATCTAATATCCGGAGCCTAATTTACTTCCTCAATTACAAGTATTGCTTCTGTATTACAACTGTAATAACATCTGTTTAATATTCTCCACTTGCAACTAATGGAATGGATTTTGTGAAATCAATTACACCTGCAGTTATTAGCACGAGTCGACTTTAAGAGAAATAAGACAACATTTAGCCAGAGATGTGGGTGTAAGAGATTGGTGGGTTTTATAACTACTAGAAACTTCTGTGGATACAGTTGGAATGAATGAAATGTATGAAACTCTGTTAGCTTTAACTTAAAAAAATATATAAGGATTGGGAGTTAAATTTAGCAAAAGCGACTTCAAAAAAATACAAAATAATGAATGAAAAAGCAAGAGATAGTAATTTTCTAGAACAGTAGTGGCTTCGACTGATGCTTAAAACTAAACATGGTTTTCACCTGGAACAGTATGCAGTGAAATCTTAAAATAACCCATAAATTAATTTTCTACGTAATTATGAATGTAAATGAAAAATCCTGAAAGAGGTAAATTTTTATATATGGAATAAAATTGTTTACCTGTACATTCAATTGTGTTCAAAAGGGTTTTCAATTCTCTATTCAGCAATAAAGGAGTTTTTGAGTTTTGGACGTGGATATTTAAGAAATTAATAATTATATTTTACATAAACAAGTAGCCCTTGAGTCATATACATGCCGCGACTTACCTGTCTAGTAATTATACTTATGTAAAAAATCAAAATTGGACCATTCGTGACATTTAACTTATATTAAAAATTTATTTTAGTTCGCTAGACATCGTTAATAATTTTTAGTTATTAATCGTTTATTTAGAAATTTCTAAACATGAACTTTAATTGTTTTAAAATGAATCTTTCTGAAACCCAAAGAATTGAGAGTGGGTATAAAACAAGAACGCAATCAGAGATGCGAAGAATATTTAATGAGACGTACCCTGAGTAAGTAGAATAGAGCAAAAATTGCTTCAATTTGGAACTGTTAAAGATCTTCCCATCCTTTCTTACAAAATGTTTTAATACAGACAAGGCGAAATTGAACGGATACCCTATTCTTGCGATCCGACTCCACTGGATTATTGTTTCTGGGTCTATTTAAAATAAAGAATCTATAATAATAAACTAACTAAAGCTGATGATATAAAATACCGATTAAGGTAAGAAATTAATAAAACCAGCGCAGAGATGTTGCTAAAGCTGTTGAAGAATTTCAACAACGTCTGTTTTTTACCAAGAACTGAACGGTGTCCAGTTTGAGCAAATGACTACAAATATTGCAAATATTGCTAATTACTTCAAACTTTCTATGACATCATTATTTGTTTTACAAATTAAACCACTAAAAATTGTTGTTTCTTATTGATAACGTCTATAATAAACAAAATCTATATTGCTCATTAGATAATTGAAAATAACATCCTATACCCTTTTTAGGATTAGTTATTACTTGAATGGGCAGGTGAATATTTTTATTCAAAAAGTGTTGTTTGACATATAAAAATATTGACCTGTTTCAGGATTTTTCATTTATATTCATAATTACATAGAAAATGAATTAATGCCTTACTTTAGAACTTCACTGAATATATTTAAGTACTTACGTTTGCAATGTCATAGGATAAACAAAATTCAACTCATCCCAGACCATATAAACCTTGAAAATTGATTAAAATTTTTCACCAAAAGGATTAAAGGACAAGCAAAAATTCGTTTTTTTTTTTTGTTTCGATTTTACTCTTGAATGGGCTATGAAATAAGTTATTTTTCCTTGATTAACCGTCTCTGTATTTCTTACTGAGATATTTGTACATATAATATACAGCATTTGCCAGGACGTACGCTCGATACGGAATACAAATTTAGAACCAAATAGACGGAATATTTTATGCCTGCGTCCCAAATATTATAATTATTTATTTAGCCAAACTTTGGCGTGCCCAGGAATTCCAATAATTTAGAAGTTGGTTCAAACATTAATACATTTTCTATAATATTAATGGTATTTTGAAGTAATTTCTGAGTTAATTTCTATATTAATTCAGTGGCGGAGCAAGGGTGGGTAAGGGGGCATCATGCCCCAGGCGCTACTCACAAAGGGGTGCCAAATGGTTGGCAAAACAATAGTTTTCGAATGGGACCGAGGCGCTAAAAAGGTATTGTGCCTCGGACGCGAGTTAAGCTCGCTACACTACTGATATTGATTGTCCATGTGGGTTTGCTCTCCTTACAAAGATTTGTAAAAAAAGAGTGCAAAAAATTCAAAAAATTGAAGTGTAGTATGAGGAATTGTAGAAAGTGCGCGGAACACTATATACAAGTTTCTTCAGCATAACCTTTTTCGACGATGGTAAAAGATCGAAAACCCCGCGACTCATCAAAACGGACAAACATATTAAAATATACATGTGGACAGCAGACATATTACATAGTCGAGAGAGTTTTCTATACGAAGGCAACTTCATACACTTTTTAATTATTTACCTCACCTGATTTTCAAAAAATAATTGTGACGACAAAGGCAGAAACCTTTTGTTCTAGATTGCCTTATCTCAAATATCGGGCCCATAACCCTTTGCTTTAAGCAATGCACTCCCTATCTTGGGTTCAACAGTTAGTATACTTATATAGCAACCTTTTAAAGAATTTATTTTATAAAAAAAACGAAGGGAAGCCCATCATTTTCACTTGCTTCAAAGTATTTTCTTAAAACACCAAATTTGTGTTTCCATACGCTATAATAATGAGACTAGAAATCGATTAATTGCGTTTCTAAATTTTCCAAGTAAGGTATTCACAACTCTCTATATGGAGTTTATCTCAGTATCAAATTAATTTCGGTATTTCAGCAAATTGTCTGAATTCTTGGAACTCCCATTTAAATTTAAAAATTCTAACCCAGTAATATTGGTATAAACCATTTACAAAATTTTGTTTATCTTTTCTATGATAAGATAGGGTCTTAAGTCTTAAAAATATCACTTTATTCGGAATACATTTTGAAAATCGATTGCGTGTCAAAAAATATTTAAAACGCGCAACCATCACTATAATAGACACTAAAAAATATGAAATTCATTTAATAAGAACATACATAACGAAAGGACGAAAAATCACTATAACAGGTACAATTTATTCAATATTGCTTACATCAAAGAAACATAAATTTAACAATTTGTTATTTATAAATGTTTACACATAAGTATACACTATTGCTTCCAGCTTTCAAGCAGTATAATGTTTAGCAAATAAACAAATTAAGGGTTATTACTTAACGACAAGATAGACTGAAAAGGGTCATCCCTCTTGACCCTCTTGTCAAAACGAATTGTCAAGCTGTAAATACACAGATTGACAAAGGTTGTGATCCATTGAAATAGCAATATTTAAATTATTATATCATAAATATCACTAATGGCATACATTAAGATGAGATTGCAACTGAATGTAGTATTAAAGTTCCAATATTTTGTTTAAACAAAAATTACTTTATTTTGATTTGAAATGGTATAAACACCACTCTAGAGAAAAAGACTGTTTATTCCAAATCAAAACTCTTAGTCCGACTTTGTTGTCGTGATTTGCTGAATAATACTTGTGGCATCTTTCCTTAATGTATAAGCACTTGTTGGGGATGAAACCAAATATATTTGAAAATTCTGTACTTTTAAATATATATAGTAAAATTTTATCAAATATAGAATCATAAAACACAGCTAAAAAGACAAAAAAATTCATTTATAAAATTTCTTGCGAATGTAATAAAATCTATATTGGAGAAACCTCTAGATCTCTAAATAAATAAATGAACACTAAAATACATAAAAATTGAAGTCCAAAATTTGTGAACATGACTGAAACCTAGGTCATAAAATACAGTTTCAAGATTCAACCATATTATATTAGGTAAAGAACAACAGAACATTTAACGAAAGCTGAACAAGTCTGCTTTAATTATATTAA
Organism: Octodonta nipae; assembly: GCA_034190945.1. Lineage (NCBI taxonomy): Eukaryota > Metazoa > Arthropoda > Insecta > Coleoptera > Chrysomelidae > Octodonta > Octodonta nipae. The sequence continues at coordinate 27,003,937 of CM067221.1, read as the reverse complement.
ATGAAAACTTTGCATTGCTATTACCTCCACAGAACTCAGTCAGAAATTGGTAAAGTTCATGTCCTTGTAAACAAACCTATATCGGTATAGCTCATAAGGTTTTTCCTAGGTTTCCCTGGTGAATTTAATGGAATAACTAAATCACTAGAATTCTTTGGTCGCAAGTTTGGCGAATGTAATGTCGCTCCTAGGAGCGCTCCATAAAATTCTGAAGATAACTCTTTCAAATTCTTCCAATTTGAAATAAACTATTATTATATGATCTTTAAAATTTTCTTGATTTACCACGATAATAACAATTAATTAAACTGCCTTAGTTATGTTATACGTTACATAATATTGCCACATATGTTAATTTTTGATTTTACAGTTTGTACCTTTTCACGTAGTTTCTTTATTGTCATTGACTATGGGGGAAGTATATCTAGTGCTATTCTCAATAAATGCACAAACATTAGTCGTCGTTGTGGTAACAAAGGATTTTGAAATATACAGGACAGCATAAATTGCAAAGACAATATATGATAGTCAAGCTGCATTGAAGTTGTAAGAACATTTAAGAGTTGTTTTCAGAATTTATATGTCGCGCTCCTAAGGGCGACTGTGTTGCAAGATAGTGCATCCCCAAAAATGCAATGGAAAAAGTCTCTTGATTCAGAAAACCTATTGACGTTATTACGGAGCTAAGCAAAACCTTATAAACTATTTCGATATAGGGTGGTTCAAAAGCAGACTTCATTAATTTCATCCTCATTTCAAATTTAAGTTAGACTTTTTTAATTTCCGGTTTGTGTTGTGTATTCTTTGTATATTCACATAGTTTGGATGTTTTAAATTGTCGGTTCTTTATGGATTTTTTTGTTATTTTTAGGGTTCCGTATATACAATATACGGATACCCTTATAATATCACTCAGGATTTCTGCCTCTGTCACATCACATCCATTTTCTCGTAAACTACTGGACGAAAGACGAAAGATGTTGAAATTTGGTATCAATATATAGTTTGGTGACTCGATCAGGTGTACATATCGTAAAAGAAAAAAATTTGATTTTAGGGGTACTTCTGGGAGGAAAAACTAAAAAAATCGACCGTTCCCCCCCTGATTTCCGAAACTACTAAGCCTAAAATTTTGAAAAAAATAGGAAATATAGAGCGTTGCCCGAACTTTACAGGAAAATTAAGGAGAAACCATTAATATTAATTTTGGGGGGCAAATTATAGAATTAAATAAAAATTTAAAAATAAAAAAAATTTCAAACGCATCATGTAATATATCAAATGAAAGGTCTCATTCTGAGGAACACAAATATATTTTTTTCATATTAACAAAAATTATTTAAAAAGATATTAACGAAAATATACCAAAATTTACCCATTCCCCCCATTATCTCCGAAACTATAGAACATAAAGTTTTAAAAAACAATAGATTTATAGGTTCTGACCTCAAATTTACTGGAAAAATAAGGAGAAACCTCTACTTTTAATTTTGGGGGGCCAATTACAGAATTAAATGGAAAATATAAAATTAAAATTGTTTCTAACCCATCATGTTATATATCAAATCAGAGGGCTCATTACGACGAAAACAAATATATTTTTTTCAAATTTTTAAAATAAATTAATTAAAAGATATTAACAAAAATATAAAAAAAAATACCCAATCCCCCCCCCCTAATCTCCGAAACCATAGGCTGGAAAATTTTGAAAAAAAATGGAAGTATAGCCCCTCACCTGAACTTTACAGGAAAATTAAGGAGAGACCATTAATATTAAGTTTGGGGGGCAAATTATAGAATTAAATAAAAATTTAAAAATAAAAAAATTTTCAAACGCATCATGTAATATATCAAATGAAAGGTCTCATTCTGAGGAACACAAATATATTTTTTTCATATTAAAAAAATATATTTAAAAAGATATTAACGAAAATATACCAAAATTTACCCATTCCCCCCGTTATCTCCGAAACTATAAAACGTAAAGTTTTAAAAAAAATAGATTTATAGGTTCTGGCCTGAAGTTTACTGGAAAAATAAGGAGAAACCTCTACTTTTAATTTTGGGAGGCCAATTACACAATTAAATGGAAAATATAAAATTAAAATTGTTTCTAATCCATCATGTTATATATCAAATGAGAGGGCTCATTACGACGAAAACAAATATATTTTTTTCAAATTTTTAAAATAAATTAAAAGATATTAACAAAAATATAAAAAAAATTACCCATTCCCCCCCATTATCTCCGAAACCATAAGCTGGAAAATTTTGAAAAAAATGGAGGTATAGCCCCTCACCTGAACTTTACTGGAAAATTAAGGAGAAACCGCTATATTTATTTTGGGGGGCAAATTATAGAATTAAATGGAAAATTAAAATTAAAAGTGTTTCTAACCCGTCATGTTATATATCAAATAAAAGGGCTCACTATGACGAAAACCAATTTATTTTTTTCATATTTTTAAAATAAATTAATTAAAAGATATTAACAAAAATATAAAAATTTTACCCATTCCCTCCCTTATCTCCGAAACCATAAGCTAGAAAATTTTGAAAAAAATTGACATATAGCCCCTCACCTGAACTTTACTGGAAAATTAAGGAGAAACCCCTAATATGTATTTGGGGAGGGGGGCAAATTATAGAATTAAATGGAAAATTAAAATTAAAATTGTTTCTAACCCATCATGTTATATATCAAATGAAAGGGCTCATTATGACGAAAACAAATATATTTTTTCCATATTTATAAAATAAATTATTTAAAAGATATTAACAAAAATATAAAAAATTTTACCCATCCCCCCCCTTATCTCCGAAACCATAAGCTGAAAAATTTTGAAAAACTGGTAGTATAGCCCCTCACCTGACCTTTACTGGAAAAATAAGAAGAAACCCCTAATATTCATTTTGGGGGGCAAATTATAGAATTAAATGGAAAATAAAAACATATAATTGTTTCTAAGGGATCATGTAATATATCAAATCCCAGGGCTCATTATGATATAGGTACAAATATATTTTTTTATTTTTTTTTAAATGAATATTTTAAAATATATTAAAAAAATATTTTAAAAAAATTACCCATTCTCCCCGTTATTCCCCAAACTCTAAGACCTCATTTTTTTTGTTTATAGGAAAAATGTGAAAAATATCCCTAATTCTATTATTTGGCCTCCAAATAATAGAATTAAACGGAAATTAAATTACTAGAAAACCCCCATAGTAATTTCAGGGACAAATTATACAATTATATGGAAAATAAAGATTCAATTTTCAAACGCATCAGATATCTGATAAAAGGCTCATTATGTGAATTACAAATATAACATATTTTTAAATCATTTGTATAAAAGATATTAAAAATATTAAACATCGACTTAATTATTTTGTCTATTCATTGGGTTTTCTCTCTTCTAAATTTTTTCCTGTAACAGATAAGTATTTAAAAAATTGTATATGTAGAACAAAGTGTAGTAAGGCAATTTCGTAAAATTGCCCGGATTACTGGCTGTCTGTACAGAGATTCTTCCTCACAGTTTTTCTGAGAGAAAGAGATGTCTATAAAATGATCAACCAGTATTCCTGTATATAAGTAATGTATTGTATATTGTGTAATACTTATCTGTGTATGGAGACGTTTCAACTCCGAGTCTGGGGTCGTTGTCAATCGTTTAGTGTTGTTTTCGAGGTTTTTTTTTCTAAAAAATTTTCGCTTTGATTTAAAATTTGAAAAATATGTTTTATTTATATTTTTAAATAATTTGAATAACAGATTTAATAATTTATAATTTAAACTTTGACCTATTTTGCCGTTTTTCTTCCAATCTACAGAGCCTCAAAACTCAGACAGTAGATTATAAAAGGCATTTCTGAAAATTTATTAGTAAAATAAAACTCTAATGTTACTTTTTGGGGGCCAAATTAGAAAATTAAATACATATGTATTGTGATAAAAATCAAGCGAATCCTAAAGCAGATAAAATAAAAAGTCTATGTTTGGAAAATCAAAGTGTATATTTTTTATAAATTTAAAACGCTTCCTTTAAAAGATATAAGGCTAAGTATAAGAAAATGCACTCATTCCCTGCTTGTCTGAAACTGGAATATTCGAATCTTGAAGGTGGTACGGAACCCTAAGTATGCGAGTCCAACACGCACTTGACCAAATTATTTTTCTATATTTAGAGGTCGCCAGTGAAAAAAACATCAAATTTCTTCAGTTATGTCAAGCTTTCATAATTTGCGTTCTGTTAGGGTTCCATATATACAATATACGGATACCCTTGTAATATCACTCTGGATTTCGCCCTCTTTCACATCACAGCAATTTTCTCGTAAACTACTGGACGGAATAGGTTGAAATTTGGTATCAGCGTGTAGTTTGGTGACCCGATCAGGAGCACATATCGTAAATGAAGAACCTTTTCTTTTAGGGGCACTTCTGTGGGCAAAAACTAAAAAAATCCACCGTTCCCCCCTTATCTCCAAAACTATAAGAAGCAAAATTTTGAAAGCAATTAGAGATATAGTTCCTCCTCAATGGAAAACAGAAAATTAAAATTATTTCTAACGCATCATGTAATATATCTCAATCAAAGAGCTCATTATGACGAATACAAATATACATTTTTTTCATATTTTTAAAATGAATATATTAAAATATATTACAAAAATATTTAAAAAATTACCCATTCCCCCCTTTATTCCCCAAACTATAAGACCTACAATTTTTGTTTACAGAAAAAATACGAATAAATCCCTCATCAATTTTGGGGGCCAAATTATAGAATTAAGCGGAGCTTAAATAAGTATTTTTTAACGCATCATGCAATACATCAAATGAAAATCATTATGAGGAATACAAATATATATTTTTTATATTTATAAAAAATATATAAAAAAATTTCATTTCCCGGTTTATTTCCTAAACTATACTACCTAAAATTTTGAAAATAATTAGGAGTACTGGGGCTCACTTGAAATTCAGAAGAAAAATTACTAGAAAACCCCACTATTAATTTTGGGGACAAATTATAGAATTAAATGGATAATAAAATTTACATTTTCAAACGCATCTAATATAGCAAATAAAAGGCTCATTATGTGAATTACAAAAATATAATATTTTTAAATCATTTGTTTAAAAGATATTAACAAACATAAACATCGACATAATTCCCACTTTAGAAACTAGAGTATCTAAAATTTTGAAAAATTTATTTTATCTGTATTTTTAAATAATTTGTCTAAAAGATTTAATAATTTATTATTTGAAACTTAATCTATTTTCTCCTTTAACTTCCAATCTACAGAGGCAAATATTCAGACAGTAGATTATAAAAGGCTGCCCTGAAAGATTATTAGTAAAATAAAACTCTAATGATAATTTTGAGGCACAAATTAGAAAATTAAATATATACTTTTATATAAAATCAAGGGGAATCATGTAGCAGATAAATTAAAAACTCTATGTGTGGAAAATAAAAATGTATATTTTTTATAAATTTAAAAAGCGTCCTTTAAAAAGATATTAAGGTAAATATAAGAAAATGCACTCATTCCTTGCTTGTCTGAAACTGGAATATTAAAATCTTGCAGTCGTAGTATGCGAGTCCAATTGGTACTTGGTCAAATTATTAAGATTTTAATGCCACTGAAAACGACGTCAGATTAAGGCTTTGGATTTAGAATATACATCCTAGCTTTCTCTAGGGTGGTAATATTTCCCGATCAAACCAAAAACAGAAATTAGAAAATGCCACAAATAAGCTTCAGAACACCATTAATGCCGTAGAAGTGTTATATGACAACAAACATTTAGATGAACTGTGGTTTCCATGCATTTTCCCTTGTATATGGAAATTTCTACCAAGCGATTTATCTGTTACGGCGGCAGACATCTACAGCGTCGCGGACGCATGCGAGACGACACAGAATGCTCTTGTTGAATAGGACCATGGAGGGGTGGGGCACTAGTATATAATACTATATGTGGGAGGATGGTTGTGCTAATTGGCTAATGGTACTTGTGGAGGTAGGGACTGCAAGTCTCATCGATACTTTGGTTTCTAGCATGGAAGATTGAATAATCATATTCTTTCTTGCTAATCAAATTTTTTCCATGTTTATAAATTTCTGACATTTGCTATATATTGGACAATCAAGCTATTCCCCCCTCCGCCAAAAAAATTGCTACGCGAGTAGACTTTCCCTCACCTCTCGAAAATAATTTTCTGGAAAAGACTTGGCTCGTTTATAACATGATCTGCTGAAAGTAGTGGATATTCCGCGACAGTATGTAGTGTGAAGAAAGCATCTAGAAAAGCCAATTTTAGTTTCAAACAGGAAATGATTTCATATGGACGTTACATCACATCACCCTAATCAAAAGAGGAATGCATTCAAAACTCAAAGCACCGTATTTTCTTGAAAAGTCAAACAACTTGTGACCATCCAATAACTTTCTGGCAGCGTTTCTTTTATTTCGAAAAAGGGTTCAGATAAGTTTTTAAATTGACCTCGACCATTATGATCAAGGTTAGTGCAAGGTCAAACAGATCCTTATATATAGTGAAGAACCACATTTTTGGCACATAAAATGGAAAGAGAAAACAAAAGTATATCCTAAAATAGCCATTACCTTGAATTTAATCATCACTTTCAAAATCATTTTTAAGTCCAGTTGATGTTTCAAATATTATTTTGACATAAGATTTAGAAAAATTAGAAAATTTCATGTCAGCAATCTCATCTTAAATATAGAAATTAAGATAGTCAAGGTCACCTAGATTTTGTGAACTGGAATCCATATTTTGAACACCGGGTATGAAAAAACAGCAAATTCTGGATAAACAAAAAGTGGTAGAAATAGTGTTATATTCGGACATGAAATGTTCTGTCAATTAAATCACAAGTGCCAAAAATAAGGGTACTCATTGTATAAAATCAACTTGTTGTGTAAATGACTTCGACAGTTATTTATTTATTTATTTATTCTCTCTTTACAAACACCAAATAGGTACTTACATGTGAAGGGTTAAACAGTACACAAGTATTTGACAATGTCACAGACATGCCAATATCATGAAGGGATTGCATCCTGATGCAACAATAATATGCGCCTAAGCTCACCAAATTTGATGTTAAATAGGTCAGGAACTATGTTATTATTATGCATATCATTGCAGACACTGAGTAGATAAGTGAAGGGCGAAGGGCTTCCGTTGTTAATGTAGAAGAGATTAGATGAGAGTAGTCTTAAGCTAATTTTGGGGACCCTAAACTTAACGCTATTGATCAAGCCACAATCGAAATATTTTCTGTTATTTAGAATGTTATATATAAAGATAACAGTATGGGTCTTTCTCCTCGTACTCAAAGAACAGAGATGGAAGGTTGCCAACATTGATCTATAAGATACCATCAAGGGATAAATGCCATTCTTTTTGATATAGATATAGCGCAGAAAACGTTTTTGAACTTTTTCAATTTCGTTACTGTGGGTGACCAAATGTTAGAGGCATACTCAAGGTGAGGCCTCACCATAGCTGTATAAAGTCTTATGGTTGTTTTTACACTCAAATTTTGGCTATTACGTATGACAAATCCAAGAACTTTGTATGCTTTGTTTATCAGGTAGCTGAAATGGGTATTGAATTTGAAGTTATCTTGAAAGACTACCCCCAGATCTTTAACCTCTTTACACCTCTTAACCTTACAGTTTCCAATGTAATAGTCTTCCATAGATATATTGACTTTTCTGGAGAAGGAAACAACACAACATTTTTGGGTATTAACAAACATTTTGTTTTCTCTAAACCAATTAAGCGCCAAATTCAAGTCGTTTTGAAGTGCAACAACATCATTTATGCCATTAATGGGTTTAAATAGTTTGAAATCATCAGCAAACAACAACCCAACGCAGGTTTTCAGGCTATCGGGTAAGTCATTGATAAAAATCAAAAACAAGAGAGGACCCAAGATGCTACCCTGGGGTACTTCTGAGGTGGCAATATAATGATGAGAGAAGACAGTTCCTATTTTTACCCTTTGGGTTCGTGAGAGTAAGTATGAAGTTATGAATGACAATACTTCACTTGAAAAACCAAGAACCGACAGTTTTTTTATCAAGACACTGAAATCCACCTTATCATATGCATTCGCACAATCTGTGTATATGGTTAAGGTGAATTCAAATTCATCATTAGTTACCCTTATTGAAGTCCTGACTGTTTTCTTCTAAACTTTTTTTTTTAACAAAGCAATCAGGAAAAGTTATTACTATGTCTCAAGATAAATGATGCATCTGGAATTAATCTTTTGCCTGAATTCTCGTTAACTGACAAAAATAACAAACAGTATTTGTTATCAAATTCCTCATCTGTGAATTTAATTTTCCACCCAACTCAAAGCTATATCAACGTTATTTCACCAAACCTCAGATGTTCATGGAACTAGATAGTTGATTTTCTTAATGGATCTCGTAACAACAATTGGCTCGGCGTAATGCTGGCGCTTATTGCTCGTTTATTCAACAAACTACATGCCAATTAGACGCTAGTATACGATGGAATATTCTCTTCGAAACTTCTCTCATGTTGCTAAAATGGCTGTCGATTAGATTACACATCCTATTCACACATATCCCATGGTAGTCCAATCAATGAAAGTTTTTATTGTTCACTTCTCACGAATGCTTCCGAAATTTTATGATATTTCTACTAAAAAGTTTGATACTCCAATACGTTTCACATAAAATGCATTGTAGTGGGAAAATAAATTTGTATTGAATTGTTTAAATGATTGTATTATAATTTTTACTCTTGCAATATATTTCTAATTATACTAATGTTCATGTAGACTAAAAAATGGATGTTTATGTTATTTTCACTGAAAAATTTGTTAACAAGATCATAAGGTAATATAACCGGGGTAATTCAAGTTCGACCATCACCATTGAGATGTCGGAAACTACAGGATATACGAAAAAGGTTAAATGGTGCAAAATTGCATATTATAGTGCTTACATATTGCCGTTTTTAGTAAAGAAATTTCCCGAATATTTCCGAAAAATAAAAACAGAAAATTGGATATTTTGTTTTTATTTTATGGTAGAGTTATTTGACGAAAAAACGCAAAACCATAAACACATTTTCATTACTACTTCTTTTGAGCTATGATCTTGCAGATTCGCTAGGCGACGTGTCGTTTTTCATTTGTTTAATCATTCTGTATGGACGCTACATTAGATTTTTCCACACAAGATAATCCATTTTATTCTGATTTCATTCATCATTAAATTACAAATATTTAAATAAATAAAATATCACTTTAGTTGGACTTAACTACACCGAAGAACTTGTCAAACGAAATTGGAGTACACATATTTTCAAAGACAGTGAATTTCATAAAAGAAGAAAAATGAAATAGTTTTAGATTGTATTACAAATTTGGTAGTACGAAAATGGCTCAAATGTGTTTTGAGTTACATCCGAAAAGGCAACAGTATTTATAATGAATAATTTGGTCAAGTGGTCCCAAATCGGGAATCGTACTGACTGTGTATAACGCCCTTTCCCTGGGATTCCTAGGATAGAAATCACACGAAAACAATCTAGTTTAACTAGTACCGATGAGAGCAATTATGAAACTATCTTTTCGCGAATTTCAGTCCATTGAACGCAGGACAATATATTGTTCCTAGTCGACAACCTTGCATTGCATTTCCCCCAACTGCACGAAATCTCCACAGTTAAACTACGAATTCTTTCGAGTGACTTCTATCATAGGAATCACAGGGAAACGGCTTTACACACAGTTCGACTCCCCAATTTAGGGTTTGCCGACAACACTCAGCAAGCTCCTTTTCAGAGCTGTCAAGATTGACAATCTTTAAAAAAATACAGAAAAGAGCAGTTTTTGACCGAATTTCGAAAAAACTTAATTCAATTATTTGTTTCCAATTTCATTATATGTAAATGTGCAAAATTCGACTCATAAAGTTGATTTTTTCCTATATTTGACCGATTTTATTTTTAACCTGAGTTAACCAACCCAGTTATTGTATTTACACTCAAAAAATTCATCGCCCAGTTCTATTTTTTATGTAAATTTCTTACTCAGATGTCTATTTCAAATAATTTGGGCAAGTGCGAGTTGAACTCGCATACTAAGGGTTCCGTACCATCTTCAAGATTTGAATATTCCAGTTTCAAACAAGCAGGGAATGAGTGCATTTTCTTATATTTACCCTAATATCTTTTAATGGAAGCGCTTTAAGTTTATAAAAAAAATACACTTTCATATTCCACACATAGAATTATTATTTTATCTTCTTCAGGATACGCTTGATTTATATAAGAATATATAGGTATTTAATTTTCTACTTTAGCCCCCAAAAATTAACATTAGAGCTTTATTATACTAACAAACTTTCAGGGAAGCCTTTTATAATCTACTGTCTGAAGTTTGAGGCTCTCTAGATTGGAAGATATAGGGCAAAATAGGTCAAGTTTTAAATTATAAATTATTAAATGTATTATTCAAATTATTTAAAAATACAAATAAAATATATATTTAAAAATTTAATAGTGTAGTTTCTAAAGTGGGAATTAAGTCGATATTTAATATTTTTGTTAATATCTTTTTAACAAATGATTTAAAAATATGATATATTTGTAATTCACATAATGAGCCTTTTATCTGATTTTTTTCTTATGAATTTCAATTGAGCACCAGTACCCCTAATTGTTTTAAAAATTTTGGTTTCGGAAATAAAGCGAGAAATGAGAATTTTTTATATCTTTTTGTTAATATGTTGTAAACAATTAATGTAAAAATGTGAAAAATATATATTTGTATTGTATGAGTTAAAAAGAAAGTTATTTTCCGTTTAATTCTATAATTTGGCCCCTAATATTAATATTACGGATTTCTTTGTATTTTTCCTTTAAACAGAAAAATTTGGTTTTATACTTTGGAGAATAAAGGCGGGAATGGGTAATTTTTTAAATATATTTTTTTAATATATTTTAAAAATAATTATTAAAAATATATATATATATATATATATATATATATATATATATATATATATATATATATTAGTATTCGTCATAATGAGCCCTTTGATTTGATATATTACTTGATCCGTTAGAAACAATTATAATTTTTTATTTTCCATTCAATTCTATAATTTGCCCCCCAAAATGAATATTAGGGGTTTCTCCTGATTTTTCCAGTAAAGTTGAGGTGTGGCGCTATACTTCTATTTTTTTCAAAATTTTACAGTTTATGGTTTCGGAAATAAGGGGGAGGGAATGGGTAAATTTTTTTATATTTTTGTTAATATCTTTTAATTAATTTATTTTAAAACTATGGAACAGATATATTTGTTTTCGTCATAATGAGCCCTTTCATTTGATATAGAACATGATGCGATAGAAACAATTTTAATTTTATATTTTCCATTTAATTCTGTAATTTGCCCCCCAAAATTAAAAGTAGAGGTTTCTACTTATTTTCCCAGTAAACTTCAGGTGAGACCCTATTCCTTTTTTTTCAAAACTTTACGTTTTACAGTTTCGGAGATAAAGGGGGGGAAAGAGTAAATTTTGGTATATTTTTGTTAATATCTTTTTAATTTTTTTTAAATATGAAAAAAATATATTTGTGTTCTTCAGAATGGGACCTTTCATTTGATATATTACATGATGCGTATTATTATTGTTTTACAAAGAGACCCGCAAAAAAGTATCCGGAACTGTAAGGTAAGGAGACCTTACCTGCCCCGATTTCTTAACTATCCATGTGGAAATCTTAGATCTAAATAGTCACAGACAGCTCTAGTATTAAGTGGTGGGGAATCGTCATGCTGAAACCAGTACCTATCTATTATAACTGGCAGTGTGCAATTCATCGACATATCCTGCAAATTGGGATCTCAATTAATTCAGAAATCTTTTACCATATTAAGTCCCTTTGACTAAATAAACCCCGATCCAATGATAATGAGAAATTTTAGCTCATGCATTTAAACGAAAACGAACTTGCTGACTAAAATTTAAGAGTTATTTTGACTCCAAATATGTTCATTAACATCAGTCGAAATAACAGTTTTCAGAAAATCTCGAGTATCATCTCTATTTTGCAAAACGCAATTCTTCTATCGGGGTCTCTGAGAAATGTGTAGTTTGCAACATTTTACACCACTTTCTATAAATTCCCTTCAGACGTTACTTCTACCAATATTATATTTCTAGTACCTTCTCCCATTCTGCTTCTATGATTGGGTTTCGAAAAGACAAATGCTCATCAGACATGTTAAATAATGTTCTATGCGGTTATTGCCTCTTAACACATCTCATTTCTACATTTGCGAAACTCATTGTCTTTGAAACTATGTATACTCTAATTGCGTCCTGTCACATCTGTATAAGACAATTCTTCAGTAGAGTCAAGGCCAACTAAGGTAATATTTCTTTATAACCGTCTTCTTTTAAATGTTGAAAAAGTAGAAGGTTATCAATTCGATGCGTTTTATTTTGCTAGTATGTTACCTGATTTCTTCTTCTATTGTGAACCGATTTGAATAATTATTTTTATTTACTAGAGTGAATATCAAGGATTGGTAAAATTTTGCAATACTTTCTTTTCAGTTTTGTAAAATATACTGAGTTTTACAAAATTTAAATATTTTTGACGGGTCCAGAATTTGAAACGTTTATACATATTTAATTAGATTAAACATAATTTGTAAACTTGACTGGTTATTATTAAGGTTGTTGGATAATATAAATTTCTTGGGTTTTAGTCAATTGATATATGTAAACAAAAAACACACATTTATGTTTCGGTTAAATATCATTCTTCAGAAAACATTATAGTTAATAACGATTTAGAATGGTATGGTTGAACAAAATTTAATCAAAACTCACAAATGGCACTACATTGACAGCCATTGTCGTATTAGTTACGTTAAACTGACTTTAATTAAAGAGATTTTACAACTTGAAAAACACTTTAAAGTGCGTATGTTTCATAATCTCAAGGGACAATTACTTTTGTAAAAGTTTAAGTACTGCGTTTCACTGGTTCTGCCAGATTTAACTTTGTCTTATTTAACGCTATTTTTTGACACCGTTGATCTATTAAAAATAACCTATAAATATGTTTATGTGGTGCTTATTTTTAAAATTTGTAGTGATTTTACGTTTATTAGTACAATATAAATTCCTGTTTAAAAATAGAAAACAGAGAAGTAGCCCTTTCGATTTCGGTAAATTTCTGCTTCATTTCCACCTAAAATAGTATTAACACTAAATAATGTTTAAAGAATAATGATGGTCCTACTTGACTCCAAACATTGTATTACACTTATCAGCTGAAATAATTCTTATATAGCTGCAGTCAATTATTCCACATGAAAACGTGCTATTTGATATAACTGTTTTTCATGGTTTTAAGTTTTTATAATGTGAGAAAATTGTTAGCTTATATTGATAACGGGGCTCTAAAGCTAGTTATATGACGAAAACGTCATCAAAACTTAAGTGTATTTCGAAAATCGCCGTAAGTCCTTACTATAAACTATTTTACCATATAAAATTAATTTTAATTACATTTGTAATATCTCTTCGTCACATTACATGGAAACCACTTTATCTTGATCCCAAACGAATGAATGATTTTAATATATCCAAGATCTGCCTGAATAAAATACATTTTTTTATCATTTACACAAAACCATTAATATTTCACAGTCTTATCTTTATCATTAGCTGGGGTGGTCTCGTATCCCGCATTAAAAGCATAAAACTAATTAATGTAGCAAGTATGCACTGCATTCTTAAGTTAAATGCAAAGGCAGTTTCAAAAATAACAATAAATCTACGTTAAAGCTGCTATAATATTAGTCACGGACGTTAAAGTCAAAACTCATTGAGTATTAACAAAGCTAAAATAATCATTTAAAGTAATGAAATGCCGCATAGTATCAAATTCCTTAATTATTTTAATGTTTGTGGAGCAGGAATGTCAATTTCACTAATGCAGTAGCATTTGATCTTCCATTTTATCTGTAATACAAGCAAATATTTCAAGTGTAAGCCACTACACTATGTAACTTAATATTTCTCTTCGTAAATACAGAGAATTTATTGCATTGCACAAATAATCTGGGTTACAGATGTACTGATATTATAATTTTTACGACTGATAAATATTTCTTGCCATAGCTATGAAGTAGTTCCTTATAAAATAATGTTGTTTGGAATGTAATGATCCTCCTATTTTTTTTTAAATTTCAGATCATTTTTGTTACTGAGACGATCGTCATGAAAAACCAGAATGCACAAAGATTTGAAATTGTAGAAAGAATATGTGGCTAATCATTGTCTTACCAAAACCAGTTTTTAAATTTGTACACATTATACACAAAATAGGTTGTTAGAATGACTTCCGTATTGCACTTCCTCAATTTTTTAATTCTTTTTCACATAAAAGGTTCATATTGTCGAAAACAACGATACCTTTTCCTTTAGTCTGAGCCTGCAGCTATCCAGATTTTTTTAGACTCTATATTAAGGGTGGGCAACCTTTTGTGTAGTGAGGGCGAGATTAATTTTATTAATTATTTACAATTTCCTGTTTACAAATATTTTGGCATATTAGGTTTTAGAGAACGTTATACTTGAAGCAACGAAGTATTTGGCACAATTATTATTTCCTATATTTGGAGGCAGTGGCGACTGGTGGGTTATGAAACTAGTCAAATATTAGGATTCAAAGATGCAACAAAACAAACCATATTTTTGTTATTACTGCATTTATTTTTTATTAATTAAAATATCCGTCGAGTTTTCGCGAAAGCAAAATGTTCAACAAGCTTTTTATTAAAGTCTGGCATTGACTGAATATATTTTTTCCAATACTAAGCACAGAAAGAGCATTTAGCCAGTCCTGAGACATCGTATTTCTAAGAAACGTTTTAATCCTTCACTCCAGTTTCCCTCCAAATTGATTCCCCACCATAAATAATGCAAGGAAAACTAAATAATGTATTGATGCCGTAACATCCACACAACCATTTCTTTTTATTATAAATTTCACTTTTAAAACTTCGTGTAAATACTTTATTTTTCATTTTGCACTCTTGTTTTCAATTAATATATGGTCTAAGGTGGACCAGCCAATTTTATATCTAATTTGTTTTAAAACGATTTATTATTGTTTTTAATATAGTCAATGCTAAAGGTGATACTCATTTTCACAATTATGTAAACATACACACACTCTGTATATTAAATATTCTTTCATAGACTACAAGAACAAAAACAAAGAAACCACCAATTAAATCACATAAACAAATATTTGATTTATTGAAACGTTCAGATAGGTCCGGTCAATATCAGCACAGCTGGGTGTCTGCGTGCGGCGTACGAGAATCAGCCAATTACTCCATATAGTTTGCATAAGCTATCTTCTATCTCACGCTTTAAGGATGGTATATCGTATCTCATAGAAGCCATATAAGTTTCATCGTGCGCTAGCCGAAGTGCACGGTGAAATATTTTTCAAGCGAATATAAGTCTTAGTACAAGTTTGGATTAGAGCTAAAATTGTTTTTTGATAAATTCGTTGTTATAGAAATGATATTTACTAAACATTTCCTGTTGATTTTTAACCTTATTAAAAGCTTATTAAATTTGGTGGTTCAGCGCACGAGTGTACTTAAGGGACAGCCGCCCCTGTTTGGAGGGTAAAATAATGGAGTTAAGTGTCCTCAGTCCGCTATTTGAAGTATGAAGATATATCGGTTCTATTATACGTGACCACCTTTATTTGGCATAACCAGTTACTGCAGTTGAACTGTCTTTGTTTTGATTTTAATATTAAATTATGAATAAAGATGCTGATATATGTGTGTAATTTAAACAATGAAGCTGAATAACTGAATAATTGAACATTTTAGAATTGATAATATTTACCTCTCAAGCTATTTAAATGAATGAAGAAACCCATTTTGAAGTTATCCGGCCAGATGAATTCCAAATACGTAAATACTAATTTAAACCTTTTGGAAATATTCATTGTAACTTAATGTCATTATTATATTTTACAATCCACCTTGTACTTATCTGCTCAATTCTCAATGTCTCGAGGATCTTCTTTTGTTTCAACAATGCTTGCACCTTCTGACACTCATCACCTTATAACATTTTTAATAATTCTTTGTAAATGAATATCTTCTTTTTAAATTACTTAATGAAAGTGCAATAGTAGTATTTTTTTAAATAAATATCAACTCCTTTTTTTCAAAACTATTTACATCTTTATTGATTATCTAAAACAAACTTTTAAAATAAATTTCCAAAAACTTGTCTAATTTTACAAGGTTGTAAATAAATATTACTATTTGCTACTTCTTACAAATATATAAGGAACTAAATAAAATTATGTCCTTTTAAAATTACATACTATGTTTCAAAAACTCACTAATTGTTTATTGTTCTTTTGGCCTCCCAATCAGATATTCTATATTGATACTTGATTACTGCAAATCTTACTTCCAAAATGAATTATTGCTGCCTTATAACTTTTTGATTCCAATTTAGAAATTTTGATGGATTTCCCAAAGTAAATAATTATTTTCCCTGTTCTCTAAATATACCATATAATGTTTAAACTAGTTCTATTGCTCTTTCATTATTTAGTTGATCCAGTTTCCCACAAATATTCATTGAATTATAACTTTTAATAAAATTTAGATGTTGTTGTCAAAACTGTCCGTTTTAATCTTTTTTCTTTGGTTATGTTTCTTTATGGTACTTAGAGTATACATCCTCCGGCAAGAGCATAGAATGCACAAAAGTCTTTACCATAGAGATGTCATAAAATTGTATTTTAACAGCAGAGTCGCAAAAGAGAATTGTTAGTGTCAATTCGTTCTATTTATAATCTTATGAATTGCCACCACCAAAGGACATTTCCGTTGTTAAAATTTTGTTAATTTACTGGAAATCCCTTATTAAATTCTAACTAAAAATAAAAATCCCAATTTAATTTTGATACCCTTATTACTTTTTGTATTTGCCTAAATCTTTCAACTATTTGTTTTTATATTCCTAATTTGACTTTGGCCAACTGTTAAATCACCAGTTGAGCAGATACTTTAACAAACATGTATTTCTTTTAAAATCCTTTTTACCTGTACTTTTGAATTATTATCTTCCTCTATGATTTTAATTCTCACTGCAGTCTTGTGATCTGAACGTTCTATCCTTGCTTTTTAATGTTTACAACGGTTTTAAAATATTGACAAGTACCAAATCTGTTTTTTACAATTTAATAAATAATTTAAAGTGAAACTAAATTTGTGTAATTTTGTGTCCTGGGTGCCTAAAATTGTGAATTTGCTTGTTTCTCCATCTCTAACGTTGCTTATAAACTGAACATACTTTTATGGAGATATAATCTTTTTTATGGTCCTAGCAACTCCTTTTTCATGTTTTCATGTAAATATTAATATTTTATAAAATTTTGTATGATAGCATCTTAAGGTTTTGATTCTTAGGATTCATTATGCTGATTTTTAATTTTTGTAAAATCAATATGTTCTTACTTAAATAATCACTTGGTTATAAATTTCCTTTTGTTATTTATATGTAATAACAACAAATTTGCATAACTAACATCCAATTATTCCTCATCTAAATTAAATCTATTTACAACAAATTTAAATGTACACATAATAAACTATATATTTTTGCAATTTTTTTATATATTTTATTTTCTCATGACTCTAACTTACTCAAAAATATCCACAGAAATATTTTATATAATTTCATTTGTTTCAATTATATCATAATTTATTTAGTGCTATTTATTCTTTTATAATATATAGAGGTTGTTTATGCAATTGCTGGGAATAACACTAGATATATACTTTTTGAAAATTCTGTATATTTCTAAATGTTTCGGGATCTAGGTCAGATTAAGCATAACTTACAAAGTAAGGTCTTTCACATAATATTGTCAAATATTTTAATTTTAAATTTTACAATTTGTGCCATTTCAAATGGTTTCTTTATTTTCTACTCTTATGTTTTTTTTTTGGGCAATAACACCACAATATAAATAAAACGACGTATATTGCAGGAATACCAAACGTTTCAAAGTCTATTCTGACTTCATTGTCAATGGCTTTATATTTATTGACGTAGATTGACAACGGATAATGACGTAGACCACGAAACTGTTGAAAAATGTACAGAATTTGCATGAAGTACCTACATTACGTAAACAGGATACAAATATGTACAGAGTTCTACAAACAAGGTGGTATTTTAGTCGTTTTAAGGAAAATAAACATGTTAGAAATTTGAAAATTTTGTGGTTTTAGCTACTTCTTTAAAATTTAATATATTGTTACGAAATTTACCCAAAGCCGACCCTGTGTCATTTCAGCACGACAACAAACGCTTCAATATTAAAAATACGATTCTCGAAAAGGCTCGGCCAGGTATACCAAGTCAGAGTCACAATTTCAAGCGCTGCTGGCTGGCCACACAGAGTCTAAACGAAGAGATTACAAAGAAATTTAAGACTGAGTGGCGTCAGAAAAGTAGTGAAGCCTACTTCGGTTTGGAAGTAAGGCCGTCATGAACATGTCAAGAGGGTCCGACTTCTTCAACCAGGAAGAGTCAAAGTCCAATTTCAAGCGCTGCTGGCTGGTCTGAACAAATTATTAGACCGGTCACAAAGCTGGCACCAGGGGCATGTTACGGCTGCGGACGGACAGGGCACTTCCAACGTAATTGTCGAGTGAGGCCACCTGAACGATCACCGACTAGGGGTAACCAACAGAACAGCCACATGTCCAGGGACCGTCAGTCAGTCAGCATAGGGGGGCGAATGCTGACTGTCCCTCCACCAGCCCCCAAAACGTTATCCATCCGGGGATTTTGCCGAGATAGCGGCAGCCTAGTCATCAGAGGCACCATCAACGGGCGAGCAGTTACCATCACCATCGACACCGGCGCCGCTGTGTCCATTGCCAAGTCCAGGGTTTTGAGAGCATCAGAAATTCGGCCAGTTACCAATAACATCCAGCTCAGAACAGTCACCGGCGAGTCCATGTCAATACAGGGTGAGGCAGATGTCGTGCTACAGATAGGGGACAACATGATCCGGCATAGGGTCCTGGTAGCGAATATTGAGGACGATTTTATACTGGGAATGGACCTAATTAGCCAGCATGGATTTATGTTCGACCCGAGATATGAAGTTCTTCGGTTCCTAAATGAGGAATTTGTATTGACACGGCCCGACAACACGTCAGTCACCCCCATAAAAATTGTGGCAAAGTCTTCAGCTAGAATTCCCGGTCGTACAGAACAGATTATTCATGGGCAGCTAGACAGCAATCCTGGGAGCTGCGTTGGAATGGTGGAGCCCGTACACTCAGCTCATGACTACTTGGTTGGTCGGGCTATAGTTAAAACCGGACGAGATATACCAATCAGAGTCCTGAATTTGTCCAACAACGACATCAGAATTACCAATGGTCAAGAGATAGCTTGTTTCGAGCCAGTAGAGACCATCATCAATTGTGAAGAAGAGTACCATACGTCGGTGAAGGAGACAGGGCCCGATAGAGAGTTCCTACAACAGTTTGCTGACCACTTAACACACTTGACACCAGAGAACCAGAAAAAAGCCAAGCAATTTATCACAAAACACTGGCAAATTTTTAACAGTAAAAATGGAACCACCGGTCGCACCAACATCATCCAGCATCGAATAGATACCGGAAAGGCTCAGCCCATCAGAATACCACCTAGACGACTACTATTGGGGCAACAACAGGCAGTCGAGGAAAACATCGAGTCCATGTTACAAAATGGAGTTATTGAGCCATCCATCAGTCCATGGTCTGCTCCCGTCGTGCTAGTTAAAAAGAAGGATAAAACCACCCGATTTTGCGTGGATTACAGAAAGCTCAATGACGTCACGAAGAAAGACAGCTATCCACTACCCCGAATCGATGACACTTTGACCACACTAGCAGGCTCCCGTTGGTTCTCCACACTAGACCTAAAAAGTGGATATTGGCAGGTTGGTCTGCACGCAAACGACAGAGAGAAGACAGCGTTCTCCACCAGTAAAGGGCTGTTTCAGTTCACGGTCATACCCTTTGGGTTATGTAATGTACCCGCTACATTTGAGAGGCTAATGGAGTATGTACTGAGCGGGTAACATGGGGGACGTGCTTAGTATACCTCGACGACATTCTAGTCATGGGCCAGACATTCGACGACCATCTGGAGAACCTGGGCGAAGTATTCTCCAGAATTAATAACGCCAACCTGAGACTCAATCCGAAGAAGTGTTCCTTGTTTCAAAAAGAAGTAGAGTTTTTGGGCCACGTAGTGTCCGAGTCAGGAATCCGCACCAACGAAGACAAGATAGAAGCCATCCGCGATTGGCCAGTTCCAAGAGACAAACATGAACTCCGAAGCTTCTTGGGCCTATGTTCATACTACCGGCGTTTTGTTGAGGGATTTGCCACCATCGCCGCCCCTCTACATCGGCAGACCACTGATAAAGAGACCTTCCATTGGAATCAGGATTGCGAAACATCATTCAGGCGACTGAAGGCAGCACTATGTTCCAGCCCAATCCTAGCCTTTCCTACACAGTCCGGCAAGTTCATCTTAGACACCGACGCCAGCAACACAGGTTTGGGGGCCGTCCTATCCCAGGTGCAAGATGGTGAAGAGAGGGTGATCGAGTACTACAGCCGTGGATTCTCGAAGCCAGAAAGAAATTATTGCGTCACCAGAAAAGAACTTCTTGCAATAATAAGGGCTGTGGACCATTTCCATAAATACCTGTATGGTCGCCATTTCTTAATCCGAACAGATCATGCCGCACTCAAAAGGCTGCTGGACATGAAGACACCGGAAGGACAACTGGCCAGATGGATGGAGAAATTACAGCAAAACGACTTCAAGGTGGAACACCGTGCCGGCCTGTTGCACAATAATGCCGATGCTCTATCCAGAAGACCCTGTAGAGCGGAATGCAAGCATTGTCTGAAGACGGAACAGCGAGAGGGTATCTCCATCAGGCAGATTCGAGTGCAGGCCAATGAAGACTGGACAACGGAACAGTGCATTCAGGACCAAATGGCTGATCCAGACATCGAACCAATCTTGTCACTCAAAATGAGAGGGGCACCCAGGCCACGATGGGACGAGGTAGCTAGATACTCCGGCGTGCTGAAATCGTTATGGGCTCAGTGGGACTGTCTACAAGTAGACAATGGAATGCTCAAGCGAGTTTGGGAAAGCGCTGATGGACGAGAAACCAAGTCCCAACTGGTAGTTCCGAAGAAAAAGGTACCAGCCATCCTGACCGAAGTACATGATGGAATTACCGGAGGCCACCTGGGCATGAATAAAACCCTAGACAAAGTTCGCCAGCGGTACTACTGGGTGAATTACTTCGAAGACGTCAGAGCTTGGTGCCGCAAATGTGCCCCATGTGCCGCCAGTAAGGGCCCGAAGACCCGGACCAAGGGCAGAATGCAGCAGTACAATGTGGGCGTCCCATTTGAGAGAATCGCCATCGATGTCGCCGGTCCGTTTCCCAAGTCTGAGAGGGGGAACAAATACATTCTGGTCGCAATGGATTACTTCAGCAAATGGCCTGAGGCATATGCGATACCCAACCAAGAGGCAACCACGGTAGCGACGGTGCTAGTAGAACAACTATTCAGCCGGTTTGGCGTCCCGATGGAATTACATTCAGACCAGGGGCGTAACTTCGAATCGAATGTATTCCAGAAGGTCTGCACGATGTTGGGGATCAGGAAAACGAGAACAACAGCATTACACCCACAGTCAGACGGAATGGTGGAAAGATTCAACCGGACCTTGGAACAACACCTATCCAAGGTCGTCAGCAATAACCAGCGTGATTGGGATGAGCATATTCCCCTATTCCTGTTGTCATATCGCTCTGCTGTACATAATAGTACAGGCCTGACCCCAGCCAGGGTCTTATTCGGAAAGGAGCTGCGATTACCATGCGACTTGGCATTTGGCTCCCCCGAAGAACCTCCCCAAGACATCGACGATTATACCGACCAGCTCCGACATAACATGCTGGCAATACACGACTTAGCCCGAACGCAGATGTTGGCCACCAGTGACCGGATGAAGACGCGATACGACCTCAAGGCCAATTCAGCCGGGTTCCAGGAGAGGGACAAAGTCTGGCTGTACAACCCCCAACGGAGCAAGGGTAAATCCCCAAAGCTTACACCCGCCTGGGATGGTCCATACGAAGTGGTCAAGAGGCTGAATGATGTCGTCTACCGGATCCGTCGAAACCCCAAGGCTAAATTGAAGGTGGTTCACTTAGATCGACTCGCTCCCTACCATGGAGGGGATGTTTCTGATCGGGACGATTAGAATTAAAGGGGGGGCAGTGTTACGAAATTTACCCAAAGCCGACCCTGTGTCAATTCAGCACGACAACAAACGCTTCAAGATAAAAAATACGATTCTCGAAAAGGCTCGACAGCGGAAGGAACGATGTTGATTTCTACTGGAGAATTCTACGCTGGTGATATAAAAGAAGAACGCCACGATCGCTAGGCAGTTATACCGCGACGACTAGCTTATATGAAAATGTATTGTGAATCAGCTGTTTTAAATGTAAATAAAGTTCTAGAAAAGTGAAAGTAAATATTAGTTGTTATAATTTTTAAATTGAACCCACGAAGTATATAACAATATTTACCGGATTATTGACTCTATTTTTTTTATTTTAAATGGAATTATATTTTTGGGGGAATTCGTATAACACTCAGTAATCTAAGGTAAATTTCATAACCATATTATACGTGTTCGACGAACAGTGCCTAAGATAATTTAAATCACAGGAAAACAAATTAATGTAACCCAAATTATAAAAAGTCATTACTTCCAAACAAACAAAACGAGACAGAATGTTGACATTTTTTTTAGCTATGCTTGAGACTTAAGGGTCATACTATACCTAATTATAAGTTGCTAATTTATATAGAGCGTAAAATGTAAATTTCAAATCTGTCAAACAAAAACAATATCTTTTTAAATATCATGCTCCATATTTTTTGCTATTAGATGCCTCTAGCACAACAGTTGAAGAACGAAATAGAAAATAGTTCCTTATTCTTAACTACAATATTTTGCAGAAAGTTCTGCCATGGTGCACGTTGAGACTTTTATTATACTTATTGTATACAACCCGTTCCTTTAAAAAACAGGTCTGTCCTCATTTTGACCATATTAATTAAATTCTTCTAGTCTGTAATTATTATTTTTTAATTATTAAATAATAGTTTATTTATTTTTTTTGCATCATTTTGCTATCAATTAAAGTCAACAATAATAAGGAGAAAGATAGTAAGAATCTGGAAAAGGAAATGTGGATCGTTACTATCCACAGAAATGTATTAATTGCAGGTTTTATATAATTGCATACGTATAATAGGAACATTTTTGAAAGCAACGTCTCAAGAAAATTAAATTTGTGGTCTGTTTCCAATATTTTATTCAATTCATAAAAATATTACAGCCTACAATATTCCGGCTAGAGGTTATTTACTTTTTTATAATCCCAAGAGATGACTTCTTATATTTTCCATTATATTCAGCTCTAAACCGCTGAAGCTCATTCACGTTCCCTGGATTTAATAATTTAGAATAGAGCCGTATAACTTTATAAGGCTCATTCCGGTGTCTGCGTCTCTAGAGTCCTTCTACAGAACAATACTTGTAGATCCTTCAGGTCGACACTAGTCCTTTCAGAGAGCTTTGCTCTAATAGCTCAACAGGGACGTCTTGTTTTTGTCACAGCGCTAATATCAGTCAAGGATAAAGGGTTTTCGAGTAGCGCACTGGCTCTAAGCTTTTTTTATTAAAGTGCTTATTGATGCAATGAAAGGGGCTCTTTGATGCTGCAGGCAACGGAGATAAAAGTTACGTTTCTTTTTTCCCCGTTGTTTTTTTGTTCTACTTTTAGTTTGCCTTGTATGTAACATTGAATTAAAAGTTTCGCGTTTATAAGGAAAGTCATACAAGATTAAAAGCTTAAATCTCTTTTACGGAACTTCTGAAAAAACTCACTGCATGTTTAGGAATAAGTTAGTTTCATTTCGTGGAATGTACGCGGCATAGAACCGACTTCAAAAATATACTAGATTGGTAGGTAATTAATTTGTATAGAATGAGCACCTTTTAATGTTTACATTTTTTACTTCCTGGGTAGGTACCTAAACAACATTGAATGTGTTATTTATTTGCTAGAGTTGTATTTTGTTAGAATTATTTTTAACTTTTTAGTTATATCTAGAAATCGGTTATATTTTTTTATAAATGTTTTATTTTCAACTATTTAGTATTTTTGAACTCAGGTAGTTTTTATTCTTTATTTTTTATTTTGTATGTATAACCTTAATAAACAGAACCAGGTAACATCGAAAGCGTCAACATTACACAATGATACTTTCTCATTTAAATTGACAGGTAAATCTTTACGAACAAAATGTACTAGTACGCGTTGACTTAATAAGCCCAAAATATATTTATGCGTTATGGATTACTCCATCTAACCTTTGTCAAATTTTTTTGACAACCCTGTATAACTATAGATAATTCCATTCTAACCTATGTACCAACCATACTTGTACATACGACTGCCCACGGACAAGCATACATTTGTTAGTTGCCTTCTATAGGACGGAGTCAAATCCGTCCTATATTTCAATCATAATATACAACTCCTTGTGTGCTAGCCCATAAATTAGTTCATTTTTACAGATTATATTATCGTCCTGTGTAACATTAATTCCTCTCCAAACTTTATGCAACTTCTTATGGGCTATAAAAGAAATAATTTTTTAATCACACTGTATAAATATAATTCAACTCCAGCATATATTTCAACCATCCTGTATATGATTTGCTTATGTCCACATCATATAACAGTTTTTGAATCACCCTATATAATTTTAATTTCACATTTTTTCCAACATTTTTATACCACCAAACGTCCAATCCACCCTATATTCCAACCATCCTGTATATACAGCTGCCTACGGACCACTGTCATTCTAGTCCGTCCTATATTTCAATCTTCATATGAATGCAACTTCTTCTATCCCTTTACTTTGTGATTTTGTTTGCTATTACTAAACACCCTGTCTATAAACATACCAAATAGCAGTTGAAAGTTTGACATGTGTTGTCACTGAATTTTCTATTAGGCCGGGAGAATGTTGCAACCAAAAGCACCGTCTTCGCAAAATGGAAAAGTTTGCATTTAAATAGGTATTTGCCTGGTATACAAACAAAACGAGCTTGGTACTCATTAATGTAAGGAGCCGAAAATACTATGCTTTACTACCTATATGCTTGAGATGTACATTGAAAATTTTCAAATTCGCAATTATAACTTCCAGTGCCTAAAATTACCGCACTATTACGTTGGAATTAAAATATTTATGAGGAAATGTCCGTTATGTCATTTCGATGAAATTTTTGATAAGAATTTTGGAATTTTCGGCGATATTCTGCAAAACTGCAAGTTGCATGTCACAGAAAACTATATGAGATCACCTAAGGATCTTTCTTAATAGATTAAACGTTAAAAAACTATACACATCCACAAGGAGTTATCGAAAAATCGACTAAAATATTAGGGATATTTGTCGATTTCCATGCACGCATGTGTTCATTCACAAATTTTATCACTTTACCAATAGAATTATTTTTCAAAATTTTGAAGTTTTACCAATCCGGATATATGCTCTATTAAACAAGACCATATTCAT
Organism: Octodonta nipae; assembly: GCA_034190945.1. NCBI lineage: Eukaryota > Metazoa > Arthropoda > Insecta > Coleoptera > Chrysomelidae > Octodonta > Octodonta nipae. The sequence goes on along the minus strand of CM067221.1, from coordinate 26,978,046 downwards.
TTATAACGGTGCACCACAGGAGAAGAAATCAGGTAACATACTCGTATATACAAAAAAAAAAGTGAAAAAATACGCGACGAATTGATAACCTTCTCCTTTTTGGAAGTCGGTTAATAAAACAGTAATGTTAATTTTGGGGGCCAATTTAGAAAATTAAATAGACATTTTTATAAAAATCAAGCGAGTCATGTAGCAGATAAAATAAAAAGTCTAAGTTTAATATTTTATAGAGAAATGAATTTCGACCTCTAGGAGTCTGTCTCTGTTAGCTAGTTTTTCCTGAAACTACTAGATTTCGAAATTTATTTCGGGATAAAGTGTTTTATTTTTATTTGTTTCTTTATTTATCATTTTTGAAAGAAATTGTGTACTCCATTTATGAGACTGTAGACACATGCAGAATGTTTTAGGTATTTTATTTTTATAGTAACAACTCCAAATGAAATTTTATCAATAAAATTAACCTGTAAAGTTTTATTTTTATATAAGATTTACGTAAATATGTTTTAAATATATTTTTGAAGAACTTAAAACTTCTCTCCACATTGAATTCGTTTCCGAATACAAGTGGATACTCAGGAACCATATTACTGGAACTTTGTGGAAGGAGTGACAATTATTTTCAACTTGGAAAATATTTTGCTTCATTGTATATTAAATTTGTACAGAATAATTTTTACAAATTTCGAGAGCTGGTAAATGGATCACTACCACATTAGTATTGTCTTCTCTACATTGGGTGGCTACTGGAACTAATGTAATCGTCCTTTTGTCATGTGCCACTAATTATGTCGATACAGATTTTCATTTCTTCGCATATTGCTACAATGGGCATTTTTTCAGTACTCCCTCCGAACTACACTTTAATAACTTCTGCGAAATCTAATCTCCACTTAGCATAATCAACTGTTTCTAGAATATCTTGTCATCAATTGAACTCGAACTGACTTAAATTGAACTGAACTGACTTGGCGGCTAAATGACTGACTGTTGTATGATTACTAATTGAAAGAAATAATTTAAAGTCATTTTTTGTTGTATACCTTCAGCTTACCTACCTTTCATATCAGATATTACATATCTGTCTCAAATGGTCAAATTTCAATTAATTTACTATTTACAGTTTTTTCTATCAATGCTTTATTTTAGTCCACATGACGCAGCTATTCTTTTGTCACAAACAACATATTTCTTTTATCTTTTTGTTTAACGGGTTTTATATAATTTTAAGACTATTTGTTATTAAATATCTACCTCATTAAAAATAGTACCTCATACAGTGTTATTTATATATCATTTTATGTTTGTAACATCATATTTGTTTTTGGTTTAGTGTAGTACAGAAAAACTTTTATTTGTATATCTGTTATTATATAGAGCTTCCATTTCAAAGCTAGCCAACCAAAATAACTTTAAAAAAATCTTTAATAAATAATTTAATAGTGGTTTCGTTATTTACAAGAAAGAAATGACATAATACTTATTTATGGGGAAGCTCTGCACGGCTCAAGTGTATTAGAGATATCCCAATAAAAATATTGGGCATGAGTTTGTGTTGGATTTAGTTCATAAATTCCAAGAAACTGGAAGTGTGTGCAATAAAATTGCCAAGAATAGTAGAGTTTTAACTAATCCTGCACAGCTTGAGATTTTAGGTCATTTTGCCATGAATTTTCAAACATCAACACCAAAAGTCTCCAGGTTAACAAATACTTCCGTCGGCTCTGTGAATAAAACGTTACGCCTTAATAAATTCTTTCCTATAATATACAGCTTGCTGAGGATAATTCTGCCAGAAGTTTAGAATTCTGTGAATTAATGACAAAGGGCAAGTGCAAAACCGAATTTTATTAAAAGTATTTGTTTTTCTGAGGAAGCAGTTTTTTTAAATCTATTTGTCAATAAAAATAATTGTAGATCCTGGGACAATACCAGCCCACAAGTTTTTCGGGACAAGCACATCCAACATCCTTAGAAAATCAACGTATGGGACGGACTTCTCGAGAATAAAATTTTTGGTTCGTTATTCGTGGAAGAAAATTTAACTGGGGAATTGTATTTGGACTTATTAGAAAATGTGATATATCTCTCTATGACCGAATCTTTAGATAACCAAATAGATGAAGATAGAACTTTCAAGAAGACGGAGTATCTCGACATTAATGCTTGCCTGTACGAAATTGGCTTAATGAGACATTTCCAGATAAATGGATTGAAAGAAGGAGCGCTATAAAATGACCAGCAAGATCACCCAACCTAACGCCCCTTGACTTTTTTATGGGGACATATAAAAACTGTGGTGTATAAAACTCATCCTCGCTATATTCATTAGAGTTCAGTTCCCTAGGGGAACGAAAGCATAATAATTTATAAAAATAATAAACTAATGAATTCAGACAAGTGTCCAATCCCATACAGCTCATTGTATAGTTTGCTTTGTAAGAATCCATAAAATGGTATTAAAAATGTCATTAGACATTTGTCAGGCACCAAAGCTTCCACAGCATTTCCATTTTTGAATGTGTTAAAAAAATTTTTTAAACGGATTTGTTTTTAGGAGACCTTTTTGCATAAGGATCAGCAAAAAATGAATCGAAATAATTGTCTGTGTGAACATTAACCTCTAAGAAAAGTATTCGAAACTATAAAGTATCGATACTTTTGTTTCGATACTTTAACAAGTACAATACTTTTTTTTCGATACTACTCATGAGAAAAGTATCAATACTTTTTATTCGATATCGTGCCCTGAGTCACATGACACAGATAAGTATCACACAAAATAGATAAAAACATATTATAGGCATAGCAAGACTAGTTGACAAATCAGTAGTTATACTTTCTCTCAGTTAATTCTGGAAGAGAGTTTTTCTATAAGAGTGCAACCAGTGTTCTAACCAATTACTACAAACTGCTTTTAAGTACTACACCTTGAGTTTCAATTACTTAACTTACCGGTATTTTTTGAGGAGTGAAAACCCAAATGAACATTCAAAACAAATAATAGTTTATGATGTTAGGTTTATATCAGCTAACGATGTAATCTGTTGTATAAACAGTTTTTAAAAAATTATAATTGTAATGATTTATAGAGACATTATGTCAAAACGACCTGTATTAACTAGGCTACTTCGAACGCAATATACTGAAGATAGTTGTAATCTGAATGTCAGAAACTTGGTCATAACATACAATTTGAAAATTCAACAATATTACACAAAGCAGAACACAATACAACACGAAAGCTTATTAAATGAAAGCGACTGTATCGCTAGTACTTCTGTAGAATTCAGACGTTTCTGGTTGCCAATAATCAAGGATGAAATTAATGTCTGGACCTAATGTCATTATTAACAAGGGATATTTCATAAGGTGTTTCCTAGGTTTTCCATGACTTTAATGGGCTGTCTGGGACATTAGAAATTTTATTTGATCTCATTTTTGGCGAATGCACTTATAACAAAGTCATACGTAGGAGCACCACAGGAAATTCTGAAGATAACTGTTTCAAATTCTTCCAACTTGAAAGAAGCTTTGTTATTCTCATGATTTTTAGAATTTTTTAGCGCTACCCTGCATATATCAAATAATTCTCTTAGCTACATCAGTTTTATTGTCAAACATTCAGTGTCAAATTGTGAATTTAAAACATTTGTCATTGCGAAGGTTTCAACTGAAACGTTTGGGCTATTTGAAATATAGAGTTTCAAGACATTGTGAGGTTATTTCCATAAAATTACTGGAATATAAAATGCACTACAATTTTTCTTATTTAGGTAATGCCTGGAAATTGTTTTCAAATATGTGCTACTAGCACATATTGTATTAAAAGTGCTTTACCCAGTGGAGCAATGAAAGTGGCTGCCAAGCACAGAGGTACATTTATGTACAAAGGGGCAAATTATTATGAATTGTATTATAGTGTATTTTCTCTGCAGTTTATTAGGTTCTTACTTACCTATCTATTGTCTCTGTGTAATGGTCTATTTTTCCAATGAATTATTAATTACAACACATTTTTCCCTTGGTTGGAGGGGGGCGTCATGGTGGTCATATCACTCCAAATCGTACACGACAAATTGAAAAATTTCGTAATATAATAAAAAAAGAAAATTAAAGTAAAAATAGCTATTTAATATAGCAATTTTTTTGTTTGACACCGCTAGTGAACAATGCTCTGATTCGACTTAAAACACACATTTTGAACACATTCTGATTTTTTACAACTTTAACATTGACATTTTATCGCGAAATGAATTCCCACATCCAGGAGTTTCAGGAAAATCAAGCTCACAAAGACTCCAAATCGGGAGTTGGTACTATGATTAACGCCGTTTGCCTGTGATTACTATGATAGAAATCACACGAAAAAATTCGTAGGTTTACTAAAACCTGTCAAATAAATTAGATTGAAGGCGTTTTGATAGTCTCATCAAAATATAAGCAAGGAACAATAAGTATTAATATTTTTTGGAGTTATTTGTTTCCAAATAATTCCCTCGCGTGAGTTTGCTGTTAAAACTATGTCTGCTTAGGCTATAAAGAACTACTTTAGAAATGGCATAAGCAGTTTGCTGTGAAATTTTTTGTTACTTGAACATTTTTGTTTAGTTATCCCCACATCGTATAGAGATATCAAAATATATTTATCTCCACATAAATGGACCACAATCAGTATTATGTACAATGCAACAACTATTTATTCATTATGCAAGCAACTAGACGTAACTGCCAACTAAGTAGAAATTAGCTCGAATAAAATGAACAGATACGCTGCAATAAATCCATTAGATTGAATGAAACGCATTATTATTGGAAATATGTGGTAGTCTGGCACATTGCTGTGGAAAATCTTTAACAGCGGTTGATTTGTGGTCGTAGATGTAATGCTGTTTCTGTACGGCCAGCTTATTGTATACCATTGATCCCGGTTATTATCCTGACGAGTCCTGGTCGTGCTTTATGCTTGTGATCCAAAGCTATTCGACATGAATTAATACGGTCGATTACTATTATTACTCGTGGAATTTCGTTCGAATTGGAAACCGCAGGAGACTACTTTAGGTATTCATACCGAATTCCTGACGGAATTCCGTGTGTTTGATTATTCCTAACTTTGACGAAACATCCGTACAAACGAAAATATGTGGAGCAATTATGAGTTGAAATATGTAAGCGTTTGTAGCGAGAAAAATATAAATTATCGAAATATTCCAGTGTTTATTCATTTATTTCATTATGAGCAAATAATATGTTTTTTTTAATGAATTTACATCTGGGGTTTCATAATTTGTTAAAGAAATCCCGTTAAGATTATATCAAAGGGAAACATTTAGATTTTTTTATTGCCTCTAAGGTGTCTTCTAAATGTTATTTGTAGCATATTCTTCATTATTATTTTGTTTTTTTGGGAAATAACACTACAATCGAAACAAACATCCAGGTCTATTCTGACCTCGTTTTCAATGGCCTTAATATGTGTTGAAAATAACAAATGCAAATGAAATTTTGATATATGTCATTTAAGGTGACATAAAAGGTAGTAAGTTTTTTATGACATCCTCAGTGATGTACAGAAGAATTAAAATCTAAGGACTAGATGATATAATTAGATCACATTTCATATTGAATATAAGGTGACTAGTCAGGCATTTTATGTATACTCATGAAAGCAGTTACTAAGTTTTCAAAGAGGCAAATGTTAATTACAATAGGGACAAATTAAATAATGGACTGGTCACCTGCTGTAGTCTGGAATCAAAAATCCTGTTTGACAAATTGTTTTGAGATATAACTCAAAATTAAGTTAACTTTTAATTCTTCATTTTAGGTTACTAGCATAATCAAAATGTATAGCAATTTACGGCTGATGTTAATGGTATTTTTTAACTAGTTCCGAACGCAAGATATACTGTAAAATTTAGCAATTTAAAGAGATATGTAGAACTGGGCCTGTGGGAACTGATAGTAAGTTATATCCACTTTATGTTCTTTAAGTCCATAGTCCCCTATTTTTTATTGTGTAAAGAGTTATCGACAGTAGTATTACGATTTTAATTTTTCATTACATATCTGTGTACTATATAAAACATTTTAGCAAATATAACCAACAATCGGCGAGAGTATTCGAGTAGTGCGGGGCTGTAGAGGAGAACTGATGTCAATACTTATCGATAGTAACTGATCAGACTCTGACATATAGTGAAATACCTAATCTAAGCACTAAAAAATCTTCTTTGCACTGCAATTTGTAAAATGTTACTATACTAAATTACGACTCTTGGTTTATTTATCAATTTATATTTAATCTGATGATCGGAAACTTGTCAACTCGAGTATTCCTAGTCTCATTACTTGTCCTATTTGAAAAATATCTGTCTGATGACTATTTATCTAAAGTTCGTTTAAAACATATAAACCGATCATTGACACATTTTTTACCTTCCAACTGGCATACATAAGAAAAAACTTAGCTATAAGATTTTCACAAAACTGTTACTATATTTTGCACAATATTTCTCCGAAAAAAGTACTGTCAATATGTCGATAGTAAAATGACGACGTTTCGGCAGACTCACATCTGCCCTCATCAGGTGGGTTTCGTAATTTTAATAAGCGTCTAGTTACACGAATATTCGAGTCATTTATTAGTTTGACTAACATCGTTTACTGTTGAATAGAATAACTTGTTTTCTAAATATGTAAATGTATTTTCAATATTTTGCATATGATTCTATCTTAGGTGGATCTACTACATTGAAGACGATTTGAGTATCATCATTCTTTACGTCTGTTAATTATACTGACATTCATTTAATAGTCTAGTCTCCGCAGAATCTTATAATAAATCGTTATACAGTTCTAATTGAAATACTCGTAGCAAAATAGGACGTAGTTTTCAATTTTTAAAAACTTTGTATGATAACAATCTGAGTTATTATGAAAAATAAAGGTACTTAACTCAAACAAAATTTATATTCTTTATCAAACCCAGTACATAATTTGAAAAATTGACATGAAGATCTATTATACAATATTTAGTAATGTGTCATAATAAGATGCATTTTATAATTCTCAGTACCCCTGTTTGATAAGAATTTTATATATTATGAAAAATGAAGGTTTTTACTTTTAAGCTTTATATAGTATAAGTATCTAGTCATATTTTTATGAAGAATAACTTTTTCTCTAAATAATACTCATAAGAAAGTTTTCTGTTTGAATCCAACTTATGAATACACACTGCATATAGAAACCAACTGAGAACCTCCACCTTGAAGTTGATAAACTGATTTATTTAGATTTATTTCCAATCAACTTTTAATTTATTACAATTTTTAATAATGCAGCAGAATTGGATCCAGTTTTCAGTTCTAATAAACTTTGATTACAATTTGAGATATTATGAAAAAATAAATGTACCACTTTTTAAACAAAATTGATATATTTTTTGAAACCTAGTATATAGCTGGAAAAGTTACACAAATACTTATGCAATTTTTAGTGCAATGGCATAAGTAGATGCAGCTTTAAATTCTAATTACTTGTATTTGCCAACAATTTAAGATATTAACAAAAATAAAGATACTAAAATGTGTAATCAAAATTCCTGTTTGATGACAAACCACCTCTATAGTTAAAAAAGTAACAATGAAATGATTACAGTGTACGTTTTAGACCCTGCAATACTGTTTATGAACAATAACTTTTTGTCTTAAAATTATTAATAAAAAAAAAATCGTTGTTTGATTTATGTATATACAGACTAATTGAAAATCTTTCCTTTGAACTTGATTAACTGACATTTATGTTGATTAAGTCAATTTATTTAAAATTTACCCCAAGTTCCGAACAAAAACAATTTCACATATTTAATACCAGCAACTCCACCAAAGCTTACTGTATAAGAAGTCGATAAAAAGGTTTTTCCGATTTTCTACGAAACGGTAAAAGCTATGTTATTGAAAAAAATATATGGGACTGCTTCGAGATAACCTGGAATTAATCCAATTTCTCTTGAATTTATCACATGTCCTGAGTTGAAAAATTTCCATATTAATCAGCAACTCCACCAAAGCTTAAGAAAGTCGGTAAAAAAGATTTACCAAACATAAAAAACATAGATACAGACGAATTGAGAACCTTCTTTTTTTTCTAGTTTGTTAAAAAGAGTCCGTTAAAATCCATTATTTTAGGGAGCTGATGAAGCAAGAGAGTGATTTTAAACGTACCTCCAAAATTTTTAGAATATCTGGAAGATATTTAAGAAAAATATTGACTTGACCTTATTTGTGTTGTACTGACGTATGTCAAGTCTCTAATTTAAAATATCTTAAACAGAGAGTTGGAATGTTGATTAGATCGAAAAAAATATTGTGTGCTGGTTATATGTTAATTGGATGTTATAATTGTTTAATTACTATAATTATATATAAATGAAAAGACACTTTATATAAACTGGTCCTTGTTTCTTACACAGAAAACTAAGTTGTATGGATATCCTAAGATCAAGCAAGTGTGGTTTCGGAACGAAACGTCGAAATAAATGCAATTTCAATTTATCCGTTTCATTAACATATTCATCTAATTTCATATGTGTACGTGTGAGCCACCGTTAAGAAGCTTTCGCTTCCAAAAAAACTATACAATGACTACACTTGTCATTTTTGGTCAATTTCCTATTTTCAGTAATTTCTCCTCGCTCCAACCCCAAAAACAGTGCATGAAGTTTGGGGAAGTTTTCTAATTTTCATACCTATCTCTAAACTGACTTTGTTACGTGTACTATACGTATTAATTAGTAGCCAATACTTAAATTTTGCATATCATTACTAAGACAAGTGAACCGAATAATCTCTTATTAATTGTATAACTAAAAGCATGTCTGTAATTATTAAAAACTTAAAATTCACTTAAAAGGACTCTAAACTGCTCCTGTATATTATTAGTAGCCATAACTCTATCCTTGGAATTCAAGTTGCAAGAAAGATGACAGCTAACACTATACACCTAACGTGTAATGCCATTTAATTTAAATATGCATTTATTTCCGCACAGCTGTAGACGTCCGTTTTCAACAATTTGATTTGTGGTTGTATATGTAATGCGGGCTCTGTACTGGTCAGCTTATTATCCTGCATACTCCAGGTTATTATGCTGACGCGTTCAGGTCGTTTGTTTCTATAAGCGTGACATAAACTAATGCATTCCATTTGAACTATTTGGTTAGAAATTTCGCCTCAATAAATTTAATTTGGATCCATTTCTTTAATGACGACATTCGCCTTTATAACTTCATATCAATGTAAAGTTTTATGTTCGCAATATTAAACATAATTTATGTAAAGAGAATTAATTTAATTCCTTTTCTAGGTAGGTGGCATCCCGTACTCTTAGGCAAAAATAGTTAACTGAAATTTGTGTTTATCCATGAGAAAAATCATTTTTGTTATTCCCAATTATACATAAATAATTTGGTAAAGTGCGAGTTGGACCCGTATACTGAGGGCTCTGTACCACCTTTGAGATTTGATACAATGTAGGTAAATCAAGATATACTTATATTTTTTTAACATTTCAGTTTTAAATTCGTAAAAAGTATACACATTTATTTTTCACAACGAGCATTTTTATTTTATCTGCTACATGTTTGCCTTGATTTTTATAAACATATTTATTTAATTTTCTAATTTGGCATCCAAAATTAATATTTGGATTTTCGCTTTATTTTCCCAACAAACTTTCAATAAAGCCCTATATAATCTTTTGTCTGAATTTTAGGCTCAGCAGTTTGTAAGATTAATGTTAAAATTTGTTTATTTTTCATATAGATTTTGATGCGGCCCTATTTTCTCATTTTGTTTCAAAGCTTAGGGTCAGTAGTTCGCAGATGTAGCAGGTATATGAAAAAGATACTTGTATTCATCATGTTGAGTCCATCTACTTGATATATTACACAAAGCGTTTGAAAACATGCTTATTTTTTATTTTTCATTTGATTCCGTAATTAGGTCCCTCAAACTTAATACCAGGCTTTTCTTCTTATTTTCTTGTAATGTAGAAGTGGGGCCCGATACTTCCAATTTATTTCAAAGTTTTATGTCGTATAGTTTCTGAGATAAAGAGGGCAATTAATCTATATTTTTTTATATTTTTGTTAATATCATTTAGACAAATAATTTTAAAAATATGAAAAATAAAATATTCCTTATAATGAGCCCTTTCATATGATATATGCCTTTATAAAAAGTCGCTTTTAACCAATTTATTTTCCTTATTCTGTAACTTGCCCCTCAAAATTAGTATTAGTGGTTTCTCCATATTTTTTCTGTCAAGATGAGGCACTATATCTACAACTTTTTTCAGAATGTTAGATCTTATAGTTATAGTATACTTTCTAAACTAATTATTTAAATATATATATATATATATATATATATATATATATATATATATATTTGTGTTTACACCTCACAATAAACCCTTTCAATTTATATATTACATGATGCCTTATAATTATTTTCAATTTTTTATTTTTCATTTAATGCTATAATTTCCTCCCCAAAAATATTAGGTGTCTTTCCTAATTTTCCTTTGGAAAGTGCTATATTAACTATAAATTTCTGAAAAGATTACCAGAATATATACCGATAACAAATTTCAACCTTCTCCTCCCAGTAGTTCGGAGAAATAAGGGTTTCCATAATTGAATATAGGGAACCCTGACATAATTTTACATAATTTTAAAATTACTTTCCTACACATTTAAGCACTCAGTTTTTCTAGAAAAATATATTAAATTTCTATTATTTTAGGTTGAATAAATTATATGGTCTTTAGTATATCAAATACTGGGTCTGGAGCATTTTTGAGTAGATCCACTGGAATTCCTCCGGGACTTGTTGTTTTTCCGGTTTTCACCATTCTCAATGGTGTGCGGATTTCTTCTATTGTTATCTGTTCCACGTTTTCTATGACGATTGTGTCAGTTTCTACTTGTATATATTCTTTCTTCTCTTGTCTCTGTCAACATCTCTTCATATTATTTTTCACATTCGGTTATTTTAAATATTTGTAGATTGAGTCGATTAGTATGTTTTATTGTCTGCGAGGGGCCTCGTCAGTGGGGAATATGTCGAAATTATCATAATCTCGTCATTAAATATTCCAATATTTACTTACGTTAGTCGGTCTTTTATTTTTCCCAGTTTTTTCTACATTTTTTCCATTTTTTATGTATGGCTGTTGAGAACTCGACTTTTGCTTTTAGTTTATTCTACCCCACTATAAATGCGTAAATTGTTTCCGATCTGTTCATTGCCGGGGACTTTCGGTTAGTTTTACAATACGTATTTTAAATTAGGAAAGCTTGTTGCAGATTTAAGGTACTTTTGTATCCTGCCTTTACATTATTTCCAATATTCAAGGCTTCTTTGGTACGCCTGTTCGATATCCTATTTTCCTGTTCTGATTCCGAAGCAACACACGAGGAGTTTGGGCATTTTATTTTTATTAAAAGATATGAGAAGCAAGCCCATAGTCTAAAATTCCCACCTGGAAGCTATCTTAGGTTGACGAGCCCGAATATTTTCCCATGCTTGTGGAGCTTTAAATTTCCTACAATTTGACTTGTCAAAATTTCCACTATTTTTGATAAATCTTCTTTTGACCTCATACATACCAAGATGCAAATATATGATATGCAAAATATCTCAAGATCACAAAAAGATTATGAAAATGAGATTTTTGCTACGCATCTTTCATTAACATGGCAGAAACAAGCCATTGGGATGATGACTCTTGGTTTAAAACTTTTTTATACTTGAAGCATTATATTTTTAACCGACTTCTAAAAAGGAGGAGGTTATTAATTCGTCGCGTATTGTTTCTTGTATGTATGTTACCTGATTTCTTCTTCTGTGGTGAACCGTTTTGAATGAATATGGTCTTGTTTAATAGAGTATATATCCGGATTGGTGAAACTTCAAATTTTGGAAAAGAATTGTATTGGTAAAGTGATGAAATTCGTGAATGAACATATGCGTGCATGGAAATCGACCAATAGCCCTAACATATTGGTCGAATTTTCGAAAACTCCTTATGGATATGTATAGTTTTTTAACGTTTAATCTATTAAGGAATATCCCTAGGTGATCTCGTATACTTTTCTGTGACTTGCAATTTGCAGATTTGCAGAAAATCGCCGAAAATTCCAAAATTCTTATAAAAAAATGTTATCGAAATGACATAATAGACATTTCCTCACAAATATTTTAATTCCAACGTAATAGTGCGGGAATTTTAGGCACTGGAAGTTTTAATTGCGAATTTGAAAATGTTCTATGTACATCTCAAGCATATAGGTTGTAAACCATAGTATTTTCGGCTCCTTAAATCAATGAGTACCAAGTTTGTTTTGTTTGTATACCAGGCAAATACTTATTTAAATGCAAATTTTTCCATTTTGTGAAGACGGTGCTTTTGGTTGCCACGTTCTCCCGGCCTAATAGAAAATTCAGTGCCAACACATGTCAAACTCTAAACTGCTATTTGGTGCGTTTATACGCAGGGTGTTTAGTTGTAGCAAACAAAATAACACAGTAAAGTGATTGAAATATAGGGCGGAGTAGTAATGGACGTTTAGTGGTATAAAAACTTTGCAAAAATGTAAAATTAAAATTATATAGGGTGATTAAAAAACTGTTATATGATGTGGACGTAAACAAATCATATACAGGATGGTTGAAATATATGCTGGAGTTGAATTATATTCATACAGTGTGATTGAAGAAATATTTATTTTATAGCCCGTAAGAAGTTGCATAAAGTGTGGAGAGCAATTAATGTTACACAGGGCGATAATATAAAATGTTAAAAATGAAAAAAATTATGGGGTAGCCCACAAGGAGTTACATACTATGGTTGAAATATAGGACGGATTTTACTCCGTAAATATGGGATGGATTGTACTCCGTCCTATAGTTTACAGAAGGTGGAAGCTAACAAATTTATGCTTGTCCGTGGGCAGTCGTATGTACAGGATGGTTGGTACATAGGGCGGAGTGGAGTTAGTTATACAGAGTTCTCAAACAAGTTGAAAAAAGTTCATGGCGTGGTCTATAAGGCATAAATATATTTTGGGCTTGATATGTCAACGCCTACTAGTATATTTTGTTCGTAAACATTTACCTGTCAATTTAAATGAAAATGTATCATTGTGTAATGTTGGTCTATTAAGGTTATACATACAAAATAAAAAATAAAGAATGAAAACTACCTGAGTTCAAAAAAACTAAAAAGTTGAAAATAAAACATTTTTTAAACAAATGTAACTGACTTTCACCTATAACTAAAAAACTAAAAATAATTATAACAAAATACAACTGTAGCGAACAAATAACACATTTAATGTTGTTAGGTACCTATCCATGAAGTAAAAAATGTAAATATTTAATGGTGCTCATTCTGTACAAATTAATTACCTACCAATCTAGTATATTTTTGAGGTCGGTGCCAAGCAAATCTAAAATCCTTCATTGCGTACTTATCTACCACTTCTTCAAACTTGATTGTTGCTTTTCACTTATAGGTGGAAGTCGGTTATATATTTTTTAAAGATATTTTTGGTATTTATGAAGTTAAAGTTGTTGACGTTATGACAATTTTGAAAATTTTGACATTTCTCAGGAACGTGCTAAATTAAAAGTAATGTTTAAATTCACTTATAGTCATTTCAGGAGCAGAACACATTAACAAACTTTTGCGTCTGCATCTTTTTTTATCAAAAAATACTGAACCCCCAATTCAAAAATAGGTTTTTCTCAAAATGCCACATCAAATCTGTATTAATTTAAAGAATTAATATCATATTTCTCATATTTGTACTTTCCCCTGTTCTCAAGATGAGATTTTTTGTTAAAAAATATTAAGCTTCTCGACAGTTCTGTTTGGAACCTTTTTCTAAATTTTCTTCTGCTACCATGTTCGAAAAATTGTGTTCATGTCGTTTAAATTTTAGGGAGCTTCTGGTGAAATGGAATTTGCACCTATAACTACATATCTGAGATAAAAGTAGAGTCAAATAAATGATTGCGATAAAAAAATAGCGACTGGTATTAGTTTTTAAACACATTTGAACAAGGCAACAGACCTTGTAGCTAAAACTATACTTGTCTGTATTGATTGACCACACTTAGTGAACACGATATGTAGGCCTGATAAGTCTCATTTGCCTAGTTCGACTGCGAAGACAATGTTGTATGTAGTGTAATTTGTTATAACCACCCTCAAATGGTGAACTATCTGTGTTTTTTGTTATGTATGTGTTCTGTTCAATCCTGGTAAGCTGAGGTGATAACAATTTTGATAACCGGTATTTGTAATACTTGCAATAATAACGGTTTCTTTCACAATCAGTTTCATTTTTTCGCCTGAAATACTAGGACCGAATCATTAGGCGACCCTGTCATCACCGAAGTTTAATCGCGGATACAACCCTGTATAGTTTTTCAAACGTCAGTAAAATAGTGCACGTCAAAATGAACCTAACTTTTAAGCACACCTTCAAACTTACTTGTTCCCACTATGGAATGGTAATTCGGCAGTTTCATAAGGCGTGTTCGGACAAGGAAGACAAAAAAGAAAACGACCCAAAAGATATAAAACCGCCTGCTCACAACTTTAGAGTATACAAGGAAGGAGAATGGCGACCTTATTCACCATTTCAAGGAATGGACAATTGGTTTGATTGGACTATAGCAAGGGTGGATGACCTGATGAACTGGGGCAGAAGTAGATCTCTATGGCCCATGACATTTGGATTAGCTTGTTGTGCGGTTGAAATGATGCAGTTTGCAGCACCGAGATACGATATGGACAGGTACACAATTCTTTACTATAGTTATAATTAAAAGGTTTACTGTTTACAGTAGCTCTGAATTGAATCAACACCTACTCTAAATATATAAATTAATAAGCTATCTATAGGGTGGATACTAAAGAAAGGTACGGTCAGACTATAGTATTTCTTATAATGTAGATTTTATAAAGAAGTGTGTAATAATAATATTTAGTTGTACAGTAGCAAATGCTCTATGCCATTACCTGCAATAAATAATAATGCAGCTAAAAGCAGAATGCTTAAAACTAGACATTTGTGTTATTTTTCACCTGTACATTTACTTTTCATGTAATCTAAGTGCTTGAGTATAGACTGTAACAGGGACAATTAAATATCTATCATAGTAGCATTGGAGTACTATATTCAAACTTGCTGATGAATTCAGCTGGCCAACTAAACCATATAGGCTCCATTCATTCGGGAAATGAGGATGGAGCAAATTTCAAATTAATGCAATATGTCAGAATATTCAGACAGTAAATAAGCGATTAAGTATACACTCACAGATCCATTTGGACTGTCAAAAAAAGAGTTCAAGTTCAAGTTATTTGCGCATTGAATCAGAAGAAATGGTCCTTAAAAACTATATGTTTTGTAAGTAATGAAAGTTCAGTGTATATGAAACCATGCAAAAACTGATTAAGCGAACTGCCTGTTACTATTAATGATATACATGAATATATAAGTTGCGAGTGATAAGATATTTTGACGTTTCATTGATATTTTTTAAGCTTTTGGTGTTTTTGACGTTTTTGAATTTTTTTACGATTTTAACATTTTATGCATTTTTGACATCTTCCACATTTTTTTGATTGTTTACATTTTTGATATTTTTGACAATTTTGACAATTTCTACATTTTTGACAATTATAACATTTCTAAAATTTCTGACATTTCTTATATTTCATTTTTGTCATTTTTGATATATTTGATGTTTATGACTTTTGTGCCTTTCCTTTACATTTAGGGTGACATTGGCATTTTTAATTATTTCTGTAGTTTTGGCGATTTGGCATTTCGTACATTTTATTCTTTTTAGATTTTTCTCTTTTTAAGTTTTTGACAGAATAAATTTGACAGTTTTATATTGTTGTGATATTTGGTGCATTTAATATTCTTAACGTTTAGAGGTTTACAATGTTTTTTCCTTAATTTTTTTGGAATTTATTTTTAGTCTACAAATCTTAACTATAACTTAACATTTCCAGGCATTTTATATTTTTTTGAGATTTCACATGCGATAATTCAGATTGTGAACACTTTACATACATAATAAATACTCCATGCTATTTTTATTTACTTTAATTTATTTTATTATTTAGTATTTATTTAACATTTATCGGCTATGTGATGAGTCATTAAATTCAGTTTTACTCATTTTCAACTTTCTCGTCTGCACTTTTTTGTTCACTAAAAGTTACTAACACTCGTCCTCCCCATTCAATAACAGAGTTTTTGTAAAATGTCACATAAAAACTCTATTAATTGAAAGAATTAATATTATAATTCTCATATCTGTATTATTTTCGGTTCCCCTGCAATAGTGAGTTTTTCTTAAAAGATACCCTACTTGCTCCCTATCGGTTAACTGAATATTCGTAATTTGATTAAACCCGCTTCTATTTATTTTAGAAGAGTATCTATACCGAGATTCATACCAGTATTACTTTTTCGGAGATATAGAATTCTTGCTAAAATAATACTAAGCCCCATTTCCCCCATTTAATATTTCCAATTGGACAAAATAATGAATCACATTACTCTATACACCAATTTTCACCTCACATTTGACTTCCGAGATATTAATTTTTTTCTGGATAGAGACAATCTAATCACCTAGCGGGACGAAATATAATTTACAACCTATTCTCAGCCATTAAATATACATAAAAAATCATAGAAATCAGTCGAGCCGTTTCGGAGGATTTCGACCACAAACTTCGATTTCCTTCCCAACATCGATATATTTGGCATAATCTGTTCAATGTTTATATCAAAATACCACAACTATCCGAAGCTTATTCTTCTAAATTAATAATGTCTTAATGAACAACGGAGCACAAGTTCTTCTTTTCAAATCTTTGGTGCTCCTTTACTTTACTATTAATATCCTTGAGTTTGTCCAACATTATTTTGTTAGACACTTCATAAACATAAGAACCCACTATTAATTTTGTAAACACCTCATTTCGAAAAAAATCTCTCAATTGTTTCACAAACAGCATGGATGTAGTTTTTTTTTAATTCAGAAAGTTCCCAACAATATATGAAGCTCCAAACCTCTGGAATTGATTCTCTGTTAAGCCTGAACTACTCATTAATTATTCCGTCGTCAGATTAGTTAGGACTTTCAATGTTCTCACATTTAAAGCCCGCCTGGCGAACGCCATTGAATATATTGTACGTCACAAATTAAAAGAACTGGATACCATTTTTGGTGAATATTTTTCATACATATCATACCTATTCTATTTGTATATTTCTTTATTTAATAATATTCTCTGCGATTGAAAATAAAATATTATCAGTAGTGAAGCAAAATCGTTTCTACGCCAAAGTACAAATTTCTCTCATCAGAGGCGCCACTAGCAGGCGTTGTCGGTTTTGTTGTTGGTAAGATGCCGATTTTGTTTAACTACTATTAACTGAAGAAACTTAAATAAGAGTTTATATCACTGCAATTCAGACAAATGTAAATTGTAAGATGCTTTATTTGCCAAACTCGCATCAAATGTAAAATGGCTTATTTATTATAGATATGGTGTGGTGTTTCGTGCATCTCCCCGACAAACCGACGTCATTATCGTCGCCGGGACAGTAACTAACAAAATGGCAGTAGCGTTTAGAAAAGTATACGATCAAATGCCTGAACCAAAATGGGTTATTTCCATGGGAAGTTGTGCCAACGGTGGAGGATATTATCACTATTCATATTCAGTTGTTCGTGGATGCGACAGACTTGTTCCTGTGGATATTTACGTACCGGGTAACATTTTGTTTCATTGCAATCAGTCAATTCTTACCAAAAATCCGTTATCATCTAGCATCGCTATACAGTGTGTAACATAATGCAGTGCAGATATTTTGGCAGGTGATAGTAATTAACAATGGTGTATCTATCTCATATCGTTATTTGATATTTCTTTAATACATCTGGCAACCTTTAACATGTACGGTACAAAAATACTATAATTAAAATATATTTTTTTTTAAATGAAGAACCAAAATTATTGTAAAATAAGCATATTGCAACAAACTAAAAACCGAATATTTACATGCATTAATTTCTGATTTGTGTTATAATTCCATAACATAATTTCAGTTTATGAAAACACCAAGACAATTTTTTTCGATTTACTATTGAAATGAGGAGAGGTGAGGTTCGGTCCATATTAAAAAAACCTCCCACTAAAAAAACTATTCTACTTACTAATTATATTTTATTAGCAATATCTTGAAGAGTAGCTCCCAATGCGCAAGGATTAGAATTACTCTCTTTGCTATGACTACTCACTTAGTAATAGAATAATGTTTTGCTTTTTTTCGGAGGTTTTAACGCCCAAATCCCCCCTGGGTACGCCCAAGCACAACCTATTGCAAAGTTTACTACGATTCTAACGAAAGCAGTTTAACCAATGTTGCCATGTTTTCATTAAATTTGAGCATATTTTTTTCATAAATCATAAATTTTTTGATATATGTTATGTAAAACTTTTTTTATTCATAATAATCATTCCTATTCTACCAAAATATATGCACTGCATTATGTTACATCCTGTACATTCATTCTGAAATTACAAGCAACTGTGCATACATATCGGTAAAGAACGTACAGAATATATTAAAAAATGTTTGAAACAAAGCTTGCTCAGCAAAGTCATGCGTATTTTTTGAGAAATTCAAAGAATTTTCTTTAATACGTTTGTTTTTCCTTTATTACTCTTTGTGAGATTTAAAAAAATCATATGATGTTTTGAAATCACAAAGGTGACAGTTTTTTAGATATTTGAATTTTTATTAGGTACAATAAATAAATTCAAAATTCCTAAGTTTTAAGTGATACTTCGACTCATATTCTCCAGTTTTGCTATATTGTTAGCACAAGTTTTAAAAATATTTTTTAGGTAGCCCAATAAAAAGACATCGAATATAAACTAATTAATAATGTATTTAAGTTTTTGTTAAAAGTTAGTTAGTACATTTAGAATCCTTTTTGAAAAGATAAGTAAATAAAGAAGCATTGCTATTGACAGTGATAAGTAACTCCCAAGGACTAGTGGAAATATTTTTAGTGTAAGTAGTTATCAATGGAATGCGACACTACCTCATTAACACATGCACATACGTATGTATTTTGATGAAATGTTTCCGAACAGTTGAGTAGGCAGAAGAGGTCCTGTAAAGTGGCCGCCACGATCTCCCGACTACCATCCGGCGATTTCTTAATATCGGGTCACCAAAAACAATATCTACAGTAATCGTCCTAAAGGCTCGTCCAAACTATGCACTGCTTACCATAAGCAGGCTAATTAGCAAAGCCAGCGACTATAAAATGTATACGTATTTGTTGGCATTCACTTAGTTTAGTCGTCTTTTGACACTCCGCTCATTCGTGTTTAGTTAGAATGTGCTTAACTGGAATTACTGTGAATACCAACTGAAGCCGCATGAGGTCAGTGGTTGGCACTTTATCATTGGCTTCCTTTGAAGGAAACCGACACCTGAGCGATTTTTATTGTCAGGCGGCCTATTGTAATATTCCAACTGGCCTTGACATACATCGCACTTGGGGTTACACTTAGTTGTTCCACAGTTTTCCTTGTCAACAACATAGTTTCCAATCAACATGTGGTAATATGCAACTGTTTACGTTTTAAGTCTCATCCGCATATCCTGTTTTAGGGTTCCGTATATACAGTATACGGATACCCTTATAATATCACTCCGGATTTCTGCCTCTGTCACATCACAGCAATTTTCTTCTAAACTACTGGACGGAAGAGGATGAAATTTGGTATCAATGTATAGTTTGGTGACCCGATGAGAAGTACATATCTTAAATGAAGAAATTTTGATTTTAGGGTACTTCTGGGGGGGGGGGCGAACTAAAAAAATCGATCGTTCCCCCCCTGATCTGCGAAACTACTGAGCCTAAAATTTTGAAAAAAGGGATATATAGATTGTTGCGCGAACTTTACAAGAAAAATAAGGAGAAACTATTTATATTAATTTTGAGGGCAAAGTATAGAATTAAATAAAAATTTAAAAACAATTTTTTTTTTCAAATGACCAAATGAGATAAGGGGGGGCTTATCTCCGAAACTATAAAAAGTAAAGTTTAGAAAAAAATTAGAGGTATAGGGTCTAACCCGAAGTTTACTGGAAAAATAAGGAGAAACTTTTACTTCTAATTTTGGGGGGGGGCAAATGACAGAATTGAATGGAAAATATAAAATTAAAATTATTTCTAACGCATCATGTTATATATCAAATGAAAGGGCTCATTATGATGAAAACAAACATATTTTTTCCATAATTTAAAAATAAATTAATTAAAAGATATTAACAAAAATACAAAAATTTTACCCATTCCCCCCCTTTATTTTCTCCGAAACCATAAGCTATAAAATTTTGAAAAAAAATAGAGGTATAGCTTCTTACCTGAACTTTACTAGAAGAATAAGGAGAAACCCCTAATATTCATTTTGGGGGCAAATTATAGAATTAAATGAAAAATAAACAATTATAATTGTTTCTAACGGGTCAAGTAATATATCAAATCAAACGGCTCATTATCACGAATACTCATATATTTTTTTTTACATAAATATTTTAAAATATATTAAAAAAATTTTAATAAATTACACATTTCCCCCTTTATTCCCCAAACTATAAAACCTTCTTTTTTTTGTTTATAGGAAAAATAGGAAGAAATCCCTAATATTAATATTTGGGGCCAAATTATAGAATTAAACGGAAAATAAAAAAAATATTTTCACGCATCATGCTATACATCAAATTTAAAAAAAATATTAGAAGACCCCTATAGTAATTTTAGAGACAAATTATAAAATTAAGTTTAAAATAAAAATTCAAATTTCAAACGCATCATATCAGATAAAATGCTCATTATGTGAATTACAAATATATCATATTTTTAAATCATTTGTTTAAAAGAAATTAACAAAAATATTAAACATCGACTTAATTCCCACTTTAGAAACTACACTATTTAAATTTTGAAAAATATGTTTTATTTGTATTTTTAAATAATTTGAATAACAAATGTAATAATTTACAATTTAAAACTTGACCTATTTTGCCTCATATCTTCCAATCAACAGAGCCTCAAAATTCAGACAGTAGATTATAAAAGTCTTCCCTGAAAGTTTATTAGTAAAATATTAGTGTTAATTTTTTGGGGGCCAAATTAGAAAATTAAATACATATATTAAAACGCTTCCTTTAAAAGATATTAGGGTAAATATAAGAAAATTCACTCATTCCCTGCTTGTCTGAAACTGAAATATTAGAATCTTGAAGGTGGTACGGAATCCTTAGTATGCGAGTCCACCTCGCACTTGACCAAATTATTTTTAATATAAAACTGAGCTTTCCAAAGGCTGTCCAGTTAAATCATTCATTATTTCTGGTATATTTCTCTCTGTGTCCATGAAAACAACAGTATATGGGTTTGAAGTTAATTTTTTGATTTTTGCAAACAATTTGTTACCTTGCGTTACAATTTTCGATGATCTGTGTATGAAATTACAAATTTAATAATGTTTTTTTTATTTTTGGAATGATCGAAATGAATTTCTTAATGAATGACGTAGAATATGCGTAGAAATTTTTCTAATCGGGTGTAGTTGAATAAACAAATATTGATGCCTGATAATAAAAGCTAGACCCGTGCTTTCAAGAGGTAATTATGGCAGAGATTAACTATGGATTTTCTGGAAAATAACCTCAAACATAATATTAAGGAGTACATATTTAGAAATCCAAACGTATCAATGTATTCTAATGGCTCTGGAAATGAGACCAGAGGCAGACCTTGAACCGTTTGGTTTCTTAAATATACAGTCTCTAGTGTGGTGTTATTTGCCAAACAATCTGTAACAATAAAAATAAATAACTAAGTAAATTTGAACATTTAAAATAATTTTAAAAGTTTACTTGTAAAGTTTTTTAAGGCACCTTTACAAGGTAAAATTTTGTAGTCATAATTATCAGATAATACATTAAGTATTATTTTTCTGAAATTTGTGTGTTTATTTGTACAAATATTTTTAAGGACACTTATTCAGATGAGCAATAGATTCCGTGTTAAAATTATGGATCATATTTTTGGAGTACTCTGTATACCCAATGTTAAGTATTATTATAGGTTGCCCACCTACAGCGGAGGCCCTTCTTTATGGTGTCTTAATGTTACAGCGAAAGGTTAAAAGGGTGAATGCCTTTCAAATGGGATTTAGAGACAGAATACATCCATGAAGGATTATTTTAATTTATTTTTGTAGTAGGTATGAAATAAATATATGTTGTATCTTGTATACTGAGTATCTGTTAATATCTCCTGAAGAACCTCAAGCGTTGGAGGCAGGCGGATAGTTTTAAATTTAAATCTAAATTATATTTTGATAATTTATATTTAAAAAAGAACCGACTTCAAGTGGCATAAAATAAAAACCGTTTAGAAACCGTGTCACTAGTATCTGACATATATTTGTTTTTTATCTGTTTTTTTTCTATATTTTTCTCTAATTTTTTAACAATTTGACTTGTTTTATTAAGTGTAACTCTATTTCACCCTATATTGCAACTACCCTGTATATATTTCTGTGTATTAGTCACCCAATATAAATTATTTGTCTATCATTTTCTGAACCACCCTGTACAACTATAATTGAACTCCACACAATGTTGCAGCCGCCCTGTATAACTATTAATCCTCTCCACCCTACTGACGGTTTCTATTATTCTATTGTTTAAAACACCCTGCATACCTATAATTTTACTTCGCCCATATGTCAAGTATAATCAAATACTGATGTTCGACACTGTATAACCATCTTATATTTCAACACTTCTGTATATGCAACTGCTTCTGAGATTTTTAGAAGCCTCCGTCCTATAAATCGAATATCCTTACTGCATATGCTAATTTAACCATTTTTTTAAGTTTTTTGATCCGCTCTCTATAACTGTAGTTTTACTTCACTCTTATTACATCCACCTTGTATACGCAAGTACTTATATGCCACCCATACAACATTTTTTGAACTACCCTGCATAATATTAATTGTATTCCACCTTATATTTTCAACCATCCTATATATGCTTATGTATTACTAAATATATAATTTATTTGTAAGATTTTTTGAACGCGCCTGCATAACTGTAATTTTACTTCACACACACCTACCACCGTATACTGTATAGGAAAGACGGCTCACATAACTTTTCTTTTCGATACACTAATGAAATATATCACTCGACTGCAAGCCCTATAAAATGAAAATTGTTCGTGGCATTTCTTGACATTTAAGCTAGATATTTATGATGAAAATTTGTTGCACATATTTTTCCGATTTCTAGAAAAACGCTATGTTTTCACCTTATAGAAAATTATAAGGAATCAAGCTGGAATATCTCTTTGTAGAATACAATTTAAAATATTCGAATTGATTGAGCCGTTTTAGAGAAAACAGTGTAGATTCATTGAAATTCACTGAAGTGAACTCCCTCAATTACTGTTTTTTTCTGATTTTTAGGAAAACCGTATATATATCGCACGTTATAGAAAATTATATGGTACCTTTTTGTAATATTCACTGCCGACGAATTGATAACCCTTGGAAGTTGGTTAACAAGAAAGAAACAGTTCAAACTTTACTAGTAGGCAATTTCCTTTACCACGTTCTCCGCAGATTATTATTTAGAATAGACAGAACAGTAAAAAAATCTGTACCAACAAAGTATATTAGTTTGTAATGTCCCCTGAATGATGAATTTGCGTCCTTCGTTTCATGCGTATCATGTATATGTAAGGGATTACATTGTTTCATGAGAAACAGTAAGAGATTAAATGAGAAGTAGTTTATTTCACCACACATTTAAACAATTAGGAAAAAATATGCTACTTTTTAACAGCCCTAAAATTATAGAGGGAAAATCAAAAATGATATTTTTGGATGTCGCAGTTTTTGTTTTCAAAAATATCAAAACACCGAAAAGTGCCGTGCAAAAGTAGTGCGCCACAAAGTCGGAAAACATTTTGTTTCTCCGGCATTTTTTTGGGGTAAATTTGGTCATCTGATTGTGTACGGAATCGGTTCCATACAGTTTCAATACCTCTTCTAATCCAAAATTCCGTAACGCAATACAAAAATTCATGCGACAAGGGGAAGAAATCGAGGGTTGCAACCCCCTCCCTTTCCGTGATATGGGGGTGATTTGAAAAAGTATGGCATCGGTTCCAAAACATTATCTAGCACTCAAAAGTACTATTAAATTTAATGCCATCAACAAATTATTGTTCATTTGAATGTATATCAATAATTTTTCTCAATTGCATCGTATACTTGATTTATAAAGCTGAAAGGTCATTTGATCCTGTGCTGCAACTTTATTTTCGACATGACGTTTTTAAATATAATTGTTATATAATATTGCCGTTAAAAAAACTGCTCTAAAAAAATATAAAGAAATACAAAAAATGAAAATTTTCCAATTATTTCAATAGTTTCAATAATCATAGATTAATGAAATTTTGCTATTTTCTACATATCATCGTGGTTTTAAATAGTATTCAGTTAAATAATTCAGAAAAAAATGATGCCGTACATTTTAATGCAAACCATATTTTCAGGCTAATGAAACACTACCATTTTCAGGACTACTGATAAGATACGGCATTCATATTTTTTCACTTCAGTTAGACGGCATAAATAATTAATGCATATTATTAATTGTTCTCTTCAAAAAAATACGGTTAAATACATGTTAGCATGCTACTAATTGCACGGCCACATTGAGAAACTGCCACACTTCAATCTAAAGAATTTATTTGTCTGAAATTAATATGCTATTGAGATAAAAAATGTAATAATCCTGTAGATCTTAAGAGTTTAAAGTCATACTGAAACATATGGTTAGGTCAGAAAAGTGGACTGGAATGAAGTCCATATCTTTTTACCTTAATAATTACAAAATTATTAATTTTAGGATTATAAACTTGAGATTACACTGGGTTCAGGCGATTGTAATTTGGCAATATTTATAGTTCAAAACAACCAGAAAGTGTAAAAAATATTATACAACATTTATAGGACTGGGAATTATAAAAAATATAAAAATTCATTATGTCGGCCTCAGCCACTGCAGAGCTAGTAAAAAATATACATCTTCGGCCTCGGCTCGTCAATCACAGGAAAGAGGGGGGATAGACAAAGAAGGGGTACACCAATTTGACTTTTTTTCTAGGGGATGTAATCACTAGAGAAGGCGTGAAGCTATGGACTACAAATTTCTAGAAATATATTTACAGCCTACTCCATAACTAAAAATTACTAATGATCAATCCAAATTTACCAAACATACACTATGTTAATATACTTAGGTAAATTAATTGTTGGCATCAACGATTTTAATAGGTCCTTTATGGAAGTTACCTTATTATTGCAAACAGTAGACCGAATACAACTCACAAATTAAATGATTAATTAAAGAGCACACAAAAAAATGAAAATGATACTTCAAGATAATCTTATCCTCGACCAAAAATTAAATAAAGTCAACCATTACTGATATTGATGCTACAATATTTTTTAGAAAGGAAACTATTTTACCATTTTGCTGAAATTGAGGCTGTCACTATACGCTTTTTTATTAACCGACCTAAAAAAGGAGGATTTACTGATTTTGGTTGTATTTTTTTCCACTTTGGTACCTCATTACTCTGTCAACTATTAATTGTTTTTTTCATTTGAATGAACAGACTTCCATATTGGCCGCATAATTTTTTTCAGAGGTATGGAATGGTCCGTTTTGAAAAAAAAATCGGAAAAATTTTGTTAATTTATTATTATATGGCGGAAGAGAAGGATTAGAAGATGAAAATAAGTAGAGATATTAGAAACCTAGGATGAAATCAATTAAAATCATCACATGTCACTTTCATCAATTCGTTCCTTCAGCCGATTGCCGACCGACCGGCAATTGGTTAATGCATCGGCACAAACAAACCTTCGAAATGTAAATTAGTGTCTAAGTACTTCTTGGGAAATAACACAACAGTTTAAAGAAAATTGCTGTATTATTTCAAACGTTTCGGGGTCTAGATCAGACCCCGTTGTCAATGGTTAAGTAACTACGGATTAAAAAAGGCACAATTCTAAGATGTAAGACATTGAAAAATATGCCACAAATATCATTCAGAAAACAATGTAAATTAGTATTGGCGCGATGAAAAGTTTTCGAAAACGGTGCAAAAGTTTGTTTTAGCCAACTTTAAACAATGATAATTAACAAAGTTGCGGGGACGCCGGCCTAGAAATACTAATTTCAAAGCTTCACAAGAGGTCTCTTCAAAGTACCACTTGCATTCGTATCTGTTGCAACGCGTACAACACCATCAACTCCAGGATGTACGTCAATAATGCGCCCTAAAGGCTAGTTCAAAGGAAGAGTAGTGTCTTGATTCAAAATAACAACAGTACCTGGCTTATTAACCTCCGAGGGATGAGTCCATTTGCTCCGCTGATGAACAGTTTGCCTTATGGAAACGTGTAAGTAACTGTTCACACGATTAAATGAAACAGATAATAAATCAGAAACAGGAGGTGCTGACCAAGGTTCCACTGTAAGAAACATTCCAGGACTCAATGCGGTAAGATCCCATTGATCGTTGCTAAAAGGAGTAATACGTCGCGAGTTTAAAACTGCTTCGACCTGAGCAAATACAGTAGAAAGTTCTTCGTAGGTTAGAATTTGATCCCCAATGACACGTTTTAATTATGTTTAAACAAATTTAATTCCGCTCTCCTAAACCAGCAGCAGTGGCTCTAAAAGCGCTCAAGATCTGCTTGTGAGATACAGCGAAATTAGTACCGCAATCCTTGTAGATGTGGCTAAATCGACCAGGACGTGCAATGAATCGTTGCAAAGCTGCCATGAACGTATCAATATAAACAAAAGTTTCAATTGTGAAATGCTGAAATGCGAGAAATGGTCAAATTTCCAGTGAAGGGTTGGTAGGCAGATGGATAAAGTTTTCAAGAGACACATTTAGAAATGACACTACTAATCAATTTCTTTGCGGATATAATACAAAACCGTGGCTGCAAAAGAAATTGACCTGTTTGGATTCCTTGGTGAAGGTTGGTAAAATGACAATCTTCGGCGATGAGGTTAGTCAACCGGCTTTTACTCATAAGCAGTGCTGAAAATTTAGTATCACACGGCAAGTAGCAATATACTACCAACTCTGAGACTTTTCTGTTCATCAAGAAACGGAGAAAGTTTACGAAACAATTTCGCCAAAAGGTATTGTTCTCGAAGAAGGGAAATCTCTTTAGAAAAATATTGATCTTAAATATATCGATCAATGTGAAGCTAAGCCTGATACAACTAAGCAGCCAAAAATGATCCAGAGCCTTTATTGCGAGCGGTATCAACAAAGCGACAAAATATGAAGTATAACGCGGATAACGCGACTTATAGAATAATGATTCAACAAAGTACTAAATAAATTTGGAAAAGCGATGACTTGAAGTGCTGCTGTACGGGCTTCAGTCATAACTAGCTGTAACATGTTTGAGTCAGAGCAAGAATGTGGCAAAAAAGCGGTAGTCAACAGTTGTGGGCCTTTCCACCAAAGTGTGTTGCTTAACAACTCCGCTGGCAAAGCGCCGCGGGAGCCCAAGAAGGAATTTTTTCTTAATGTAAGCAAATCGATTACTCAAAAGTTCTCCAAGGGTGCGGGGAAAAACGAAGCCAAAAAAGGGATATCGTGGAACTTGACCAGCAACGAATTACCTTGAGCGACAAACGACTATTGTATTGAGCAAAAACACTTTAAGAAATGAATTCATTTCTTAATGCGTTTTTGCTCTGTTCAGTTCATATCTTTAGTTATGTAACTTTTCTTAATGTTTAAAATGGTTTAGTTTTAATTTTTCATTGATGTGTATACGTTTGAAAATGACGCATAAGCGTTGAAACTAGTCACGTATTGTGTATAAATTCAGTGATAGACTATTGTACTGCTCGTGAAATTTTCTGTAGCAAGCAGGCGAGGAAAAACCAGATTCTGCAAGAACGGAAGACCACTTATGAATTTCGACCATAATGAAACAATGTTAGCAGGGAGGGTTTCATACTATCGCACACACAGATTTGCACCCTAAGACCAAACCTTTTTTTTTAAACACTCAACGCCGTTTCAACAGCTCTAAGTTGTCATCATCAATGATTAAACCAAACTCTGTTCAGTTCAATTTGGTTTACTATATATTATAAATAAAGGTTTCGTATTAGGGTGCAAAACTGTGTTTTTCAGCCATAGGCTTTGAATATAAAGTGTTTAATCAGGAACATAACAGGTGAAGTAATCTCGAATGGATCAACGATTTGGTCAAAGTGGACAGAAGTATGCGCTTCAAACATAGTTTTATAGGGCATATAATATTTTTCGCTTAAAATATCCAGTTGATTATTTTTCACTTTTTAGTATCATTACTGTCCTGTATGCCTGGAAATCAGTTAATTTCTATTTATTGTTAGATGCCTAATTGGTTTGTAACAAGAAAAA